>BQMI01000089.1:0-342764 GCA_026005395.1 Asobara japonica
TAAACGAAAAATCTTGGTACTGGAAACATGATAAACTGTCACAAAACCATGTGTGATTCAACTTCCCCCCTCTTAAACGCCTTTCGTTTCCCAAGTCTTTTAAGGCAATTAAACCAAAAATGTTAACACTAATTGTTTATCCAACGGCTTTTTTCCGCACACTGATTTTTTTTTTTTCGTTGCAGAATGTCCGCAAGAATTTGGGGAAACTTCGTGAGTTGAGGGGGACATTTTTTTTCATTGGGGAAAACCGAAATTTTATCGAGTTTTCGGAAATTTCTGATGCAAAAGTGTCATTTATTGTCGTTCAACGTTTGGGTATAGATATAGGGACCTTGAATTGTGCGGAAGTAAGTCGTACAATGACATCAGTTTCATTTTCACTTTTTGTCGAAGACCGCAATTGTTCGGTTTTTTTTCCTTTTGGTGGAAATGTTGATTTGGCAATTATTGGAAACTTGGGTGGAAATTAATGGATAGATTAATTGCTTTGTGATTTATATTACTAAAAAAAAGTGCACTTTAAATTCGTCAAAAGTCAAACATTCATTATAATTTTTATACTGAAAGTTTGGGGGATTTCGTCCATTTTTGGCTACAAATATTTCCAATATTTTCTCCCATTTTTTCGAAACATTCTGAAATAATCTTAGATAGTTTTTGCATGTGACAAACATTTGCTTTCGAATTTTTTGAGCGGTTGTGTAGGAAGTTACGGTTATGTCATTTGCCCTCAACAATTCTCAATATTGATGAAACACTTTCTACCTATAGTTTGCTTTTTTTTTCATCCAACTTTTCGGGGAAGTTGGAATTCATTCAGAATTTTCTGGCGCATTCATTTTACATTGTTGATACAGATATACTGACATTACTTTTTCCTATAGTATGAGAAACTCAAGTATCGAGGTTGTCATTTTTTGTTGTCAAGTATATATACAAATGTTGTATTTTATTTTTTTATTTCTTATCTTATTTTTTTATTTTTTAATATTTTTTTATGGGGGATAAAATTTCGCTTTAAAAATGCAATTCAGTTCAATTACGATCTTTCTTTTCATAACCATATGTTGACAGCCAAAAAAAAAGGATGGATTAAATTCTCCAATTTTTTAAAAACAATTTTTTTTATAGCAAAAAAACAATAAACAAAAATTAGTTTCATATTTAAAATGTATTTGTAATTTTTTTTTTTTTTTTGAAAATTCAAGCTTTCAACATTTTATATTATTTCATGGAAATTTAACGAAAATTCGAATTTTAAATATCGACTTTACAGTGATTGGTCTTTTCCACTTCCGGTTTTGTCATTTATTTTGTGGAATTGAATTTGGGGATTCCCCTATTAACGATACATCACGTGTCCATTTATTGAAATTAAAAGTACATATATATTGTTTTTCATTAAATTTTTTTTATATAAAAATTTATATATTGAAAAAATTGAATGAAAACAATTTCTGTGGTCAACATGGTCGACAATAATGGAGATCCATTTATTTTAATCAATTTTGGGCAGAAATTTGTCAATCCATTGATTTCAGTTCTATATCAAAATTTTTGGTAAAATTTTTAGTACTTATTTCTATGGAGTACACTTATTGGGAATTGTTTGTAATTGACATATTCAAAACATAAATTATAAAAAAAAATTTTAAACGTTTATACAGTTTAATATTTTTATAAAACTAGGTTTCTCCTGCACAGCATGCCACTCAGCTTTGAATCGCAATTGCTCATTGATAACACGCATTACGATATAATTGTTGCGTAGTAATTGAGAAAAAAATTACCGGAGTTCATTCTTATCTATTACATGAAAATGTATATATGTATTTTTATTTTTTAGTATTAACAATAATGAGCGCAAATTGATATCTGATAGAAAATGGACCTGGCAACAGCTGCTGGATCAGCTGTTTTTGGGTTCTTAACATTGTAAAATTGTGGGCATTTCTTGAATTCAAGAAGTACACATGTACGCAATTTCAAAGAAATTTTATCCTATAGTAAAAAGGAGAAACGAAAGGAACTATCGATATACATCGAAATTATCGAAAAGCGTAAGACTGAAACCGACGCACCACCAGCGGCGGAAACGGGAACTGCGCGTGCGAAGCGCGCACCACCGGACTCGTTCTCTAGGAAAGATAAATTACTATTTTGTTCTAAACGAAATATCCTACATGACTACACAACAATCTGAATAGTCATTCAAATTTTTCAAATGCTTCCCGTGGCATTAACCATCAATATATCATCAATTTGGCGTATCTCATTAAGAGCGTCATCACAAGAACTTCCACCCTAAAAACTCAGAGCATTCAAAATTTCATAGACTCCTAAAGACATCAAATTTTGATTATGTGTTTTCGACCAAGAGAGTGGGGATTATTGAATGGACCACCTCTGGAACTTTCGAGATTTATTGAGATGAGAAAACTAACAAAATTCTCCATCATAAAGATCCGGGCAGCTATCCAGAGTGGTCTGCACTTGAAAATGAAATTGATCTCCGGTACACTTTGGCAACGTGCAGTTATCAAACTCGATTGTTAAACCATTTGTCAAAGCGATCTGACAAATCGTTTTGAACAAAACGATTTTGAAACGCGTTAATACCTAGTAGACTTAGAACAGAATGAGATGAAGAGGGGAGAGTCGCGAAGGGCACTAATCCATGTTTGATGTTGAAACAGGTCAAGTCGATGGTGGAGGTGTCTGCAAAGATTCGCAAGGACGCACATACGAGACTGGACACTTGTTTATACCGGAACCATGCACCGTGTGCATTTGCGACAATGGCAATCCCAAGTGGTGCAAACAAGTCATATGCACCCTACCACAAGTAAGACCTTTCTTCGATTGATTTAGAGTGATTTTTGCAGGCCAGCACGAGACTCTTAGCCCCCCCCACTGAGTTATTAAAATCGGCCAATCAGAGCGTAGCTCCGCCTCCTCGCCCAGTGGTTCTCCATTCAATCGTTTCAAATTACGAGAAAACTGGGATGCTACGTATCAAGGTCACGACCGGAGGTGGTCAGATCTGCTGATCTGACGATTCCATGATTTAACCACGTAAAAACCCCGTGTTTCTGAATTTAAAACGATTGCCGTGGACCGGTGCGCGCAGCTGCGCTCTGATTGGCCCACTGCAAGGAGGGGGTGGGCGGAGCGAGAAGTGGAAGGGGAACTCTCGATCCCAAACTTCCCTTCTTTCCATTCCCCAAGCTTAGAATGCGCGATCGTGGGACGCTGTGTATAGATGAATCGACTATTAAATTGAATATACGAATATTTTATAAAGTACGTATTAATGTGAACATTCCGAACATTATTTCGGCAATGCGTACGAAAGAATGTCCTTCTTTTGGCATCCCATAACATGGAACAAGTAATGAATAACGCTGATTATAAGAAAATCGACGAATTTAGCATTCTCCTGAAAACTGCTTTACATTGTAACCACCTTCTCATTGGTGGTTAGTTAACAAACTAAGTAGCTCTATATATATAAGTGTCTTGGGGTCCATGACCTAAAATGTTCAATTTCTGTTTTGAAATATTTCAATGTCCTTAAAGGGAAATAATTTCTCCAGGTACAGACGCAATTCTCATCAATGAATCACCAGGCCTCATCGAAGAATTATCACACAACTCTGCCCCGCCAGGGCTCGGCATTCACAATATCCAGCAACATTACCAAGTGCCAGTGTCTCAACACATCGCAACAAATCCACGGACATTGGCAACAAACAGCAATCTCTGACTTCGACGTGATTTTCTGGCAAATAAACCAGTGGCACCTCTATTCGGCGAAATTCCCCTGGATTTTCCATCAGAAAGACAACCAAGATCAGCACCACCAACAATTCCCAGCATTGATTCTGCAACGCAGGCAGATTTCTACGCGGATGCGTTCAGGGAGAGTGCTACAACACATTCAAATGAATCACAAACTGATGCCTCCTTCGTGGGCATAATGACTCTGAGTAATTGCGATAAAAAGCCACCTTTACTGGCGTCAAATGATGCTAATCAAGATGGTAGCTTTGAGTCTTATACGTGTAACTGCAGTATGCAGGCACTGCCACCATTGCATGATGCATGATCAAAAGTTTCAAAGTTCAAAAATTTCAAATGTCAAAAATTTCTAATTTTCAAAAATTTCAAATTTCAACAATTTCAAATTTCAAAAATTTCAAATTTCAAAAATTTCAAATTTCAAAAATTTCAAATTTCAAAAATTTCAAAAATTTCAAATTTCAAAAATTTCAAATTTCAAATTTCAAAAATTTCAAATTTCAAATTTCAAAATCTCAAATTTCAAAAATTTCAAATTTCAAAAATTTCAAATTTCAAAATTTCAAATTTCAAAAATTTCAAATTTCAAAAGTTTCAAATTTCAAAAACTCCAAATTTCAAAAATTTCAAATTTCAAAAATTTCTAATTTCAAAAATCTCAAATTTCAAAAAATTTCAAATTTCAAAAATTTCTAATTTCAAAAGTTTCAGATTTCAAAAATTTCAAATGTCAAAAATTTCTAATTTCAAAATTTCAAATTTCAACAATTTCAAATTTCAAAAATTTCAAATTTCAAAAATTTCAAATTTCAAAAATTTCAAATTTCAAAAATTTCAAATTTCAAAAATTTCAAATTTCAAAAAATTTCAAATTTCAAAATTTCAAATTTCAAAAATTTCAAATTTCAAAAATTTCAAATTTCAAAAATTTCAAATTTCAAAAATTTCAAATTTCAAAAATTTCAAATTTCAAAAATTTTCAAATTTCAATTTCAAAAAATTTCAAATTTCAAAATTCAAATTTCAAAAATTTCAAATTTCAAAATTTCAAATTTCAAAAAATTTCAAATTTCAAAAATTTCAAATTTCAAAATTTCAAATTTTCAAAAATTTCAAAATTTCAAAAATTTCAAATTTCACAAAATTTCAAATTTCAAAAATTTCAAATTTCAAAAATTTCAATTTCAAAATTTCAAATTTCAAATTAAAATTTCAAATTTCAAAAATTTCAAATTTCAAAATTTCAAATTTCAAAAATTTCAAATTTCAAAATTTCAAATTTCAAAAATTTCAAAGTTTCAAAAATTTCAAATTTCAAAAATTTCTTAATTTCAAAACTTTCAAATTTCAAATTTCAAAAATCTCAAATTTCAAAAATTTCAAATTTCAAATTTCAAATGTCAAAAATTTCTAATTTCAAAAATTTCAAATTTCAAAAAATTCTAATTTCAAAAAATTCTAATTTCAAAAATTTCAAATTTCAAAAACGTCAAATTTCAAAAATTTCAAATTTCAAAAATTTCAAATTTAAAAATTTCAAATTTCAAAAATTTTCCAAATTTCAAAAATTTCAAATTCAAAAATTTCAAATTTCAAAATTTCAAATTTCAAAAATTTCAAATTTCAAATTTCAAAATTTCAAATTTCAAAAATTTCAAATTTCAAAAATTTCAAATTTCAAAAAATTTCAAAATTTCAAAAATTTCAAATTTCAAAAATTTCAAAATTTCAATTTAAAAAATTTCAAATTTCAAATTTCAAAAATCTCAATTTCAAAAAATTTCAAATTTCAAAAATTTCAAATTTCAAAAATTTCAAATTTCAAATTTCAAAAAATCTCAAATTTCAAAAATTTCAAATTTCAAAAATTTCGAATTTCAAAAATTTCAAATTTCAAAAGTTTCAAATTTCAAAAACTCCAAATTTCAAAAATTTCAAATTTCAAAATTTCTAATTTCAAAAATCTCAAATTTCAAAAATTTCAAATTTCAAAAATTTCTAATTTCAAAAGTTTCAGATTTCAAAATTTCCAAAATTTCAAAATTTCAAATTTCAAAAATTTCAAATTTCAAAAATTTCAAATTTCAAAAATCTCAAATTTCAAAAATTTCAAATTTCAAAAATTTCAAATTTCAAAAATTTCAAATTTCAAAAATTTCAAATTTCAAAAATTTCAAATTTCAAAAATTTCAAATTTCAAAAATTTCAAATTTCAAAAATTTCAAATTTCAAAAATTTCAAATTTCAAAAATTTCAAATTTCAAAAATTTCAAATTTCAAAAATTTCAAATTTCAAAAATTTCAAATTTAAAAAATTTCAAATTTCAAAAATTTCAAATTTCAAAAATTTCAAATTTCAAAAATTTCTAATTTCAAAAATTTCAAATTTCAAAAATTTCAAATTTCAAAAATTTCAAATTTCAAATTTCAAAAATCTCAAATTTCAAAAATTTCTAATTTCAAAAATTTCAAATTTCAAAAATTTCAAATTTCAAAAATTTCAAATTTCAAAATTTCAAATTTCAAAAATTTCAAATTTCAAAAATTTCAAATTTCAAAAATTTCAAATTTCAAAAATTTCAAATTTCAAAATTTCAAATTTCAAAAATTTCAAAGTTCAAAAATTTCAAATGTCAAAAAATTCTAATTTCAAAAATTTCTAATTTCAAAAATTTCAAATTTCAACAATTTCAAATTTCAAAAATTTCAAATTTCAAAAATTTCAAATTTCAAAAATTTCAAATTTCAAAAATTTCAAATTTCAAATTTCAAAAATCTCAAATTTCAAAAATTTCAAATTTAACAATTTCAAATTTCAACAATTTGAAATTTCAAAAATTTCAAATTTCAACAATTTCAAATTTCAAAAATTTCAAGTTTCAAATTTCAACAATTTCAAATTTCAAAAATTTCAAGTTTCACATTTCAAAAATTTCAAATTGCAAAAATTTCAAATTTCAAAAATTTCAAAAATTTCAAATTTCAAATGTTTCAAATTTCAAAAATTTCTAATTTCAAAAGTTTCAGATTTCAAAAATTCCAAATTTCAAAAATTTCAAATTTCAAAAATTTCAAATTCAAAAATTTCAAATTTCAAAAATTTCAAATTTCAAAAATTTTAAATTTCAAAAATTTCAAATTGTAAGTTTCAAAAATTTCTAATTTCAAAAATTTCAAATTTCAAAAATTTCAAATTTCAAAAATTTCAAATTTCAAAAATTTCAAATTTCAAAAATTTCAAATTTCAAAAATTTCAAATTTCAAAAATTTCAAATTTAAAAAATTTCAAATTTCAAAAATTTCAAATTTCAAAAATTTCAAATTTCAAAAATTTCTAATTTCAAAAATTTCAAATTTCAAAAATTTCAAATTTCAAAAATTTCAAATTTCAAATTTCAAAAATCTCAAATTTCAAAAATTTCTAATTTCAAAAATTTCAAATTTCAAAAATTTCAAATTTCAAAAATTTCAAATTTCAAAATTTCAAATTTCAAAAATTTCAAATTTCAAAAATTTCAAAAATTTCAAATTTCAAAAATTTCAAATTTCAAAAATTTCAAATTTCAAAAATTTCAAATTTCAAAAATTTCAAATTTCAAAAATTTCAAATTTCAAAAATTTCAAATTTCAAAAATTTCAAATTTCAAAAATTTCAAATTTCAAAAATTTCAAATTTCAAAAATTTCAAATTTCAAAAATTTCAAATTTCAAAAATTTCAAATTTCAAAAATTTCAAATTTCAAAATTTCAAATTTCAAAAATTTCAAAAATCTCAAATTTCAAAAATTTCAAATTTCAAAAATTTCAAATTTCAAAAATTTCAAATTTCAAAAATTTCAAATTTCAAAAATTTCAAATTTCAAAAATTTCAAATTTGAAAAATTTCAAATTTCAAAAATTTCAAATTTCAAAAATTTCAAATTTCAAAAATTTTAAATTTCAAAAATTTCAAATTTCAACAATTTCAAATTTCAAAAATTTCAAGTTTCACATTTCAAAAATTTCGAATTTCAAATTTCAAAAATTTCCAATTTCAAAAATTTCAAATTTCAAACATTTCAAATTTCAAAAACTTCTAATTTCAAAAGTTTCAAAGTTCAAAAATTTCAAATGTCAAAAAATTCTAATTTCAAAAATTTCTAATTTCAAAAATTTCAAATTTCAACAATTTCAAATTTCAAAAATTTCAAATTTCAAAAATTTCAAATTTCAAAAATTTCAAATTTCAAAAATTTCAAATTTCAAAAATTTCAAATTTCAAAAATTCCAAATTTCAAATTTCAAAAATCTCAAATTTCAAAAATTTCAAATTTTAACAATTTCAAATTTCAAAAATTTCAAATTTCAAAAATTTCTAATTTCAAAAATTTCAAATTTCAAAAATTTCCAATTTCAAAAATTTCAAATTTCAAAAATTTCAAATTTCAAAAATTTCAAATTTCAAAAATTTCAACTTTCAAAAATTTCTAATTTCAAATTTCAAAAATTTCAAATTTCAAAAATTTCAAATTTCAAAAATTTCAAATTTCAAAGATTTCAAATTTCAAAAATTTCAAATTTCAAAAATTTCAAATTTCAAAAATTTCAAATTTCAAAAATTTCAAATTTCAAAAATTTCAAATTTCAAAAATTTCAAATTTCAAAAATTTCAAATTTCAAAAATTTCAAATTTCAAAAATTTCAAAAATTTCAAATTTCAAAAATTTCAAATTTCAAAAATCTCAAATTCCAAAAATTTCAAATTTCAAAACTTTCAAATTTCAAAAATTTCAAATTTCAAAAATTTCAAATTTCAAAAATTTCAAATTTCAAAAATTTCAAATTTCAAAAATTTCAAATTTCAAAAATTTCTAATTTCAAAACTTTCAAATTTCAAAAATTTCAAATTTCAAAAATTTCAAATTTCAAAAATTTCAAATTTCAAAAATTTCAAATTTCAAAAATTTTAAATTTCAAAAATTTCAAATTTCAAAAATTTCTAATTTCAAAAGTTTCAAATTTGAAAAACTCCAAATTTCAAAAATTTCAAAATTCAAAAATTTCAAAATTTCAAATTTCAAACATTTCAAATTTCAAAAACTTCTAATTTCAAAAGTTTCAAAGTTCAAAAATTTCAAATGTCAAAAATTTCTAATTTCAAAAATTTCAAATTTCAAAAATTTCAAATTTCAAAAATTTCAAATTTCAAAAATTTCAAATTTCAAAAATTTCAAATTTCAAAAATTTCAAATTTCAAAAATTTCAAATTTCAAAAATTTCAAATTTCAAAAATTTCAAATTTCAAAAATTTCAAATTTCAAAAATTTCAAATTTCAAAAATTTCAAATTTCAAAAATTTCAAATTTCAAAAATCTCAAATTTCAAAAATTTCAAATTTCAAAAATTTCAAATGTCAAAAATTTCTAATTTCAAACATTTCTAATTTCAAAAATTTCAAATTTCAACAATTTCAAATTTCAAAAATTTCAAATTTCAAAAATTTCAAATTTCAAAAATTTCAAATTTCAAAAATTTCAAATGTCAAAAATTTCTAATTTCAAAAATTTCAAATTTCAACAATTTCAAATTTCAAAAATTTCAAATTTCAAAAATTTCAAATTTCAAAAATTTCAAATTTCAAAAATTTCAAATTTCAAAAATTTCAAATTTCAAAAATTTCAAATTTCAAAAATTACAAATTTCAAATTTCAAAAATCTCAAATTTCAAAAATTTCAAATTTCAAAAATTTCAAATTTCAAAAATTTCAAATTTCAAAAATTTCAAATTTCAATTTCAATTTCAAATATTTCAAAAATTTCAAATTTCAAAAATTTCAAATTTCAAAAATTTCAAATTCAAAAATTTCAAATTTCAAAAATTTCAAATTTCAAAAGTGTCAAATTTCAAAAACTCCAAATTTCAAAATTCAAATTTTAAAAATTTCTAATTGCAAAATCTCAAATTTCAAAATTTCAAATTTCAAAAATTTCTAATTTCAAAAGTTTCAGATTTCAAAAATTCCAAATTTCAAAAATTTCAAATTTCAAAAATTTCAAATTTCAAAAATTCAAATTTCAAAAATTTCAAATTTCAAAAATTTCAAATTTCAAAATTTCAAATTTCAAAAGTTTCAAATTTCAAAAACTCCAAATTTCAAAATTTCAAATTTTAAAAATTTCTAATTTCAAAAATCTCAAATTTCAAAAATTTCAAATTTCAAAAATTTCTAATTTCAAAAGTTTCAGATTTCAAAAATTCCAAATTTCAAAATTTCAAATTTCAAAAATTTCAAATTTCAAAAATTTCAAATTTCAAAAATCTCAAATTTCAAAAATTTCAAATTTCAAAATTTCAAATTTCAAAAATTTCAAGTTTCAAAAATTTCAAATTTCAAAAAATTTCAAATTTCAAAATTTCAAATTTCAAAAATTTCAAATTTCAAAAATTTCAAATTTCAAAAATTTCAAATTTCAAAAATTTCAAATTTAAAAAATTTCAAATTTCAAAAATTTCAAATTTCAAATTTCAAAAATTTCTAATTTCAAAAATTTCAAATTTCAAAAATTTCAAATTCAAAAAATTTCAAATTTCAAATTTCAAAAATCTCAAATTTCAAAAATTTTCTAATTTCAAAAATTAGTCAAAATTTCAAAATTTCAAATTTCAAATTTCAAAAATTTCAAATTTCAAAAATTTCAAATTTCAAAAATTTCAAATTTCAAAAATTTCAAATTTCCAAAAATTTCAAATTTCAAAAATTTCAAAATTTCAAAAATTTCAAATTTCAAAAATTTCAAATTTCAAAAATTTCAAATTTCAAAAATTTCAAATTTCAAAAATTCAAATTCAAAATTTCAAAATTTCAAAAATTTCAAATTTCAAAATTTCAAATTTCAAAAATTTCAAATTTCAAAAATTTCAAATTTTAAATTTCAAAAATCTCAATTTCAAAAATTTCAAATTTCAAAAATTTCAAATTTCAAAAATTTCAAATTTCAAAATTCAATTTCAAAATTTCAAATTTCAAAAATTTCAAATTTCAAAAATTTCAAATTTCAAAAATTTCAAATTTCAAAATTTCAAATTTCAAAAATTTCTAATTTCAAAAATTTCAAATTTCAAAAATTTCAAATTTCAAAAATTTCAAATTTCAAAAATTTCAAATTTCAAAAATTTCAAATTTCAAAAATTTCAAATTTCAAAAATTTCAAATTTCAAAAATTTCAAATTTCAAAAATTTCAAATTTCAAAAATTTCAAATTTCAAAAATTTCAAATTTCAAAAATTTCAAATTTAAAAAATTTCAAATTTCAAAAATTTCAAATTTCAAATTTCAAAAATTTCTAATTTCAAAAATTTCAAATTTCAAAAATTTCAAATTTCAAAAATTTCAAATTTCAAATTTCAAAAATCTCAAATTTCAAAAATTTCTAATTTCAAAAATTTCAAATTTCAAAAATTTCAAATTTCAAAAATTTCAAATTTCAAAATTTCAAATTTCAAAAATTTCAAATTTCAAAAATTTCAAATTTCAAAAATTTCAAATTTCAAAAATTTCAAATTTCAAAAATTTCAAATTTCAAAAATTTCAAATTTCAAAAATTTCAAATTTCAAAAATTTCAAATTTCAAAAATTTCAAATTTCAAAAATTTCAAATTTCAAAAATTTCAAATTTCAAAAATTTCAAATTTCAAAAATTTCAAATTTTAAATTTCAAAAATCTCAAATTTCAAAAATTTCAAATTTCAAAAATTTCAAATTTCAAAAATTTCAAATTTCAAAAATTTCAAATTTCAAAAATTTCAAATTTCAAAAATTTCAAATTTCAAAAATTTCAAATTTCAAAAATTTCAAATTTCAAAAATTTCAAATTTCAAAAATTTCTAATTTCAAAAATTTCAAATTTCAAAAATTTCAAATTTCAAAAATTTCAAATTTCAAAAATTTCAAATTTCAAAAATTCCAAATTTCAAAAATTTCAAATTTCAAAAATTTCAAATTTCAAAAATCTTAAATTTCAAAAATTTCAAATTTCAAAAATTTCAAATTTCAAAAATTTCAAAAATTTCAAATTTCAAATGTTTCAAATTTCAAAAATTTCTAATTTCAAAAGTTTCAGATTTCAAAAATTCCAAATTTCAAAAATTTCAAATTTCAAAAATTTCAAATTTCAAAAATCTCAAATTTCAAAAATTTCAAATTTCAAAAATTTCGAATTTCAAAAATTTCAAATTTCAAAAATTTCAAATTTCAAAAATTTCAAATTTCAAAAATTTCAAATTTCAAAAATTTCAAATTTCAAAAATTTCAAATTTCAAAAATTTCAAATTTCAAAAATTTCAAATTTCAAAAATTTCAAATTTCAAAAATTTCAAATTTTAAATTTCAAAAATTTCTAATTTCAAAAGTTTCACATTTCAAAAATTTCTAATTTCAAAAATTTCAAATTTCAAAAATTTCAAATTTCAAAAATTTCAAATTTCAAAAATTTCAAATTTCAAATTTCAAAAATCTCAAATTTCAAAAATTTCTAATTTCAAAAATTTCTAATTTCAAAAATTTCAAATTTCAAAATTTCAAAGTTCAAAAATTTTAAATTTCAAAAATTTCAAATTTCAAAAATTTCTAATTTCAAACGTTTCAAATTTGAAAAACTCCAAATTTCAAAAATTTCAAAATTCAAAAATTTCAAATTTCAAAATTTCAAATTTCAAACATTTCAAATTTCAAAAATTTCAAATTTCAAATTTCAAAAATCTCAAATTTCAAAAATTTCAAATTTTAACAATTTCAAATTTCAACAATTTCAAATTTCAAAAATTTCAAATTTCAACAATTTCAAATTTCAAAAATTTCAAGTTTCAAATTTCAACAATTTCAAATTTCAAAAATTTCAAATTTCAAAAATTTCAAATTTCAAAAATTTCAAATTTCAAATTTCAAAAATCTCAAATTTCAAAAATTTCAAATTTTAACAATTTCAAATTTCAACAATTTCAAATTTCAAAAATTTCAAATTTCAACAATTTCAAATTTCAAAAATTTCAAGTTTCAAATTTCAACAATTTCAAATTTCAAAAATTTCAAGTTTCACATTTCAAAAATTTCAAATTGCAAAAATTTCAAATTTCAAAAATTTCAAAAATTTCAAATTTCAATGTTTCAAATTTCAAAAATTTCTAATTTCAAAAGTTTCAGATTTCAAAAATTCCAAATTTCAAAAATTTCAAATTTCAAAAATTTCAAATTCAAAAATTTCAAATTTCAAAAATTTCAAATTTCAAAAATTTTAAATTTCAAAAATTTCAAATTGTAAGTTTCAAAAATTTCTAATTTCAAAAATTTCAAATTTCAAAAATTTCAAATTTCAAAAATTTCAAATTTCAAAAATTTCAAATTTCAAAAATTTCAAATTTCAAAAATTTCAAATTTCAAAAATTTCAAATTTCAAAAATTTCAAATTTCAAAAATTTCAAATTTAAAAAATTTCAAATTTCAAAAATTTCAAATTTCAAAAATTTCAAATTTCAAAATTTCTAATTTCAAAAATTTCAAATTTCAAAAATTTCAAATTTCAAAAATTTCAAATTTCAAATTTCAAAAATCTCAAATTTCAAAAATTTCTAATTTCAAAAATTTCAAATTTCAAAAATTTCAAATTTCAAAAATTTCAAATTTCAAAATTTCAAATTTCAAAATTTCAAATTTCAAAAATTTCAAAAATTTCAAATTTCAAAAATTCAAATTTCAAAAATTTCAAATTTCAAAAATTTCAAATTTCAAAAATTTCAAATTTCAAAAATTTCAAATTTCAAAAATTTCAAATTTCAAAAATTTCAAATTTCAAAAATTTCAAATTTCAAAAATTTCAAATTTCAAAAATTTCAAATTTCAAAAATTCAAATTTCAAAAATTAAATTTCAAAAATTTCAAATTTCAAAAATTTCAAATTTCAAAAATTTCAAATTTCAAAAATTTCAAATTTCAAAAATTTCAAATTTCAAAAATTTCAAATTTCAAAAATTTCAAATTTCAAAAATTTCAAATTTCAAAAATTTCAAATTTCAAAAATTTCAAATTCAAAAATTTCAAATTTCAAAAATTTCAAATTTCAAAAATTTCAAATTTCAAAAATTTCAAATTTCAAAAATTTTAAATTTCAAAAATTTCAATTTAAATTTCAACATTTCAAATTTCAAAAATTTCAAGTTTCACATTTCAAAAATTTCGAATTTCAAATTTCAAAAATTTCCAATTTCAAAAATTTCAAATTTCAAACATTTCAAATTTCAAAAACTTCTAATTTCAAAAGTTTCAAAGTTCAAAAATTTCAAATGTCAAAAAATTCTAATTTCAAAAATTTCTAATTTCAAAAATTTCAAATTTCAAAAATTTCAAATTTCAAAAATTTCAAATTTCAAAAATTTCAAATTTCAAATTTCAAAATCTCAAATTTCAAAAATTTCAAATTTTAACAATTTCAAATTTCAACAATTTCAAATTTCAAAAATTTCAAGTTTCACATTTCAAAAATTTCGAATTTCAAATTTCAAAAATTTCCAATTTCAAAAATTTCAAATTTCAAACATTTCAAATTTCAAAAACTTCTAATTTCAAAAGTTTCAAAGTTCAAAAATTTCAAATGTCAAAAAATTCTAATTTCAAAAATTTCTAATTTCAAAAATTTCAAATTTCAACAATTTCAAATTTCAAAAATTTCAAATTTCAAAAATTTCAAATTTCAAAAATTTCAAATTTCAAAAATTTCAAATTTCAAAAATTTCAAATTTCAAATTTCAAAAATCTCAAATTTCAAAAATTTCAAATTTTAACAATTTCAAATTTCAAAAATTTCAAATTTCAAAAATTTCTAATTTCAAAAATTTCAAATTTCAAAAATTTCCAATTTCAAAAATTTCAAATTTCAAAAATTTCAAATTTCAAAAATTTCAAATTTCAAAAATTTCAACTTTCAAAAATTTCTAATTTCAAATTTCAAAAATTTCAAATTTCAAAAATTTCAAATTTCAAAGATTTCAAATTTCAAAAATTTCAAATTTCAAAAATTTCAAATTTCAAAAATTTCAAATTTCAAAAATTTCAAATTTCAAAAATTTCAAATTTCAAAAATTTCAAATTTCAAAAATTTCAAATTTCAAAAATTTCAAATTTCAAAAATTTCAAAAATTTCAAATTTCAAAAATTTCAAATTTCAAAAATCTCAAATTCCAAAAATTTCAAATTTCAAAAATTTCAAATTTCAAAAATTTCAAATTTCAAAAATTTCAAATTTCAAAAATTTCAAATTTCAAAAATTTCAAATTTCAAAAATTCCAAATTTCAAAAATTTCAAATTTCAAAAATTTCAAATTTCAAAAATCTTAAATTTCAAAAATTTCAAATTTCAAAAATTTCAAATTTCAAAAATTTCAAATTTCAAAAATTTCAAAATTTCAAATTTCAAATGTTTCAAATTTCAAAAATTTCTAATTTCAAAAGTTTCAGATTTCAAAAATTCCAAATTTCAAAAATTTCCAATTTCAAAAATTTCAAATTCAAAAATCTCAAATTTCAAAAATTTCAAATTTCAAAAATTTCAAAAATTTCAAATTTCAACAATTTCAAATTTCAACAATTTCAAATTTCAAAATTTCAAATTTCAAAAATTTCAAATTTCAAAGATTTCAAGTTTCAAAAATTTCAAATTTCAAAAATTTCAAATTTCAAAATTTCAAATTTCAAATTTCAAAAATCTCAAATTTCAAAATTTCAAATTTCAAAAATTTCAAATTTCAAAAATTTCAAATTTCAAAAATTTCAAATTTCAAAATTTCAAATTTCAAAAATTTCAAATTTCAAAACTTTCAAATTTCAAAAATTTCAAATTTCAAAAATCTCAAATTTCAAAAATTTCAAATTTTAACAATTTCAAATTTTCAACAATTTCAAATTTCAAAAATTTCAAATTTCAAACAATTTCAAATTTCAAAAATTTCAAATTTCAAAAATTTCAAATTTCAAAAATTTCAAATTTCAAAAATTTCAAATTTCAAAATTTCCAATTTCAACAATTTTAAATTTCAAAAATTTCAAATTTCAAAAATTTCAAATTTCAAAATTCCAAATTTCAAAAATTTCAAATTTCAAAAATTTCGAATTTCATAAATTTTGAATTTCAAAAATTTTAAATTTCAAAAATTTCAAATTTCAACAATTTCAAATTTTAAAAATTTCAAATTTCAAAAATTTCAATTTTTTTTTTTTTTTTTTTTTTTTTTTTTTTTTTTTTTCACGCAATTTATTGAAGTCCTGGGGCAACCAGACCCCCTAAGGACTATTACAAGAATCGTTACAAAAATTAGGTTATTAATAAGTACACGATATAAACAATAAAATATTAATTAGCATCAATCAAAATATCATTATAAATTCATTTCGATAGTTGGTACCACAAAGATCAGTCATAGAATCAATATAACATAAATGAGGTTTTATACTAAATGTAAAAGGAGGAGTGTCATCACATACCATAGACATCACTAGCCTGTCTTTCCAATAAATGGGCATAAAGTCTATTACTAAATTCAACTGAGGACTTCGAGTTACGAATTTTCTTTAGGGACTGAGTTCCAGAAATTAGCGGAGGCAATCGAAAACGAACTGAGACCGATATTTGTCTTGGCGAAACGCACAAATAAGTCGAGCTCACATGTACGCCCGATGCGATAGTTCATATTACACCTAAATTCAAGTCTATCGCCAAGGTACTTTGGAGTACACTCATTGATAATATTGAACGTAAGCTTACCAAGAAAAATATTGTCTTTGGTATTTAGGCATTAGCCAATTTAGTTTACCATATAAAGGACTGATTGATTCATCCCTTTTCAAATCAAAAATGAATCGGATCCCAGAGTTTATAAGCCTCTTCAGTTTAGATTCAATAGCTTCCGTGCAGCCATTTAATAACAAACAACAATAATCTATATGAGGGTAGATCATTGCTTTCACTAGACGTTTTCTCAGTCCACGAGGGATAAAAGCCCGGGCTGTCCAGAGCTGATACAAAACGCAACCGATCTTACCCCTTATCTGCCTGTAATGCTCATCCCAACTCAAGGTCTGATCAATGAGTACCCCCAAGTCCTTTACATGGGTAGAAAATTTAATAGCAACACCCCTAACGCATATCTTAGGGAGTTCCAATTTGTTGAGATCATTTATGGACCTGGAAGAGCCAATGATGATAGCCTGAGTCTTTTTTGCATTTAAGGTAAGATAATTCGAGTCCGACCACCTACGAATTGCATCAACTTCGACATTAAGTCTGCCAATCGTCGAATTGACCTGATCAGGAGGGCAGTGCATGTAGATTTGTAAATCATCCGCATACAACATATGCTTCGCATGCACAATGTACTGCGAAACATCGCTTGTAAACAGATGAAGAATAATGGACCAAAAATAGTGCCCTGAGGCACCCCCCTAAGAAACATTCACCCAGTTGGATCTAACGCCATCACTCAAATACAATGCCTACGATCAGTTAAGTAGGACTTAATCCAACGACAGGCTGGTTTGGCGAAACCAAGCAACTTAGTTTCTCCAAAAGCAGGACTATGCTCAACCATATCAAATGCCTTTGAGTAATCGAATAGAATCAATATGGTAACCAACCTCTCATCCATTGCCAACTTGATATCGTCAATGACGTTTAAAAGAGCAGTCTGAGTGCACATTCTTTTCCTGAAACCCTGAAGTCCGGCACTATACTTCGCAGCAGATTGGACCGATGACTTTGATTGCTATGATTTGTTAGATGTGGTGGCCATAGGCGAAGCTTTATCCGCGGTAGTAGCCGAGTCTTTTGTAGGTCTACCACGCCCCTTTTTTTTCAGCTGTAGTTAACCTCTTCCTCTTGTTTCCGTTTTAAGCCCGAATTCGATGCCACCGTATATTGTTCAGAGATAAGCGGGATGTTATCCATATTCAATCTGAAATTTCAAAAATTTCTAATTTCAAAAGTTTCAAATTTCAAAAATTCCAAATTTCAAAAATTTCTAATTTCAAACATTTCTAATTTCAAACATTTCTAATTTCCAAAAATTTCAAATTTCAAAAATTTCAAATTTCAAAAATTTCGAATTTCAAAAAATTTCAAATTTTGAAAATTTCAAATTTCAAAAATTTTCAAATTCACATTTCAAAAATTTCAAAAATTTCAAATTGCAAATTTTCAAAATTTCAAATTTCAAAATTTCAAATTTCAAAAATTTCAAATTTCAAAAATTTCACATTTCAAAAATTTCAAATTTCAAAAATTTCAAATTTCAAAAAATTTCAAATTTCAAAAATTTCAAATTTCAAAAATTCAATTCAAATTTCAAAAATTTCAAATTTCAAAAATTTCAAATTTCAAAAATTTCAAATTTCAAAAATTTCAAATTTCAAAAATTTCAAATTTCAAATTTCAAAATTCAAATTTCAAAAATTTCAAATTTCAAAATTTCAAATTTCAAAAATTTCAAATTTCAAAAATTTCAAATTTCAAAAATTTCAAATTCAAAAATTTCAAATTTCAAAAATTTCAAATTTCAAAAATTTCAAATTTCAAAAATTTCAAATTTCAAAATTTCAAATTTCAAAAATTTCAAATTTCAAAAATTTCAAATTTCAAAAATTTCAAATTTCAAATTTCAAAAATTTCAAATTTCAAAAATTCAAAGTTCAAAAATTTCAAATTTCAAATTTCAAAAATTTCAAATTTCAAAAATTTCAAATTTCAAAAATTTCAAATTTCAAAAAGTTTCAAATTTCAATGAGTCTCGCTGGGCGCTGGGCTCGCGAGGGTAAGCAGTTGGAAAGAAGAGTGCGCGTGGGTTTTGACGGATTTTCAGTGGGAAATAAGAGGAATTTCAAAATTTCAAAAATTTCAAATTTCAAAAATTTCAAATTTCAAAAATTTCAAATTTCAAAAATTTCAAATTTCAAAAAATTTCAAATTTCAAAAATTTCAAATTTCAAAAATTTCAAATTTCAAAAATTTCAAATTTCAAAAATTTCAAATTTCAAAAATTTCAAATTTCAAAAATTTCAAATTTCAAAAATTTCAAATTTCAAAAATTTCAAATTTCAAAAATTTCAAATTTCAAAAATTTCAAATTTCAAAAATTTCAAATTTCAAAAATTTCAAATTTCAAAAATTTCAAATTTCAAAAATTTCAAATTTCAAATTTCAAAAATTTCAAATTTCAAAAAATTCAAGTTCAAAAATTTCAAATTTCAAATTTCAAAAATTTCAAATTTCAAAATTTCAAATTTCAAAAAGTTCAAATTTCAATGAGTGGCGCTGGGCTCGCGAGGGTAAGCAGTTGGAAAGAAGAGTGCGCGTGGGTTTTGACGGATTTTCAGTGGGAAATAAGAGGAATTTTTAGGAGCAAAAGGTGTTGGAAGGTGGAGGAAGGCGAGAAGTAATAGTGTGATCGAAGGTGAGAGTGGAGGCTGTGGCAGGGGAGAGTTATCCCGAGTTAAATGTGAAGCGGGGGAATGACGGTTGAAGTGAGCGAGAGAGAAAGAGTGATGGAGCGAGCGGGACAGCAGGAGAGTGAGCGGGAGAGCTCGCCAGTGGGACAGTTGGGTGAGGAAGACGGTAGATGGCGGTGGCGATGAGCAAAGCCTGAGTCAGGCGAGCGATTCGGGGGGCGAGAGAGGGGGAACAGATGACGAGAAGCCGAAACGTGGAAGGGGGCGACCGAGGAGGGGAGAGACCAAGAAGTTGGAGCGAACAGTGCCAATCGACAAGTATTTTACGAGAAGTCAGGAGAAGGGGGAAGGGGCCTTTGCAGCAGGCAAACAATTAGTGCGCACTCCAGTGAAAAAGGGCGAGGAAGTTAGGAGCTCAAGAGAAGGCACGGAGGGTCAGGTGGCCAGAGGTGAGGGGCATGAGCAGGTTGGAAGCGGAGGGGAGGACACAGACGATAGCACGAGATATGATGAGGAGGGAAGGCCAGGATTGAAAGATGCGAAAATCGGGAGTGTACTGAAAGAGAGAAGAGGTGGTGCATGGCTGAAGAGAGATGGAAAAGAATGGAGATAAAACTCGAGAGGATGCAAGCTGCAATGGACAGATGGATGGAGCAGGGTGACAGGAGGTGGGGTGAGGAGAGTAGGCGTGCGGAAAGGCTGGAGGAGGCGCTACTTGAGGTGTGCACCACTGTGGAGGAAGTGAAGAAAGAGCTCCAGGTAGCAGAGAGGAAAGCCAACGATATGGATGGTATGAGAGAAGACATGGAAGATAGGGAGGAACGCATAACAGGAATGGAGCAGTACGATCGAGGTAGATCAGGAGAATCGGAGGAGCGAGGGAGAAGTTTCCAGAGAGAAGTGGAGAGGAGGGTAAGTGCAATAGAGAAGTTGACCCCCCCCCCCTGGTCAGCGGGTGGGAAACCAGCCCGCAGGATTGGTGGAGGGGGGAGGGGACCCCCTTCGAGGAGTGGATTGGATGAGTGGGGGTCCCGGATAGACTGACGAACGGAGAGCTGCAATGCGAGAGGAGAGAAAGGAGGGTGAGGATGAGGAATGTTGTAGTGGTAGGAGCTACAGTCAGCAGGGGCATGGAGAAAGTGGACCTGGAGACTAGGGTGAGAAGGAGTACAGGGCTGGCACTAAACGTCGTGAAGGCAATGAGTCTGAAAGGAGGGGAAGTGCTATTCAAGCTAGCAACTCACATCCAAAAAAGGTTGCTGCTAGAAGGAAGGAGGCAAGTAGCACTGAGGAAGGAGGGACTGAGAGTCAGGGAGGACTTTACCATGAGGCAGCTTGAAGTGGTGAAGCACATGGGGACGATAGCAGACAGAGCCTTGAGAAGCGGATTGAGGGCGCAGGTGCAGGACTGGCAGCAGGGTGTATGGGTGCAAGGACACAGCTATCGATGGGACGAGAAGGGAGCAGAACTGAAGGAAGAGGAGAAAACTAACGAGTGACAAGGAACAAAACAGGGAGCAGCCAGGTGATGGAGGAGAGAATGGAAGAATGGGTGAGACAGAAGAGAGTGATTTAAACTAAGTCAGGGGGGGCGGGTGGTGGATATCCTGGCATCAGGGCTACCTGCTGGAACGTGCAGGGGTTGAGGGGAGAGAAGTTAAACGTATATGGGGGAACCTGAAGGAGTTTGATGTGATAATATTATTAGAAACTCACGTGATAAAGAAGCAGCAGGGAGCCCTGAGGGACAGGTTGAGAGTGTGACAAGTAATTTTAGTTGGATAATGCAAGAGGCGGCGAAGAGATGTAAGAAGGGGAGGGGGATGGGGGGAATTTTGGTAGGGGTGAGGAAATGTATGAAAGGGGTAAGAGTGGAGACGTGGAGTAATGGAGCAGTGATCTCGGCGATTAGGCTTGTGGGGGGGGGGGGGGAGGAGAGGGGAAGAATAATAGCGGGATATAATAATGTGGGGATAGATAAAATAATAGTAGAAATATCGGAGAAAATACAAGACGGAAGGGAGAAGGGAGAACAGATTGTGGTGGTGGGGGATTTCAAGAGAAATGTGAAGAGAAATATAAACGACGGTCCAGGGATTTTGATGAAGGCAAGGTGAAGAGAGAGGGGAAAAGACTGATTGAATTCTGTGCGGAGGAGGGCCTGTACGTAGCCAATGGGGCAGTCAAAGGGATTGGGAGGGGGCCATCACGTTCGTAGGGAGTCAGACGGAGGTGAATGAGTCGGTGCTAGATCTAGTCATGCATGAAGGGGAAATGAGCGCATTGGAGGAGGTAAGGATATGGCCCACGATCGATTCTGACCACTTAGGGGTGAGTTTCAAGTTAGCGGCATCAGGGGGTGAAAGGCAGATAGCGGAAGAGCGAAATGGGGCGAGAAACGTGCGAAAGGGGATGGGAGAGATGAGGGAGACCAGGCTAGTATGGTCACAAGAGGGGAGTGAAGCCTACCAACAAACAATGGAGAAAATAGAAATAGCGGCAAAGAGGGGTCGGAGTGCGGATGAACGCTGGGAGGCCCTGAAGGAGGCGATTGCAGAAACGGCGGCAAGAAGTAGGCATGGTTAGGGAAGTGGGGGGGAGGAAGAAAAAGGGGGATGAAGCCTGGCTAGGGAAGGACGTCAAAATCCAAAGGGCTCTAGTCTACGAAGCGCTGAAGAGGTTTTTGAAAGGGGGAGGAGGGAGGGAAAAGGAGGAATATCAAACAGAGAGGGCAATAATGAGAAAGGAAAGGCTGACAGAATTAGCGTGGGAGAGGAAGGAAAGGGTAAGGAAGAGTAGGGACATGGGGGAGTTTTGGAAAGCGGTGAATGGGTGTAGGCCGAAGAAGGGGCGGAAGGGGGAGAATATAAAGAAGGAGGAGTGGGTGGAACATATGGGGCAGTTGCTGGGGGGAACAGGAGAGCAGAGAGTGGTAGAAAGGCAGTGGGAGAGGGAGGGGGAGGAGGAAATAGACTGCCTAGATGGGGACATATCTTATGAGGAGCTCTGCGGGGCGCTGAAAGGATTAAAGAAAGGGAAGGCTGCGGGAGAGGATGGGGTCACAGGGGAGTTGCTCAAGAACCTACCGGACAACTGGAAGAAAGAGTTGTGGGAAGTGATACAGGAAGGATGGAAAAATGGGACAATCAGAAGGGGGTAGACTGTGGCTCGGGTTTTTTCCTATTCATAAAGGGGGGGATGAGAGGGATGTAACGAACTACAGGGGGATTTCGCTATTAAATCTGGGCTATAAACTATTGGCAGGGATCTTAGCGAACAGGCTGAGCCAGTACCTGGAGAAAGAGAGAACAAATTTAGGGAGAGTCAGGGTGGGTTCCGGAGAAAAAGAGGGACTAGAGAGCAGATCTTCGCGCTTAACTCCATTGTGGGGAATCAGATTAAAACGAAGGGGAGGAAGGTCTATGTAGCGTTCATTGACCTGAGGGCCGCGTTTGACACGGTGGACAGAGATCTGCTGCTGAAAAAGTTGTGGGGGGTGGGGATAAGTGGGCCTTTCTGCAGGATGATAAGGGAGATATATAGGGAAACGGAGAACGAGATTATCACAGGGGAGGGGATTTCAGAGAGATTTGCTACCGGAAGGGGGGGTGAGACAGGGTTGTCCGCTGAGCCCGATACTTTTTAACCTATTCATTGATGACATAGACGGTGGTGGGAGTCGGGTCAGGAAGGGGGGGTGGTGATAGGAAGAGAGAAGGTCTGGTGCTTAAAGTACGCGGACGACATTGCGGTAGTGGCGGGAGATGCAGGAGGCCTCCAGAAAATGTTGGGAACAGCGGCGAGATATTTTGAGAGGAACAAGTTGGAGATAATGTTGCTAAGACGAAGATGATGGTGTTCAGAGCTGGGGGGAGGAGGAGGAAAGAGGAGAGGTGGGAAATTTATTGGAGAGAGGTGGAAGTGGTGAACGCTTTTAAATACTTGGGATACTGGTTCTCAACAAAAAACACGAACGGGGGGCACATAAGGAGAATGGCTGAGAAGGGAGGGGGGGGGCGGTGAGTGCGGCGTGGGGGGTAGCAGCAAGAGCGGGGCTAAATTTGTTGGAAAGCAGGCCTGTATATAATGAATACTTTGGGGAAGTCGGGAGCGATGTACGGGGTAGAGGTATGGGGATTAGCGGCCAGGGAAATGCTGGAAAGAGTACAGGGGGGGGATTGTGAAAATGGGTATGGGGGTGACTAGAAATACACCGGGGGTACTTGTGGAGGAAGGAGAGCGGGAGGAGGGCGTTATTGGGGGAAACCAGGCGACGGGTGATGGAATTTCTGGGGGGGAGTGAGTAGATTGGACTCTAAAAGATGAGTAAAGAGATGCCTACTGGAGGAGCTCAGAGGACTGAGTAACGGCAATCCGACGGCATGGGGGAAGGCGTTGGAGGAATGGGGAGGCGAGGAATTTAAAGAGATCCTGAAGAAAAGGGGATCTGGAAGGGAAAGAGTTTAAAGAGAAAGTGAAAGAATATTTGGAGAGAGGAGAGAGGAAGGAGGAGCAAGAGGATGATGAAATGATACAGAGGTCGACTTTCAACCCGGGGTACAAACAGATGGTGTGGCGGGGAGGGAAAGACGGGTATTGGGAAAGAGAGGGGTTTCATGGGGGGATAAAGTTATGTGGGCAAGGATGAGATGCGGGAACATCGGAAGGGCGGGTAACAAGGGATTCAGGGACGTGAAGTACAGATTATGTGGGGAAGAAAGAGAAGATTTGCGGCACATCCTGGAGTGTGGAGAGGTGAGAGGTGGTGCGCTGAAGGAAGTTTTGGAAGTGCTGGAAGAGCTGGGGAGGGGGGAGCGGATAGAGGAGATACTGGGAGAGGACCCGATCACAGAACTGTGCAAATTGGTGAGGGAATGGGAAAAGTTAATGAGTTAATTAGAGAATAAGGCGGAAGTAGAGGAGAAAGGGGGAGGAAGGCTCAGGTATTAGGGAGAGGTTGGGCCAGTACTCTCTGACGACCAGAAGGAGGCGCTAAAGCGCGGGGCCCTGGTCCTCATGGCGAGGGCGACACCCAGGCAGGGTTGTACCCCGACATCAAAGTCCCTGGACAATCGCGGCGAAAACGGCTTAGGAAACAGGGCAAAGAAGTACAAATGATATGAGGCACCCCCACTACCGCAATGCGATCCCGGGGGGGAGGCAGTGTGGATGGTGGAGTGTAAGTAGGTATGTGTGCGAAAGCCAAGTGGATAAGAAGAGAGGTGAAAGAGGAAGGGAGGAATGAGTGAGGTAATTGCCGATATGTTATGTGTATGGAATAAATGGATATTGTAGTGAGGCTCTTATAGCAAACTTTTGGATATGGGAGAGAGAGAGAAAGTGAGGTGGACTGTGTAAGGTATGCGAGAGGAATGAATGAATGTATGGAGGAATGAGAGTAGAATGGAAGAATGAGTGAGGCTTTTCCAATATGTTGTGTGTATCGAGTAAATGGACATTGTAGTGAGGCTCTTATAGCAAATCCTTTGGATATGGGAGGGAGGGAGAGAGAGAGGGAGAGAGAGAGGAGTGTTGTGTTAAGTATGAGAGTGGAATGAAGGGGTGGAGGACTAGGAATGTAACACTTAATGAGAGTATAAGTTGAATGTACTGCTAGAGTAAGCTAAGAAAACTTTATATTTTTTGTTGGGGAAAGGGGGAAGGGAGCAAAATGTAAAGACCCGAGAGGGTATACATTATCGAATAAATAAATTCCAAATTTCAAAAATTTCAAATTTCAAAAATTTCAAATTGCAACAATTTCAAATTTCAAAAAATTTCAAATTTCAAAAATTTCAAATTTCAAAAATTTCAAATTTCAAAAATTTCAAATTTCAAAAATTTCAAATTTCAAAAATTTCAAATTTCAAAAATTTCAAATTTCAAAAATTTCAAATTTCAAAAATTTCAAATTTCAAAAATTTCAAATTTCAAAAATTTCAAATTTCAAAAATTTCAAATTTCAAAAATTTCAAATTTCAAAAATTTCAAATTTCAAAATTTCAACAATTTCAAATTTCAACAATTTCAAATTTGAAAAATTTCAAATTTCAAAAATTTCAAATTTCAAACCCTTCAAATTTCAAAATTTCAAATTTCAAAAATTTCAAATTTCAAAAATTTCAAATTTCAAAAATTTCAACTTTCAAGAATTTCAAATTTCAAATTTCAAAAATTTCAAATTTCAACAATTTTAAATTTCAAAAATTTCAAATTTCAAAAATTTCTAATTTCAAAAGTTTTCAAATTTGAAAAACTCCAAATTTCAAAAATTTCAAATTCAAAAATTTCAAATTTCAAAATTTCAAATTTCAAACATTTCAAATTTCAAAAGTTTCAAAGTTCAAAAATTTCAAATTTCAAAAATTTCTAATTTCAAACATTTCTAATTTCAAAAATTTCAAATTTCAGCAAATTTCAAATTTCAAAAATTTCAAATTTCAAAAATTTCCAATTTCAAATTTCAAAAATCTCAAATTTCAAAAATCTCAAATTTCAAAAATTTCAAATTTTAACAATTTCAATTTCAACAATTTCAAATTTCAAAAATTTCAAATTTCAAAAATTTCAAATTTCAAACCTTTCAAATTTCAAAAATTTCAAATTTCAAAAATTTCAAATTTCAAAAATTTCAAATTTCAAAAATTTCAAATTTCAAAAATTTCAAATTTCAAAAATTTCAAATTTCAAAATTTCAAATTTCAAAAATTTCAAAATTTCAAAAATTTCAAATTTCAACAATTTCAAATTTCAAAAATTTCAAATTTCAAAAAATTTCAAATTTTCAAAATTTCAAATTTCAAAATTTCAAATTTCAAAAATTTTCAAATTTCAAAATTTCAAATTTCAAAAATTTCCAAATTTCAACTAATTTCTCATTTTAAAATTTCTAAATTTCAAAATTTCAATTTCAAAAATTCAATTTCAAAAATTTCAAAATTTCAAATTTCAAAAATTTCAAATTTCAAAAATTTCAAATTTCAAATTCAAAAATTTCAAATTTCAAAAATTTCAAATTTCAAAAATTTCAAATTTCAAAAATTTCAAATTTCAAAAATTTCAAATTTCAAAAATTTCAAATTTCAAAAATTTCAAATTTCAAAAATTTCAAATTTCAAAAATTTTAAATTTCAAATTTCAAAAATTTCAAATTTCAAAAATTTCAAATTTCAACAATTTCAAATTTCAAAAATTTCAAATTTCAAAAATTTCAAGTTTCAAATTTCAAAAATTTCAAATTTCAAAAATTTCAAAAATTTCAAACTTCAAAAATTTCAAATTTCAAAAATTTCAAATTTCAAAAATTTCAAATTTCAAAAATTTCAAATTTCAAAAATTTCAAATTTCAAAAATTTCAAATTTCAAAAATTTCAAATTTCAAAAATTTCAAATTTCAAAAATTTCAAATTTCAAAAATTTCAAATTTCAAAAATTTCAAATTTCAAAAATTTCAAATTTCAAAAATTTCAAATTTCAAAAATTTCAAATTTCAAAAATTTCAAATTTCAAAAATTTCAAATTTCAAAAATTTCAAATTTCAAAAATTTCAAATTTCAAAAATTTCAAATTTCAAAAATTGCAAATTTCAAAAATTTTAAATTTCAAAAATTTTTAATTTCAAAAGTATCAAATTTCAAAAATTCCAAATTTCATAAATTTCTAATTTCAAAAATTTCTAATTTCAAAGTTCAAAAATTTCAAATTTCAAAAGAGTAGACCTCGAGACATCGAAGTGAACGGACGTGTTTGTACACAAAGTGAATACGAGTCTCCTGTTTATACCAACTGCCCAAATACGAGTGCAAACGAACAATTAGTTACGTAGTGACATCAAATGCTAAAAATAAAAAGAGAAGTGAATAACGGTGTAACCAAGTGACGGACCCTCCGCGCCGTCCGTAGGCTTTCTGTGTAAAGTATCTGCGGGCACACAACGGCCAAAAAAAAAAATGGATCCACCACAGCAAACCTCCAATACACAAAGACCCAGCTACAACGAAGTAATCCAAGCAAGCAACAAGCCTAAAAGAGAACAAGCTATTGTGATGGAATTCATCCCAGAATCCCAGATGATTGATTATCTACGGGCACTTAAGGAAATTGTCGAACCACGGCGTATCCAGTATATCTTCCGCATTTCAAACAATAGGGTAAGTTGCTATCTTGATAATAAACAGACAGTTGATACACTCACACAAGGCAATAAATCCATAATAGTAAACAACACAATACTCCAAGTTCGACCACTAATCACGGCAAACAAGCGAGTAATACTATCCAATGTACGACCCGAAATCTCCGATGACGCAATTATGAATGAAATCAAAAGGCATAATATTAATGTCAAATCCAAGATAACAAGCCTAAGAATTACCACCCCGGACCCCGAGTTTGCTCACATAAAGGGATCCAAAAGACAAGTATTCATTGCCCCAGAGGATGAAAGCAAACTGCCAAGTATTATCCAAATCCCAATGAAAAATATCACACACACCATTTTCGTAAATACGGACACGACAGTCAAATGCTATCTATGCTCCAAGGAGGGCCACATTGCCAGATTTTGCCGAGAAACCGAAACCCAAAGCCAACCCAATCAAATCCCCCCAACATCCGAAGGTAATCCTGATAATAACGTCCAACCAAAGGAGCCAATGACTGAAGATATCGAAAATGTAAACTCACCTCCTACACCACAGTCTCCACAGTCATTACCATTTGATAGGGATGGCATGAGAAGGGATTTTTTCCCTTTTCTTCCCCCTCCAAGGACCTCGCAGACGGAACGTGCACTCACGTCGACGGACTCAGAAGTAACCAGTAATAAGGACGAAAACCAAATCAATGCATCAACAGAAAACTCTTCAGACAACGAATCTGTTAGTGACCGAAACCCTCAAAAAACGACTCCAAAAAACAAAAAGATTAAAATGACCAAACAAGAAAAAAAACCGCAAAGCCCAAATTGGGATAAGGTCAGTAAATTCATCGCACAAGCTGAGAAACAATACCCACTTGACGACACACAACTGGTCAGCCTTCTAGAAAACACTAAAGGAATACACGACGTTTCTGAAATCCTCCAGAACCACGCAGAAAATCTGGAAGAAGTATTTGAGATGCTACATGAAGTATATCCGATCCTCCCCACAGCAGGGATCAAGAATCGTTGCACAAGGTTAATAAAAAAAATTAAGGAAATCCGAAATGAAACAGACACAGTTCTGTCAGAAGAGGAAAGTATGGAACCTGAAGACACCCAAGCAGCACAAACTTCAGCATCATAATAGACCTTTTGACATCACTTTCTCCCCATTCTATCACCTCTCTGATTTCATTTCCCTCTCATCTCCCCATAAACACCAAAAAAATAAAAAAAAAATAAAAAATAAATAAACGACCAACCAGATCGACATACTGCAATGGAATCTGAACAGTTATCACCAAAGGAAACAGAGACTTAAACTTTTGATAGGTGAGAAAAATCCAGCGTGTTTATGCCTCCAAGAGACAAATTTTAAAGGAGAATTTTCCTCAAAAATTTCCAACTACATAGCCGTCTACAAGAATAGGCCTCGAGAAAGGCAAGGAAGCGGAGGAGTGGCGATATTCACCAAAAACAGCGTCTTTGTGAAGGAAGTCAAACTGAAAACACCTCTGGAAGCAGTGGCCGTAGAAATGAGAATTCCAGAAAGAATCCATCTTTGTAACGTGTATTTACCAAATAGTCAACGGCTCCATAGAGAAGATCTGGATGAACTGATTAAACAAATTCCAAAACCATTTATGATAGTTGGTGACTTCAACAGCCATAGTCCAATATGGGGTTCGGATAAATGCGACATAAGAGGGAAAATAATTGAGAAATGGATCGAGGAAAACGACCTAATACCGCTAAACTCGGGACAACCGACTCACTTTAACGCCAGGACATGGGAGGACAGTGCGATAGATCTCTCGATTACTACAGCTGAAATAGCCCCACATTTTGGGTGGCAAGCATTAAATGACCCACACGACAGTGACCATTCTCCCATCATAATTAAATCGCTCAAAATGCCAAACCAGAAGCCCGAACCTAACCACCCTAGATGGATTTTAGAAGAAGCCAAATGGCCAACATACGCAAAGCTCATCCAAAAGGGCATAGAGAAACTAAAGGCACTTGACATAAACGAAACACAAGAAACATTGAATATTGATGATGTGGTAAATGAATTCAATATGTGTGTTTTAGATGCAGCTGAAAGATCTATTCCTAAAACAAAAGGAAAACCAACTAAGAAGAAAGTTCCCTGGTCAAACGAAGATTGCCTAAATAAGATTAAAGAATCTAAAAAAGCATTCAGAAAAATGAAAAAACACAAAACCCCTGAAACCAAAATAGAGTTCAAAAAATGCAGAGCGATAGCTAGAAGAGCGGTGAAAGAAAGTGAGCAAACATCATGGGAAAGATTTGTTAGTACTATCACGGAAGACACTCCGATGACAGTCCTTTGGAACAAAGTACGCAAGGTACATGGTGCTTATGACATGAACTCCCCCTCTCTTTTAGAAACTGCAAACAATGATGAATTATTAACAATGAAGGACATATGCAATCACCTAGCTGAGACATTCGCCAGCAACTCCAGTGACTCAAACTATCAACCAAATTTTCTTCGATATAAAAAGTCAGTCGAAAGAAATAAAAGTATAGTAAATGAATCCTGTGATGAGAGAATCCGAACAGATTCCAATTCCACCGACAAAATAAATAATCCAATTACGAGACATGAATTAGACAACATCTTGAAAACGGTAGGCGATTCAAGTCCAGGTCCAGATGATATTCCAAATGCGCTGATAAAAAATCTCCCGGAAGAAGGGATCACATATTTGATTGAAATATACAACTACATTTGGTCACAACAAGTTTCCCAAAACTATGGAAACAGGCGATAGTTATCCCTATTCCCAAAGCAGGCAAAGACCAATCAAAAGCAACAAACTATCGACCCATCTCGCTGACATGCAATTTATGTAAAATCTTAGAGAAAATCATCAGCAATAGATTGAGATGGAAACTAGAGCGAAACAATCTTTTATCTCCACATCAATATGGATTCAGAGAGAACTGATCGACATTAGACCACCTAGTGAACCTAGAGTCAGAAGCATGCGATGCCATAGCACAAGAAGGTCACCTTTTAGTGGTGTCAATGGATATGGAAAAAGCGTATGAACTAATATGGAAAGAACGAGTAATGAAACTATTACGAGACATAGGAATCCAAGGCAACATCATGAAATTCATCGAGAACTTCCTAGACAATCGAGCCCTTAGAGTGAGAATTAAAGACACGTTATCGGAAGAAGTGACAACGGAAAATGGCTTACCCCAAGGATCCGTTCTAAGTGTTCTCTTATTCATCATTGCCATAAATGATATTACCGCAAGTATTGACAAACCAGTGAAAGCCTCTCTATTTGCTGATGACCTGACATTATCATGCTTTGGAAAAAACGTGGACGTTACAATGAAAACCATGCAAAAGACGCTGAACAAGCTACACAAATGGACCGAAAAAACAGGGTTCAAATTTTCCGAAACAAAAACGGAGTATATGTTTATATCGAAAAAGACAGTATCTAAAAAACCACAGCTCAAACTCAATGAACACAGTTTAGCCCGAAGGAAATCGTTGAAAATCCTGGGTCTCATATTTGATGAGAAACTTACCTGGGTACCACGTATCAAGAACCTAAAAACTGAGTGCACCAAACGATCAAATATCATCAAGATCCTAGCCTCGACCAAATTTGGAGCAAGAGCTGAAACACTCCTAAAAATACACAGAGCTATTATTCTCTCGAAACTGGACTATGGAAGTATCATATATGATTCAGCCAATTCCAACATTCTGAAAACATTCAAAATACAAACTTGAGACTCAGCTTAGGGGCATTTAAATCGAGCCCAATATCAAGCCTATTGGCGGAAACTGGGGAGATTAGTCTACAAGATCGAAGAAAAATCCTATGCATGAAATACGCCAGTAATATATCCGCCCTACGGAATATTCCATCTCTTGACAGTACAATGAAAACCAACCTCAGTGAAGTCTACGAATCGAAACCAAGGTGCCCCAAACCACTTAGGATATGAATTAAAAACTACCTCCACCAGTATAACCTACCTTTTCCGACAGCAAAACCCAAGAAATTCCCCTCCATACCACCGTGGGAACTCCTGTTGATAAACACGAACTTAAGCCTGGCCGAACATGATAGAGCCACAACATCAGCTGAAACATTCCGAAGCCTCTTCAAAGAACTCCAAAGCCACTTCTTGGACCACCACCAAATCTACACGGACTGCTCCCTGGGAGATGAGAACCGAGGATGTGCCATTACTACAGAAGATAATGTGATGTACTCGTGTAAGTTACCAGAGCAGTTTTCCTGCGAAGCTTTTGCAATTGACAAAACACTAGATATCATCAAGACCAACCCACTACACCAGAAATATGCCATTTTCACAGACTCCAAATCCAGTGCCATAGCAATAATGAACAAATATAATAAAAATCCATACATCAACAGCATTCAAGAAAAAATAACGCAATTAACGGACAAAGGAATAGGAGTAACCATTATATGGATCCCAGCACACCAAGGGATCATAGGAAATGAAAAAGCAGACGAAGCAGCGAAAGAAGCGACAGAATTTCTAGCAGCACCTGCAGCCGCGATTCCCATAGCTACTGAATTTAAGAAATTTCTGAGGAAAGAAATATCAAAAAAATGGAACGATGAGTGGATGTCTCTTGATACCAAGCTTCATCAGGCAAGAGACAACATTTTTGAGAAACGCCTACAATTCAACCCAAAAACAAGGAAACACGAATCAGTAATCAATAGATTGAGAATTGGCCACGCCAACTTCAGTCACAGCCATCTTATGAGCCGCGAAGAACAAAAAAAGTGTCCCAGATGTGACTCGACCCTCACAGTAAACCATCTCTTGATAGAATGTCAACAATTCCAACCGGAAAGAGTTGAGATTTCGCTCCCAACACAGTGGAAAAAATTAGTGAACACTCAAGATGGATGAAAAATCGACAAGTTCAAAGAGGTCTAAATCATGAAATTAACCAAATAAGAATGAGTGATATGAATAGGACTGTACAGTACATGTAAAGCTATGTAAAAAAAAAAAAAAAATTTTTGATCTGCCGTTGGTCGCTTATAACCTTAGATGTTCTATAGCGACCTAAAATAAACGAAAAAAAAAAAAAATTCAAAAATCTCAAATTTCAAAAATTTCTAATTTCAAAAGTATCAAATTTCAAAAATTTCTAATTTCAAAAATTCCAAATTTCAAAAATTTCTAATTTCAAACATTTCTAATTTCGAAAATTTCAAATTTCAAAAATTTCAAATTTCAAAAATTTCAAATTTCAAAAATTTCAAATTTCAAAAATTTCAAATTTCAAAAATTTCAAATTTCAAAAATTTCAAATTTCAAAAATTTCAAATTTCAAAAATTTCAAATTTCAAAAATTTCAAATTTCAAAAATTTCAAATTTCAAAAATTTCAAATTTCAAAAATTTCAAATTTCAAAAATTTCAAATTTCAAAAATTTCAAATTTCAAAAATTTCAAATTTCAAAAATTTCAAATTTCAAAAATTTCAAATTTCAAAAATTTCAAATTTCAAAAATTTCAAATTTCAAAAATTTCAAATTTCACAAATTTCAAATTTCAAAAATTTCAAATTTCAAAAATTTCAAATTTCAAAAATTTCAAATTTCAAAAATTTCAAATTTCAAAAATTTCAAATTTCAAAAATTTCAAATTTCAAAAATTTCAAATTTCAAAAATTTCAAATTTTAAAAATTTCAAATTTCAAAAATTTCAAATTTCAAAAATTTCACATTTCAAAAATTTCAAATTTCAACAATTTCAAATTTCAACAATTTCAAATTTCAAAAATTTCAAATTTCAAACATTTCAAATCTCAAAAGTTTCAAATCTCAAAAATTTCAAATTTCAAAAATTTCAAATTTCAAAAATTTCAAATTTCAAAAATTTCAAATTTCAAAAATTTCAAGTTTCAAATTTCAACAATTTCAAATTTCAAAAATTTCAAATTGCAACCATTTCAAATTTCAAAAATTTCAAATTTCAAATTTCAAATTTCAAAAATTTCAAATTTCAAAAATTTCAAATTTCAACAATTTCAAATTTCAAAAATTTCAAATTTCAAACATTGCAAATTTCAAAAGTTTCCAAAATTTCAAATTTCAAAAGTTTCAAAAATTTCAAATTTCAAAAATTTTAAATTTCAAAAATTCCAAATTTCAAAAATTTTAAATTTCAAAAGTTTCAAATTTCAAAAATTCCAAATTTCAAAAATTTCAAATTTCAAAAATTTCAAATTTCAAATTCCAAAAATTTCAAATTTCAAAAATTTCAAATTTCAAAAATTTCAAATTTCAAAAATTTCAAATTTCAAAAATTTCAAATTTCAAAAATTTCAAATTTCAACAATTTCAAATTTCAACAATTTCAAATTTCAAAAATTTCAAATTTCAAAAATTTCAAATTGCAACAATTTCAAATTTCAAATTTCAAAAATTTCTAATTTTAAACATTTCTAATTTCAAAAATTTCAAATTTCAACAATTTCAAATTTCAAAAATTTCCAATTTCAAAAGTTTCAAACTTCAAAAATTTCAAATTTCAAAAATTTCAAATTTCAAAAATTGCAAATTTCAAAAATTTCAAATTTCAAAAATTTCAAATTTCAAAAATTTTAAATTTCAAAAATTTCTAATTTCAAAAGTATCAAATTTCAAAAATTCCAAATTTCAAAAATTTCTAATTTCAAACATTTCTAATTTCAAAAATTTCAAATTTCAAAAATTTCAAATTTCAAAAATTTCAAATTTCAAATTTCAAAAATTTCAAATTCAAAAATTTCAAATTTCAAAAATTTCAAATTTCAAATTTCAAAAACGTCAAATTTAGAATTTTTTTTTTCTTTTGCAGAACCCGCGGAGGTCGAGGCAATGGGATAATGCCAGAAAGTTCAGCGGAATCATCAGACGACGATTGAATCCTTAATCAATCTTCCCCTCCTTCTATGAATTTTACTAAATTTCCAAACCTATAAAAAACAGATAAAATTCCATAGATATTCAACGAGAAGAAGTCCAATTATCGGTGGATTTTTGTGACAACAGTTGCTTCATACATGCTATCATCACGAATTAGTCTACGATAATATCATAAGTGAGTGCCAAAATTTAATATCTTGAGTTGAACCGTACACTTACGATTTAACAAATGTTGATAGTTGCTGATCGTCAGGTTCTCGTGATTTTTCGTTAATGATAATGGATCAAGTTGGAAATGTTGTGAAAGAGTCACAGGATTCGACAAAAATTGCATGTGTCGTATTTTGCGAAAGAATTCAAAATCTGTGATTTTTTCTAATTTCATTTTTTTTATTATAATGACAAATTTTGATTATACCTCCATGTGACGTTTGAGGATGCTGTCTATTATCAATGAGTTCACAATAACCCGTGTATCAAATGCTGGATCCTCGGGTCACTAGTTGACCCTTTTGTGCTCGACTATGCTCTCGGTAGAGGTCCGTTCGATTTCGGGATATAAATAGGGTGAAATGATTCCAAACTAGCACACCGGTATCTTTATAAAGTATTAGGTTTAATTCAAAGTCAAAGAGTATTAAGACCAATGTTCTAAAGGGGTTCAGTACGCGAAGTCTAACTGATTATCAGGACCAAGTGTCCTATCTTGCGCCTAGTCGCGGAGTGTCGTCACATCGGCTTCATAGCCTCTTGCTGATATCCAAAAATCAGGGGAAGCAGTCGCACAAGCCCACTACAATTGCTTGCCCCTTTGTTAGCTTTGGGGTTCACCTGATGCCTCATGGGCTACAGAACCATGGCTAGCAGTTATTCGACACTGCCAGCCATCGTGGGACTGCTTACCTTGCATATCGAACATTCGATGGTTCTTTCTCATGAAAAATGCTGATATAAATTTCTGCTGACTTTTTTGCATTAAAATCGACGTGAGAGTCAAATCTTTCCACGTCACACTCCCCTGCTAGAACTATAAGTATCCCATCAAAAAAAATGCTAGAAAGTAAAATGCTAAATTATGACCTATGTGCCTTATGGGCCTATGAAAATCCCTGCTTTGTGAGCAACCCAGATACAATTCATAATTTTCAACCTTATTCCCAAGAGATTGAAGAGCGTATGAATACAATTCAAAGGACAATAATAAAAATAGGAAACCTAATTACTGAACCCTTACAAATGATATTTGCCCATAATTGCTTAATTGTAGCTGATATAATACAGAATAATAAGAATTGCTTGATGTTTTCGGAGGTTCACGTCGCCCTTATGGATGGTGTAGGTGGATTACGTTACCACCCAATTAATCGTCCTTCTACTGACTGGGTCCTTCTCGACGGCAGATTGCCCCATGGCATCCTAACTAGCTCCCATCCTTCAGGAGTAAATCAAGCCTATGCACCTACGTCAGCCATCTGCAGCTGGGGTCCCCACGCCATCGTCGTCCTGTCGTTGGGAATTCTGGCCCAATCTCGGTCCACAGATTGTGTCCTCGGGAACTGCCTCATGGATATCTCCGGTTCAAGGATTTCCGTGATAATGGCCCTCGAAGCTGGATGTCGAACTGGTGATGGCTCCCTCGATACTGGTGTCCGCTGATGGTTCCTCCTGGGGTGGCGATGGTCTGCTCGCTTGCGTCTGGCAAACCCTGAGAACCTCAACAAACCTCCAAAAACCCTCACAACCCTTGACCATAATGAAAATTTATAAGTTATACCCGCCACGAGGAGTAAACCTGTGAGTCCTATACCACCAAACGTCAGTCCCTGTTCTAGACGTCTGAATTTACGTGTAATGTCTCGTTGTTTAGCTAGGTTCCTGGCTCGGTCTATTATTGCTTGTAAACCTAGACTGTCTTTCGCGATATTAGGGTTCCCTTGGTCATCTAGTCTTTTCTTAAGACTAGGTTCTGCCCCTAGAATTTCAGAAATACTTGCCCCTCCTGCCTCTGAAATTGCTTCATCTAGATAGGCGGAAACATTTAGAACCACTCGCTCAAGGAATATAGTTTCGTATTCCGAGGTAGCTTCCTTGAAGGGAATTAGTGTTACCGAACGCGCTCTAGGCTCGCAAGTTTGGGCGAGGGTTAGAGTGGCCCTTGCCTGTATAACTCTGGTGATAGGTTCGTGGCCCTTACAGGTAATGTGTAGTTCATCCTCGTCAAAAACTGAAAAACCCCAGGTATTCGAAATTCCAATCCTTTCCTAAAACGTTTGACCCATGCTTTTCACTCTAATATCGCATATCTCTGACTGTCTAAATCGGGGATTCGTTAGGATTTGGACTTCGCAATCTCTATTTCCCTTAATCCCATAGATTGGTCGGGTGGCCCTACATACAAGGCCACGTGAAGTTTTCTTGCACGGGTCCAGATCGTCCTTATCTAATTTGAAATAGGAATCTGCATGTTCCGAAATAGCAGTATAAGGATAATTAGGGATTATAAATGCAACCATTGAAATCGTTGAATTGGTAATTTTTACGGGCAAGGTCAGATGTTTATAGATCATGTATTCGGTGAGTCCTACCATAGGAAATACTAGTTGAAAAACGATTTTTCCTTTGTAGAAATATGCTGTTAAATCGCCCACCCTTAATAATTCCGCTATATGTTTTAAATCTAGGGGGGCCGGTATTTCCACCCCCTTGGTTTGTTCCGAAATCTCTTTCGCGGCTTTTATCAAGGTTTTGGCCGGAAGGATAGCCGGATGAAACTCCCCTTTCCGCGCAAATAAAATCGCGTTCACTAGTATTTGGGTGTCTACTTCGTATTGCGCTATTTCTCCATCTAGAGCAGCTAGTAAACTCGCTAAATTTTCATTGTACGTCATCTTTATTAGTTGGTTTTCGACCTCATCCATCGATGTACGAAATGTTTTATTAAGTGTTTGGATCGTCTCATCAAACCGACGAACGTCCGACTGTATTCTCTCGAATTCTGAGCGAACTATATGAGTTTGCTCTGCCAGAAGGGCCAGCGTCTCACTTGTCTTGTTCTTGAGCGATTCGATGCACTCATCATAGTTTTTTGCATCGTCCTCGTCCATAGTACCGAAAAGAGTACAAAAAATTTTCCCAACAAATCCAAGTGGAGCCCTTTTTTGCCGCTCGTGGTTCTCCGATAGGGATTCCCTAATGTGGGTATGCACTTCATACAGTGCATCAAGTGATTTCATTATTTGTTTCAATTGAGCCTGCAAAATTTCCTCTTCAATTCCGAGCAGGCGATAGTAATTTTTTCGCATTGCGTGACGAAATCCTGTCTTACGTTCAAAAATTCCGTTGCGTCTATGTGCGTTATCATTTTCCAGGTTGTGTGGTAAATGCGTAAATTGTTGTATTTCATGGAGAGGATCCCGTTCTCACCCTGGATTTCCTTTATCTCGATGTTCTGCGCATATGGGCTCCCGGCGAGCCTGAAACAAAACGGACGTTTCCTATTAATTCTACTGCCCGCCTATATCCTCAGCTTTTGTTTATAGAGAGAGGGAAGGAGCACCCGATAAAGGCGTAGTTATTCGTATCCGGGCTTTTTTTAATTTGTCCCGGTGAACTACCCTGGATCCTTTCTCGGTCTCAATTTGGATATTATTATTATCTAGGATTCCGCGAATACGGTACGGACCTTTCCACTCGTCGTCGCGTTTACCGGTTTTCGGCTCTTTTAACAGCCAAACATAATCTTCTATATTGTACCAACCGTTTTGAGCTTTCGATGGTAATATTTTTTTGACTTATGTTTTGATTTGATAAGATTGATCCGGGCTTTTTCGCGTACTTTCCGCAGTCCTTCCGTTATTTCCTCAACGAGTACGCGATAGGGCTTCCCTCCTATCCCCTCAAGGGATCGCGCTGATGGAATTCGAGGCTTCCGGCCGAAAACTAGCTCAAATGGCATATACACCGTGCTTTCGTGTACACTCGTATTGTACGCAAGCATGGCCATAGGGATCCATTTGTGCCAATTCGGGCTATCTCCGATTTGGGTTTTCAAATATTCGGTCAAAACATGATGACTCCTTTCCAGTGACCCATTAGATTGAGGATGATACGCGGTTGTCAGACACTGTTTAATGCGGAAAAACTTGCAAAATTCCGCGCTGATTGCGCTTGTAAAATTTAAACCTCGGTCTGATAAGAGGACTTGTGGAGCTCCGAAAATGCTGATTTATCCTTTCGTGAGCCCGCGCGCGACTTCCTCTGCGGTTTGGCGTTTTAATGGGATAGCGATGGCATATTTCGTGAGCAAGTCCTGTAGGGTCAACAAGTAGATATGACCATTACTGCTAACGCCTGAAGGTTCGTAGATATCCATGGATACCTTCTCGAATGCATCCATCGGAGTATCTGTTATAATCATTGGGTGTTTGTTTTTTTCGCGTACGAGTTTTTTCTGTTGACATACGACACAATGATTGATAAAATCTCGCACGTCGTCATCCATGTTTTTCCAGTAGAACTGACACGCGATAGCGTATCGGGTTTTGTTTATACCTTTATGGCCTCCCAAGGCTGACGCATGTTTCTCTTGCACGATATCAGCTCGCTCCTCAAGTGACGGTACGTCGAGTAATCGCGCGCAGAGAATGACTTGCAGATTTGAGCCCTTTAATTTGTCCTTCAGTGTATTCCGGATTAAACGTTGGCATCTTCCCGTTAAACAGTCCAGATCGTGGACCATCATGGCTGTTTCTAATCCTAGTCCCACTGCGGTTGTGATGAAGTTTTGAAGAGCTTTCCTCGTATTTTCTTCCAATACTTCCTCATCGGCGTCTTTCTTGGTGACTAGACCAAATCCAATCTGTTTGGCTCTAGTTACTGTGATGACATCCCCTATCGCGTTTTGCCGTTCGGTGAGCTGGCTTTGTTGTATCCAGTTCTTTTCCACTAGTATTCGAAGACAAGCGTTATCTAGCTCTCCAGTTGCGGGTAAGAAAAACGCAAAATTGTCTTTCTCATCGGTCAGATGTGTGCGTGAGTATTGGACATTCTCATCATCTTCCGCTTCTGAAAAGAGAAATTCCAGTGGTTCTTCATCAGGCGGTAGTGACTCTTCTTCATCGCTAACCGTAGAATCGGATTGGATCTGCCAGTCTTCCGAAGTATGGTACATTGTTGGATCACCTATTAGGTTAGGTTCGTTCTCGGTAGCGCCAGAACTGTCCTGAACCCGTGGTCCATCCTCTGACTCATTGCCCTGCTCCTCCATTGGATTGAAAAGACTATCAGCGTCTCCAGTATCATCACTCTCGTCTCCAGTATCATCAGTATCGACTATGTCATTCCATTCCGCTTGGTCTATAGGCGCATATGGAATTACCGGACGCGGACGTAAGTTCCTTGCCTTCTTCATGGGTGGTTCATCAGCATCCAACGGTTGTTCCTCCGGTTTCTTGCATGGTCGTCCTCTTTTTCGGCGCACAGTTGAAGTACCCGGTATCTCGCAGTATCGCGTTTCCTCTTGAGACATTCCTTTCCCTTCACGAGGTATCCCAGATACGGAAACATCCGGAAATACTTCTCCGACGCATTCCTCGCAAGGTTGCTGATTGACGTATACTACGCGATCCTTCGCGACGTGTGTATCCGTGCCGTTTCGCTTCACTCTGATAACGTCGGGCGATAGGATAGCGGTAATCGGATCCGGACCGACCAGCTGGTGTGTTACGATATCGTGGTGCCATACAAGGTCACCAATGGTCATTTCCGCGTAATTTTCACGTAATTCGTGGGGGATGGGGGGGGGGGCTATTGATCGATGCGATGAAATCTTTTCGGATGATTTCCGATTTTTCGCCCCTTCTGACCTGAACTTCGAGATTTGGTCCTATTTTCTCCACAACGCACGGTCCGACCCTTTCCGGTGTTGGGACAGCAATGTACCAAATTGCATCTCCACTTTTCAAATGTTTGATACTCTGTATATCTCCTCTCGTCACTACGATGTATTTTTCATTTATCGCGTCGTCCGCCTCGTTCGGCATCGGGTTACGCGATAAGGCGTCGGCATTGAGATTCATCTTTCCTGGCTTATATTTAATGTCATAACTGTACTCATCTAATTCGTTTGCCCATCGCCGTAATTGTGCACCTGGATCTTTCGTGGACTTCAACCATGTCAATGGTTGATGGTCCGTTATCAGTGTAAACTTGATGAAAATTATTGCTCGTAATTCCTTCTTCGTTGTAGAGTAATTTTGTTCCGCTTTCGTCATTACCCTAGACGCATATGATATAGGCAAATCTTGGCCTATCTCGCCTTGACTCAGAATGGCACCCACCGCGTAATCTGACGCGTCGGTGGTGATAAGAAAAGGCTGGTTAAAATCTGGATGTCTCAAAATTGGATAGGATGTTATTTCCTTCGCGAGTGATACAAACGCGTTTTCTTGCTCCTCCCCCCATTGAAATGTTACGCCGTCCTTCAACAGCTGATTGAGCGGTTTCGTTTTACTCGCGAACTTATCAATGAACCGACGATAATAACCCGCGAGCCCGAGATATTGCCGGATGCCTTTTTGATGTTTGGGTCTAGGATACTTCAAAATAGGATCAATTGTTTTAGGGTTTGGTTTGATCCCTTCGGCGCTTACACAATGCCCGAGAAAAGTCACTTCTTCTCGCAAAAATTCGCATTTCTCCGGACTTAGGCTCATGTGCTTCTCATGTAACCTATCAGCGAATTTTTTATAGGCGTCCCGATGTTCCTCAATGTTTTTTCCATACACGACGATATCATCCATATAAACGAATAAACCGGCGCCTTGTAATCCCGATAATACAACGTCCATTGACCGTTGAAATGCGGGGGGTCCATTCGCAATTCCCATAGGAATGCGTGTGTATTGGTAGTGACCATTCGAAGTAGAGAATGCCGTTTTCGGCCGACTTTCCTTGTCCAGGGGTATCTGGTGGAAACCGGAAACTAGATCGAACGTTGAGAAGTATCGTACACCTCCCAACTGGTCTACAATATCCGTCACGTTGGGTAGAGGGTACGCGTCCGCGATCATTTTTTCATTAAGTCGACGGAAATCGACAACCATCCGCCAACGTTTTTCTCCGTCGGGACCTGGCTTCTTCGGAACCATCCACGCTGGAGCATTGTAGGGCGAATCGGACGGTTCGATAATTCCGCTGGCGAGCGTTTCGTCTACCTGTTCATTCGCTTTTTCACGGGTATGAAATGGCACGCGGAATTGCCTAACCACGATCGGATCGTCGTCCCTCAGTTTCAACTTATACCCTAGGATATCTGCCTCTTGTAATTTCTCACCCTTGAGCTGATAAATCCATAGGTTGTATTTAACTAGCTCTTTAGCTTCTGCCTGTTGGCATTCATCTAGTCCCTCTAATCGAAGGTTTTCAATGACTTTTTCGGCCCTCTCTAGACGTTCGTTAGTTGAAAATCCGGTATGTTCAGATCCTCCGAATAATTTGATCTATTCTTCGGTCGCGACACATTCAATTTCCTCGGGTTGTATCAGGGGAATTTCGAATTCCTCCCCCGTTTCCCGTGTGTTATACGCGAACATGTAAGCTACTCCTCCTTCGGGCGAACTATAGCCTCACCAAAATATACTCCGGGTTTTATATCCTGCCGCGGAATATATCCAATTTGAGAATCAAACTTGTGAACTCTGAAATAGACCAATTTTACCGTTCTAGGCGGCAGAACTATCGTTTCTGAGTTGATAAACGTATGTATCGTATCCCCTATCTTTAGCAAATCTTTCCCGTAGTCTATTTGGACTGCCCTACTCTTCAGAAATGTATCGCTCCTTACTAAATTGACATCCGCCCCTGTGTCGACGAAAAACCTTCCCGCGCCCTTCTTCATTTTTCCCACTTTTAAATGTACTTGCGTCGGGGGAACGTCCAATACCTTACAATTAACATGGGCGGTTTTGAAACATTCCCGGGTTTTCGCGACTGACTCGCCCACTTCTTGGAGTCCGGCGTCGGGCGATTTTCTCGGACTCTTCTCTAGTTTAAATTACTAGAGGCCTGATTCGTATGGGTGGATGCCGGTGTTAATGCCGGTTGTCTCGTCAGTCATAGTGGAATTTATGTTTCGAAAGTCTATTCCGTTAAGATATGGTCGGTGTCTATTGTCTCTACGATCCCTACGACCTCCGCGACTGGTCAAGGATCTTTTTGGGCGAATAGGAGGAATCTTGAAATTGTCAGGACTTACCCAAATGCGATGATGGCCAGTAGCACCCCGATGTACATCCTCAACAAAATCTCTCAGCAGATTTTTTCCTTCAGCAAAATCTGGTGTTGTTTCTGCGGCTTGCGTGTGAGGTGTCACTTTCGCACTATTAGCACTGCACGTATGAATTCCTGTCCCTCTTTCTTATTCTGATTTTCCGCCTCAATACGAGAGGAAGGAAAATAGATCGGCTTTTTTCCTACGTCAAAAGTGTCTGAATACCTTGAATACCCCGGTGTGCAAAATCGTCTCAAATTTTGTCACATAACTACTTTATTTCACGGTAACCAAGCACTCGCGTTCCTGAAATGAGTGCCGTTAATGTTGGGCGTCAATGTGACGTTTGAGGATGCTGTGTATTGTCAATGAGTTGACAATAACCCGTGTATCAAACTAGCACACCGGTATTTTTATAAAGTATTAGGTTTAATTCAAAGTCAAAGAGTATAAGACCAATGTTCTAAAGGGGTTCAGTACGCGAAGTCTAACTGATTATCAGGACCAAGTGTCCTATCTTGCGCCTAGTCGCGGAGTGTCGTCACATCGGCTTCATAGCCTCTTGCTGATATCCAAAAATCAGGGGAAGCAGTCGCACAATCCCACTACAATTGCTTGCCCCTTTGTTAGCTTTGGGGTTCACCTGATGCCTCATGAGCTACAGGACCATGGCTAGCAGTTATTCGACACTGCCAGCCATCGTGGGACTGCGTACCTTGCATATCGAACATTCGATGGTTCTTTCTCATGAAAAATGCTGATATAAATTTCTGCTGACTTTTTTGCATGAAAATCGACGTGAGAGTCAAATCTCTCCACGTCACACTCCAAAATCATAAAATGAGCCACTTTTGTTTATTGTCCAAAGATAAATTTTTTTTCCAAAGATTCCAGTATCTGCAACAAAACTTTGAAACTTTGTCTGTAAATTTTGAATAAATTGACAAAAAAATCGCATGACATTTCGAATCTAGTGTTCTTTCACCATTTCCAAAATTGAGGATGTTTATCCAACACAGTTTACCAAAAAAGTACTTTTTTGTTTATGTAATTACTTTGGGGAATTTGCAGAATGTTGCAAGCCAGATATTCAGAACTTTCTCAATTTTTGAACTTCCCATGATTTTTTCTAAATCTTCGGTATTTTTTAATTTGCAAAATAAAAACACAATTCAGCATTTCAAATTATCAAAGCAAAATTGCTCTGTATTTTTTCGGAAAAAATTAGACTTTACAACAATCTTGACTATTTAAAATTATGATTTTTCGTATATTTTGGAAATTAAAGCACCTTGAATTGGATAAACATTCGTAATTATTAGCATATATTCAGAGTATAGGCGAATTTAGTCGACTAAATAACAATCCCATTTTCCGTCATATGTGGGACTCTATATAGGACCTGTGGTACCTGATTCAGACCTATTAATCTCTTCTGGTGGAACTCTCTAGTGTTACATCATCGCTTACAATATGAGTGAAAACAAATCCATCGAAGTCTGCCAAGAATGCCAAAACCCCATACATTTCCGATCTTATGTCGCTACTTAATTAACTGAAGAAACCAGGAGAGAACTGACACCTAACTTCAGACTGTCTCAATTTTCTGTTTGACATTCACCACTGAATGCAATTTTATTCCCAAAAATTCATATTTTACGAATTTTCTTCCAATCGAGGGACGTCTAGTCACTGGTGATATTCAATAGACTGGAAAAATTAACGGAGACATTATGAATAATAAATTGTTTCATCAAGGAATAATTGCGCACAATGAACAGTCAAAATCGATATCATGAAGCTTAATGTACATCAGCAGGAATCATTGGCACATTTCTACCGCTTAAGACGACAATTTTATTCATTTTCAACGAAAACAGATATAAGTAATCAAGGGAGCTTGGAAGTAAGATAAGTAAATTTGAGGATAACTTTGATCCATGAATTCTCGATCAAATTAAAATGGAAGAATATGAAAAATAGCTTAAAGAAATTGTTCATTTTTCTACAATAGAAAGAAACAAGATGACATTATTTCGAGGAAGATAAAGGCGTGAAATTGTAGTTTGAAAACGTGAGGTGATTGACTGATGTGCGCGCCGCCATATTAGGAGCATCGAAATGGCGGCGCCCAGGCCGGTCCGAGTGCTTGAATTTTTTTAATTACTCGTCTGCGACAGACTTTTTTCAACACTTTCGATTCTGTGAGAGTACACAAGTTTTTGAGAAAAATCTTACATAATTTTCCATTCTTGATTGAGAATTCTGGTACGTGAAGTTTTCCCGCCATTTTCATTGATATTTGGTTTTACTTTCCCGAACTCTTAATACTGAGTGTTCAGACATCTACACACTTAGATTTTATGGGGTGGTAATGATAAAGTTACCAGAACTAGTTGTTTCTAAACTTTTACGTATCCAAATATTGTTATTGGAAAAATTTCTATGTTTTTTAATTATTTATTAATTTCCTACTGAATCGCTCTCTTTTCCAACTTTTCATAGAATTATGAAAATATCTTTACTAGAATCACTAACGATAATTGAATTATTGTTGGCGTAGTGTGGACGAAGAAATTGAATATATATTGTTTCTTATTCAATTTCTGTTTTTTTTTATTTGAGCTCTTGACATTTTTGAAATTTTTTATTTTATCAAATACTCAAGATAGTCCAAGTTTTCCATTTTCTTATGATTTTCAAGAGTCTTGAAGTTTTTTAAATTCCCGAATTTCTTGTATTAGGGAATTTTGAATAATGTTTTTATTATAAGTTGTGACCACACTACTTCAACTTAGACCTTTGCCCAAATATATTTCCATCGGCAAATCCCTAATTATCGTTATCGTAATTTTCCTTAAAAAAAACAAAATATCGTGATTGTGAATGAATTAGTTAGCCATTAATTAGTGACCACCAACGAAGTAAATAATTTCTGAAAAATCATGATAAATAATTAGTCCTTTCCAGCTACTACCAATTAACAGATGCACATTTTCACTAAAGCCAAGTAATTAACTCAGTATTATTTTTTTTATTTATTCGATAATGTATACCCTCTCGGGTCTTTACATTTTGCTCCCTTCCCCTTTCCCCAACCAAAAAATATAAAGTTTTCTTAGCTTACTCTAGTAGTACATTCAACTTATACTCTCATTAAGTGTTACATTCCCAGTCCTCCACCCCTTCATTCCACTCTCATACTTAACGCAGCACTCCTCTCTCTCTCTCTCTCTCTTTCTCTCCCTCCCATATCCAAAAGTTTGCTATAAGAGCCTCACTACAATGTCCATTTACTCGATACACACAACATATTGGAAAAGCCTCACTCATTCTTCCATTCTACTCTCATTCCTCCATACATTGATTCATTCCACTCGCATACCTGACACAGTCCACCTCACTTTCTCTCTCTCTCCCATATCCAAAAGTTTGCTATAAGAGCCTCACTACAATATCCATTTATTTCATACACATAACATATCGGCAATACCTCACTCATTCCTCCCTTCCTCTTTCACCTCTCTTCTTATCCACTTGGCTTTCGCACACATACTTACTTACACTCCACCATCCACACTGCCTCCCCCCCCGGGGATCTCATTGGGGTGGTGGGGGTGCCTCATATCATTTGTACTTCTTTGCCCTGTTTCCTAAGCCGTTTTTCGCCGCGATTGTCCAGGGACTTTGATGTCGGGGTACAACCCTGCCTGGGTGTCGCCCTCGCCATTAGGACCAGGGGCCCGCGCTTTAGCGCCTCCTTCCGGTCGTCAGAGAGTACTGGCCCAACCTCCTCCCCTAATACCTGAGCCTTCCTCCCCCTTTCTCCTCTACTTCCGCCTTATTCTTCATTCTTTCACCTCCCCTTCTTCTCTTATCCTCATTAACTTTTCCCATTCCCTCACCAATTTGCACAGTTCTGTGATCGGGTCCTCTCCCAGTATCTCCTCTACCCGCTCCCCCCTCCCCAGCTCTTCCCAACACTTCCAAAACTCCTTCAGCGCACCACCTCTCACCTCTCCACACTCCAGGATGTGCCGCAAATCTTCTCTTTCTTCCCCACATAATCTGCACTTCACGTCCCGGAATCCCTTGTTACCCGCCCTTCCGATGTTCCCGCATCTCATCCTTGCCCACATAACTTTATCCCCCCATGAAACCCCTCTCTTTCCCCAATACCCGTCTTTCCCTCCCCGCCTCGCCATCTGTTTGTACCCCGGGTTGAAAGTCGACCTCTGTATCTTTTCATCATCCTCTTGCTCCTCCTTCCTCTCTCCTCTCTCCAAATATTCTTTCACTTTCTCCTTAAACTCTTTCCCTTCCAGATCCCCTTTCTTCAGGATCTCTTTAAATTCCTCCCCTCCCCTTTCCCCCAATAACGCCCTCCTCCCGCTCTCCTTCCTCCACAAGTACCCCGGTGTATTTCTAGTCACCCCCATACCCATTTTCACAATCCTCCCCTGTACTCTTTCCAGCATTTCCCTGGCCGCTAATCCCCATACCTCTACCCCGTACATCGCTCCCGACTTCCCCAAAGTATTCATTATATACAGCCTGCTTTCCAACAAATTTAGCCCCGCTCTTGCTGCTACCCCCCACGCCGCAATCACCGCCCCCCCTCCCTTCCCTGCCATTCTCCTTATGTGCCCCCCGTTCGTGTTTTTTGTTGAGAACCAGTATCCCAAGTATTTAAAAGCGTTCACCACTTCCACCTCTCTCCCATAAATTTCCCGCCTCTCCTCTTTCCTCCTCCTCCCCCAGCTCTAAACACCATCACCTTCGTCTTAGCAACATTAATCTCCAACTTGTTCCTCTCAAAATATCTCGCCGCTGTTCCCAACATTTTCTGGAGGCCTCCTGCATCTCCCGCCACTACCGCAATGTCGTCCGCGTACTTTGAGCACCAGACCTTCTCTCTTCCTATCACCACCCCCCTTCCTGACCCGACTCCCACCCCCCGTCTATGTCATCAATGAATAGGTTAAAAAGTATCGGGCTCAGCGGGCAACCCTGTCTCACCCCCCTTCCGGTAGCAAATCTCTCTGAAATCCCCTCCCCTGTGATAATCTCGTTCTCCGTTTCCCTATATATCTCCCTTATCATCCTGTAGAAACGCCCACTTATCCCCACCCCCCACAACTTTTTCAGCAGCAGATCTCTGTCCACCGTGTCAAACGCGGCCCTCAGGTCAATGAACGCTACATAGACCTTCCTCCCCTTCGTTTTAATCTGATTCCCCACAATTGAGTTAAGCGCGAAGATCTGCTCTCTAGTCCCTCTTTTTCTCCGGAACCCACCCTGACTCTCCCTAAATTTGTTCTCTTTCTCCAGGTACTGGCTCTGCCTGTTCGCTAAGATCCCTGCCAATAGTTTATAGCCCAGATTTAATAGCGAAATCCCCCTGTAGTTCGTTACATCCCTCTCATCCCCCCCCCCTTCATGAATAGGAAAAACCCGAGCCACAGTCCACCCCCTTCTGATTGTCCCATTTTTCCATCCTTCCTGTATCACTTCCCACAACTCCTTCTTTCAGTTGTCCAGTAGGTTCTTGAGGAACTCCCCTGTGACCCCATCCTCTCCCGCAGCCTTCCCTTTCTTTAATCCTTTCAGCGCCTCGCAGAGCTCCTCATAAGATATGTCCCCATCTAGGCAGTCTATTTCCTCCTCCCCCTCCCTCTCCCACTGCCTTTCTACCACTCTCTGCTCTCCTATTCCCCCCAGCAACTACCCCATATGTTCCACCCACTCCTCCTTCTTTATATTCTCCCCCTTCCGCCCCTTCTTCGGCCTACACCCATTCACCGCTTTCCAAAACTCCCCCATGTCCCTACTCTTCCTTACCCTTTCCTTCCTCTCCCACGCTAATTCTGTCAGCCTTTCCTTTCTCATCTTTCTCATTATTGCCCTCTCTGTTTGATATTCCTCCTTTTCCCTCCCTCCTCCCCCTTTCAAAAACCTCTTCAGCGCTTCGTAGACTAGAGCCCTTTGGATTTTGAAGTCCTCTCCTAACCAGGCTTCATCCCCCTTTTTCTTCCTCCCCCCCACTTCTGACCCCCCCTTTGCCGCTATTTCTATTTTCTCCATTGCTTGTTGGTAGGCTTCACTCCCCTCCTGTGACCATACTAGCCTGGTCTCCCTCATCTCTCCCATCCCCTTTTGCACGTTTCTCGCCCCATTTCGCTCTTCCTCTATCTGCCTTTCACCCCCTGATCCCACTAACTTGAAACTCACCCCTAAGTGGTCAGAATCGATCGTGGGCCATATCCTTACCTCCTCCAATGCGCTCATTTCCCCTTCATACATGACTAGATCTAGCACCGACTCATTCACCTCCGTCTGACTCCCTACGAACGTGATGGCCCCCTCCCAATCCCCTTTGACTGCCCCATTGCCTACGTACAGGCCCTCCTCCTCACAGAATTCAATCAGTCTTTTCCCCTCTCTCTTCACCTTGCCTTCATCAAAATCCCTGGACCATCGTTTATATTTCTCTTCACCGTCGCCCGCTTGTAGCACTCCTATTCTACAATTGAAATCCCCCACCACCACAATCTGTTCTCCCTTCTCCCTTCCGTCTTGTATTTTCTCCGATATTTCTACTATTATTTTATCTATCCCCACATTATTATATCCCGCTATTATTCTTCCCCTCTCCTCCCCCCCCCCCACAGCCTAATCCCCGAGATCACTGCTCCATTACTCCACGTCTCCACTCTTACCCCTTTCGTACATTTCCTCACCCCTACCAAAATTTCCCCCATCCCCCTCCCCTTCTTACATCTCTTCACCGCCTCTTGCATTACCCAACTAAAATTACTTGTCACACTCTCAATCCTGTCCCTCAGGGCTCCCTGCTGCTTCTTTATCACGTGAGTTTCTAATAATATTATCACATCAAAGTCCTTCAGGTTCCCCCATATACGTTTAAACTTCTCTCCCCTCAACCCCTGGACGTTCCAGCAGGTAGCCCTGATGCCAGGATATCCCCCCACCCACCCCCCCTGACTTAGTTTAAATCACTCTCTTCTGCCTCACCCATTCTTCCACTCTCCTCCCTGTTTTGTTCCTTGTCACTCGTTAGTTTCTCCTCTTCCTTCAGTTCTGCTCCCTCATCGTCCCATCGATAGCCGTGTCCTTGCACCCATACACCCTGCTGCCAGTCCTGCACCTGCGCCCTCAATCCGCTTCTCAAGGCTCTGTCTGCTATCGTCCCCATGTGCTTCACCACTTCCAGCTGCCTCATGGTAAAGTCCTCGCTGACTCTCAGTCTCTCCTTCCTCAGTGCTACTTGCCTCCTTCCTTCTAGCAGCAACCTTTTTTGGATGTGAGTTGCTAGCTTGAATAGCACTTCCCCTCCTTTCAGCCTCGTTACCTTCACGACCTTTAGTGCCAGCCCTGTACTCCTTCTCACCCTAGTCTCCAGGTCCACTTTCTCCATGCCCCTTCTGACTGTAGCTCCTACCACTACCACATTCCTCATCCTCACCCTCCTTTCTCTCCTCTCGCATTGCAGCTCTCCGTTCGTCAGTCTATCCGGGGCCCCACTCATCCAATCCTCGAAGGGGGTCCCCTCCCCCCTCCACCAATCCTGCGGGCTGGTTTCCCACCCGCTGACCAGGGGGGGTCAACTTCTCTATTGCACTTACCCCTCCTCTCCACTTCTCTCTGGCAACTTCTCCCTCGCTCCTCCGATTCTCCTGATCTACCTCGATCGTCTGCTCCATTCCTGTTATGCGTTCCTCCCTATCTTCCATGTCTTCTCTCATACCATCCATATCGTTGGCTTTCCTCTCTGCTACCTGGAGAGCTTTCTTCACTTCCTCCACAGTGGTGCACACCTCAAGTAGCTCCTCCTCCAGCCTTTCCGCACCGCTACTCTCCTCACCCCACCTCCTGTCACCCTGCTCCATCCATCTGTCCATTGCAGCTTGCATCCTCTCGAGTTTTATCTCCATTCTTTTCCATCTCTCTTCAGCCATGCACCACCTCTTCTCTCTTTCAGTACACTCCCGATTTTCGCATCTTTCAATCCTGGCCTTCCCTCCCTCATCATATCTCGTGCTATCGTCTGTGTCCTCCCCTCCGCCTCCAACCTGCTCATGCCCCTCACCTCTGGCCACCTGACCCTCCGTGCCTTCACTTGAGCTCCTAACTTCCTCGCCCTTTTTCACTGGAGTGCGCACTAATTGTTTGCCTGCTGCAAAGGCCCCTTCCCCCTTCTCCTGATTTCTCGTAAAATACTTGTCGATTGGCACTGTTCGCTCCAACTTCTTGGTCTATCCCCTCCTCGGTCGCCCCCTTCCACGTTTCGGCTTCTCGTCTTCTGTTCCCCCTCTCTCGCCCCCCGAATCGCTCGCCTGACTCAGGCTTTGCTCATCGCCACCGCCATCTACCGTCTTCTCACCCAACTCTCCCACTGGCGAGCTCTCCCGCTCAAACTCCTGCTGTCCCGCTCGCTCCATCACTCTTTCTCTCTCGCTCACTTCAACCGTCATTCCCCCGCTTCACATTTAACTCGGGATAACTCTCCCCTGCCACAGCCTCCACTCTCACCTTTGATCACACTATTACTTCTCGCCTTCCTCCACCTTCCAACACGTTTTTCTCCTAAAAATTCCTCTAATTTCCCACTGAAAATCCGTCAAAACCCACGCGCACTCTTCTCTCCAACTGCTTACCCTCGCGAGCCCAGCGCCCTCAATTAACTCAGTATTATTAATTTATACAGAACAATGATAGATGATAGTTTCATGTGGTATCGATAATAAACAAACAAAAAATAAATAAAAAAACATTAATTTACACATAAACAATAGAATTTATCGCTTAAAGAGCAAAGAAGTATCATTAATAATAATCATCGCACATTTCTAATTATGTAATAATTTTCTTATCCTTATTTTAAACCCGTAAAAAAAAAGTTTTTAACTGAACAAAACGGACATTAAAAAAAAAAAAATCCAATGACCACCGATAATATAAAGAACCAAAGTATGGGTACACATAAAAATATACGTTTCTACAATCGAAGGTTCAAATAAACGTGGCTAGTGATGATTTGCTAATTATTTATTACAATTTATGTGACGTATAACATTAAAAAGGTGGGAAAAAAATAAAACACAAATACCGTAATTATATGTTCGGTGTTACTACACTGATATCTCACAATATGTTGCTACTAATCATTTTATAATCATCATAATTAAACATATTGAACCAATCGAAGAATTGACGGTGAAAATGGTAATCATAGGCGTTAAGTAGATGATAAATATATAGTTTTTATATTACATTTATTTCACCGACGGTTGTGGCCGTGCGGGTTAAAGCACTGGAATTGGGGGGAGCGATTGAGATCTGAGATCGCTGGATCAAAAACCGGCAGAGGCGGTATTTGGGGTTTTTTTTTAGGCTTTAATTCACACGACACAACCGAGCGGGAGTTTCGTAAAAGAAACGAGCTGTACAAATCTGAGGTTTTTTCCAATGGTTTTCCCTCGATTCCAGTGACGAACTGGGCGAATGCTGTGCAGTGGGGTTAAGGGGGGGTGGGATGGGAACAAATCGTAAAGACCCGAAAGGGTATACGAATAGAGTAGAGTTTTTTTTCACATTTATTTCTCGGTTGATAACATTTTTGAAAAATATTTTTCACTCGAATTTATTCGATTTAATTTATGTACTTTGAGGGAGTCGGAGAAGGATCACTGTAACGCTTATTAACATTTTTATTATTGTAAATTGATACAAGTAAATTTTTGTTTTAATGAAATTTATTGGAAAAAATTGTATGAAATTATCTGTTACCTGTGTTATATTAATGTATATCACATTTGATAGTGTATAAATGACATTGATTTCCATTTCCATTATATCGGAATGGCATTTTATTATTATATATTGTATTCAGTGATGAAAATACGGAAATAACTTGGATGCACTGGTGTAATATAATGTCTACGAGATGGGACGAATACCTATCATTACGGGAATATGTATGAATTGAATGTTTAACAACTTTGGAAAATGTAATTGTCGAGCAATTCAAGATGATGTCGATTGTTAGGAGATTTTAATCCATTTAATTTAGTGGTTGAATGAGAGAGTTTCAAATTGAATCACTAGTTATGCATTTATCTCAAGATGAAAGAATTGTTATAGAGAAAATTTCAACGGGTTTGTTGAGAGGGGGAAATTAAATGAAATAGGGACTTTTGATATTTGCATGACTATTTCACATTCCTAGACTTGAACACTTCCATCTGTTTTAATTCGTATAAGCAATTCTCAACACTCAACTCCATTTCATGATCCATAAGCAATGGAGACTAGTAATGGTAAATTTTTTTTAACAACAAATTATTTGAATATGGAAAGGGTGCATGGCATTAAAATTGAATGTTGTAATGCTTCCTCAGTGAAAAAGTGTGAAACATATTACAACCATCAGCAAACCATTCAATTTTCCTGTGCTTTTGATCTTATTTGAATTTATTTATTTTCAATTTATTTGGACTACCTGAAAATTGCATTTTTCACAACACCTATCTCGAAAAACTGCGTGTTCCTTGCAATTTTGGCAATCGTTTTTCAATATACTCCATAGAAAATTAACAAAATCTGACACATTTTTGCTGAGGGAGTACCTTAAGAGGCCTCAAATGTAAAAAAAAAAATATCGAAGTGCGGAAAACATATGAAAAATAGCTCAAAAGAATTGTTCACTCTTCAACACCAAAATATACCAGTTCAAGAGTGATCTGAAGAACACAAACTAGTGCAAAAAACGTTTGAAGTTGTGAGTTGATAGACCGGTATGGGTGACGCCATGTTGTGAGTATCGAACCAAAATGGCGCCTACCTTGTACCCAAAAACATTGTTTCTGATTTTCAAAAAATACTTTCCATTCTTTTGGATGCTGTTTCAATGATTTCTTGGAACACAGTTTTTTTCTATGTGACGTTTGCGGATCTGATGAGTTTAGGGTTGCTGAGTAACTTCTTAATACTATATGCCTTCAAGCTTACGAACTTTCCGTGGCTTCACTTTCGCGTGTACGTCACTTTTTAGGAGGAATGCTAACTGATGCTTCTGAACTTGGCGGATCTCCATACGTATCACTTACAAAAAAATTGAGTAAGCACATACCCTATGTAACTATGGCCAGCAGAACTTCAACTCTTCTGCCACACGTGGCGCTGCTTACTTAAGAGAACCTGCTAGTTCCACTTATTACCACTCTAAGCAACAATTTCCCTTGAAATTAAATGTAAAAATCAACCTGAGAACGCTCACACCTGCAATTTGATATTTCTTTTCTCGGCCTCTTACCATTTACTTAACGAAATCTGTTCAGCTACTAAAGATAGAGAGGCGTACGAATTTGGTTGTGGGTGGAGAGCGTGCGGAATTTAGGTGAACAAAATGAACTAAATTAAATACTGTGAAATGTATGAAATGAGAGTGAATTAATTTTTATTTCCTAAGTTAAATAATTGTATGATAATATAATTGTCGTTGACGTACAAAGTAAAAGACATTAAAAATAATGAATGGATTTTTTATTTTCCCTTGCCAGACTTGGTTAATAAATTTGGGGAATCAAATTTCTTTTTCCAGTTGACATTAATTTGTTGTGTCAATACAAATTACAGTTCTTATCCTATAATACTTGATTTACACTTAATTCCGATTTTGTCAATTAATTACAAACGAATAGCCATCGGTTTTCCTCTAGCTTTCTGTAACGTTTTAGAAGTGCTTAGCATTTTCCAGAATAGTTCACAATTATCTGGGACTGATTTTTTTTTGTTTTCCGCTATTCTCTTTATAAAAAAAATATATAGAACTCATTCACCTTAAGAAACAAATGTAACTAATCGAATTTTAATAATTCTGGCAAATGGTACGAAATAATGAAACCTTATTTCATTTTTTTTATCAAACTTTTTATGACCAAACATTTGAAAATTGAGAAGTTTGGACTCGAACGAACATTTTAGAAAATTTTGGAAATCGCAATACAAAAGTTATTTTTTCTAATTTTGAAAAATTTGCCTCTGACTAGATATTTCCTTAATCCTTAAATTTGCTTTTATTTTTCATAAGAAATTTTTGATTATTTTTCTAAAACACAGAAATAGACAATTGGAAGGAATTTCGGTTATATCCCGAGAATGACTCTTTTCTCAGTAAAATCACATAAAACCTTTTTTATCGCTAATTAAATTCTCTACAAAGAATGTCTAATAACATTGATCCTCAAACCCACTTGTTAACAAGATATTAGGCTTTCCAGGAAATGAAATTAGGTATTTGAGACAACGCAAGATTCTGCTTTGCTACAACTTCTTAATTACTATTTCGTATCTTGCCACTGATGTCCCTCTACTATTAAGACATCTGTGGCTCCATGGCCTCGCGGGGCTCATATAAATTTCTCAAATGCCTGATGGAATAACGAGAGGTGCTCTCGCAAAACTGAACAACTTTGGCCAAATTCTCTTGGGAAAATTGTTCTTTAACGATCACATGTATTATCTCATCTTTTCTCTTATTATTCTGAACATGGTCCTCAGGCTCTCGGTCGTTTTCTTCTTGAACGATCTGAGTAATTTCCTCATCATTTAAACATTCATGCTCACATAAAACAAACTTATAATTGATGAAGTCATTGATATCAGCTGGCGTCACTTCAGCATAAGCTTCATGATTATTCAGTTGATTTGCAAAAGTGGAGATCAAACCTTCACGCTCTTTGAGAAAATTTTTCTCACCATCAGCTTGGTCAGTAGTTGAATGGAGGAGATCCAGGACACTTCACCACATCTGAAATATATTGAATGACAGCTGTGAAATTCAATTCAATTTTGGGTGAATTTGGCGGGGAAAAATGGCGGTAGTCAAGACCCGTCCAATCACAATTGCGTATTTGATCAGGTGACCGATCTTCATTAGAAATAATTTTCAAAAAAATTTTCTCGGTAATCGTTTACACCCGCCTGATCAGCTGGTATCCTTTGGCCAAAATTTTGGGAAAAAATTATTTTATATCTAGATTTTCATCTGTCTAACCATCCGTTACTTGCTTTGAAGTCAACTGTGACACCTGTGACCTGTCAAGCGCCAGAAATTGAGCGCTTGGATTTTTACAATGTTTCCGGGAATTCACTTAATTTATTGCACGAAGCTTTGCGCTTAGGTTTACCAATGTTTGCGGCTTTCTTTCACTCGATTTATCCATTTTCCGGGCATTCTGAGGGTGTGAATTTTAAGGGGAATTGGAAACCGGGGGTACTTGTAAACAAAAGTCCTTTGCGCATATGACTCTGCGCATGCGTCGGGGAAAAAGTCACGTGGAGGGGATGCGACGACACTTACAAAGGCTCAACGAAGTTCCAAGAAAAGTTTGACGACACTCACTACAATTAATTCTTTCTAAACATTCATTTATTTTTTCTCTTCGTTTTTTAAATATTCTCAATTTTTTTAATTGTAAAAACATCAAAAGTTTGATAATTAGTTTTACATTCTAAACAGTTGAAAAATTTCAGAAAGCTGTCAATGATGATCCCGCCATTTGGAAATTCAAAAAAATGGAAGGAGTCTACTTCCACATGGACGCGCAAACAAGAGAAGGACCTCTCCAAGCCAAAATAGTGCATCGTATCACCTCAGTCATCAATTTATAATCTTAGCCGATACACGGAAAAACATGGCTGAAGCCGTTGTCGACGGGTCTCCAATGTCTCGTTTTTTCTGTCACAAGTGCAGTGTTGAAATTCAACGTGAGTAATTAACCCCTTATGTTGACCCAAATATTTAATTGCGCATAAACGAAAAATCTTGGTCACAAAACCATGTGTGATTCAACTTCCCCCCTCTTAAACGCCTTTCGTTTCCCCAAGTCTTGTAAGGCAATTGAACCAAAAATGTTAACACTAATTGTTTATCCAACCGCTTTTTTGCGCACATTGATTTTTCTTTTCGTTGCAGAATGCCCGCAAGAATTTGGCGAAACTTCGTGGGTTGAGGGGGACATTTTTTTTCATTGGGGAAAACCGAAATTTTATCGAGTTTTCGGAAATTTCTGATGCAAAAGTGTCATTTATTGTCGTTCAACGTTTGGGTATAGATATAGGGACCTTGAATTGTGCGGAAGTAAGTCGTACAATGGCATCAGTTTCATTTTCATTTTTTGTCGAAGACCGCAATTGTTCGGTTTTTTTTTTCCTTTTGGTGGAAATGTTGATTTGGCAATTATTGGAAACTTGGGTGGAAATTAATGGATAGATAAATTGCTTTGTGATTTATATTACTAAAAAAAAGTGCACTTTAAATTCGTCAAAAGTCAAACATTCATTATAATTTTTATACTGAAAATTTGGGGGATTTCGTCCATTTTTGGCTACAAATATTTCCAATATTTTGTCCACATTTTTGAACAATCTGAAATAATCTTAGATCGTTTTTGCATGTGACAAAAATTTGCTTTCGAATTTTTTGAGCGGTTGTGTAGGAAGTTACGGTTATGCCATTTGCCCTCAACAATTCTCAATATTGATGAAACACTTTCTACCTATAGTTTGCTTTTTTTTTCATCCAACTTTTCGGGGAAGTTGGAATTCATTCAGAATTTTCTGGCGCATTCATTTTCCATTGTTGATACACATATACTGACATTTTTGTTGTCAAGTATATATACAAATGTTTTATTTTATTTTTTTATTTCTTATCTTATTTTTTTATTTTTTTAATATTTTTTTATGGAGGATAAAATTTCGTTTTAAAAATGCAATTCAGTTCAATTACGATTTTTCTTTTCATAACCATATGTTGACACCCCCAAAAAAAAAAGGATGGATTAAATTCTCCAATTTTTTAAAAACAATTTTTTTTATAGCAAAAAAAAAAAATAAACAAAAATTAGTTTCATATTTAAAATGTATTTGTAATATTTTTTTTGGAAAATTCAAGCTTTCAACATTTTCATGGTTTTTTTTTCTTGTTAAAAATTTTAAATCCTTTTTTTTCCAAATTTTACACTTTATGTCCAGAACAGAAATTTCAGTAGCAAAGTTGTCAATGAAGTTAGGTGGGTTCTCGTCTCGCAACCTTTTTCGTCAAATATCCCCCAATTGAAGCGAAATGACATCTTTTTTATATAGGCCTTTTTTGTAGACCAGGATGAGATCGACAAATTTGTATTATAGCAAATTTCAGTATCTTAGTTATTTTTCGAGATATTTAGGATTGATCACTTCGCTACTTATTAGAAAATTTTAAGCGACTTTAGAGAACTAATAACAATTCCTTAAATTCGTACAAGCAAATTAACGAAAAAAAAAACATAATTTCACAAATCTAAAATTCGATCTTTCTATTTTCTTCAATTTGCTGAAATTCATTAGTTTAATAAATTATGATTTTTTTTTATGATTTACGAAAATTCTGAAAATTTTCGACAATCTCAAAAATACTTAGCGTGAATATTAATGCGATAAAAATTCACCAACTCCCAATGAAGTGATAGACCCCGTAATTTCTCCCATTTTTCCCGTTCGCAATAGCATTTTTGTTATCATTGTTGAACTATTGTTGACCTTGGAAAATTTGTAGGATGCCGAAGATCAATACAATAAGTTGTAAAACGTTTAAGCGTAACGTGATATCGCGTGCTTCACAGAAGTCGCTAGTAGTTGTGTGACTATTTCAAAGGAAAAAAAAACAACACAATGGGCCTGAAAATTTTATGAAAATTGGTCTAAAGTTATACCTGAATTCATTCATTATAGTGGACGAATGATTTCATTCTAAGGTTGAAAATTATATTTTTGGACCTCCACAATTTTTGAGAATAAAACTTGAGCTCGAAAATTTTCTCCTCTCTTTCGGGATTACCTATTTTTTTTCTTATTTCTTTCTGGACAAGCTCATTTTAATTCCAAACATCAATTAACAAATTTTTGTAAATGAATGGTAAATTTTAACCCATCTGTCCTTGCACTGTGAGACTATCTCTAGCAAAAAGTTTAATATCGCACCTCTTTCAGTAGATTTCGGTAGAGGTCAAATTCATTTGGATCACACAGTTAAGTTGCTGGAAATTCTATTCTTCGACTTGATCAGAATTCTCACGCGCTACACGTGCCATTGAGTTTGGAACCACGCCCTCTATGGAGAAATTCTGCGCCATCAACCGAAAGCATTTTTGGCAGATATCTTCTAAACTAAGAATATTAACGAATGTTCATATAAAGCTTTATTGTAGCTCTCAGTGTGCACTACAAAAAACATTCTCATGAAAATTGGCCTATCTCCTTCACATTTCGATCTATGATCTCAAAACAAAATTTGAGAGATCCTCTCAATGCGCGCCTAAAGCACGTTGGGAGATTGGCGCAACCACTGACGGGTTAAAACCATTGTCTGAGAAGAATTAAAGGGCTTAGACACTGAACTAATTTTGAACAAATGTAAACACGAACGCCTTGATTATGTGATGTAAACTCAAAAAATACAGTGTCAATGCCAGTACCATGGCCGTTCCAAATATTCTCCGTTCGATGGATTAACACGATTTTTCATAGAGTTACCAATGCACTTCAATTTTTCTTTAAAAATTTGTTGCTAATATTTCTATTAATTTTCAGGATTACACATGTCCACATTGTGCGAGTGGATTCATAGAAAAACTAGAAAACGAGGAAGATGACCATGATATGAGTATGGAAATTAGCGCTGAGGATTTCAATGATATTGATTTCGACGTGAGTAATATAGTCAATAATTTGTTCGTATTATAAGGACGCATGCACTGAAGTCTGTAATGGTCGATGTCCATATTCAAAATTGAGTAGACTAATTAAATTTTGAATAATTTGAAGCATTTTGAGCACATTAAATATTTGAAAAGAGAAAGTGAGAACAGGGAGATATTCGGCAAAAAGAAATTCAGGAGAAAAAATGGAGCTTAAAAATTATTTTAAGGCATTAAAAAGGTTTAGTAATGACAAAAATATTAGAAATTTGAAGAACAAATTGGAGATTCAGAAATTGATCAAGATTCATAAAAATTTTAGATTTGAAATCCCAGAATATTGGATTTTTTTTTGAAAGTTAAGTTCCTAAATTGTAGTCGCAAAAAAAGGATATGAATAAAATGATTATAAAATTTTTATTATTCCAGCAACAAATGTACATGGAGTTGAGCGATATCCCAGAACTCACTGTCTCAGGCTCGGATGGTGGTACAGGATTACCAAGGGGCCGGAGGAGGAGTGATGTACAAAACAGGTGACAAACATTTTGATTTTCGGTGGAATTAATTGCAATGTCCAGCATTCCAAGGAGCCATTACAACCCAAGAAAATTTCAAAAATTTGTTTATCTTTTTAACAATTTTAAAAATTTGTTTTTATTAAAAAAAAAAATATGTTGGCGCGTAGAAAAAAATTATAATTTGAAACAGAAGCAAACAGAACATATCTTTCTTCCATAGCTCTTTCTCAGGAATCCGATTTTTCCCGTGAAATATTTTTCTTCCACTATCCTGAAAGCCAAATTAGAATTTCTCAAAATTCATAAACTTTCAAAATATATGTCCGCACATGGTGGCCAAATTTTATGGTTCTATAACGAAACATATGAAAGAAGGAGCATTTTGAATCTCGTAACGAACAAATCATAATCGTCGATGTCTTTTCCTTTTGTACAAATTGATATCTGAGATTTGCTATGCTTGAAGAAAAATTGGAAAATAAATTCGAGTCCTGAAACAAATTAAGTAAGAAAATGAAGAGAAAAAAAAATTGTATGCAAAAAAGAATTCTTTTTTTATACAAATATACTGTTTTTATGTTGATGTTGCGCATAAACCGGACGGTTTGAAAGCTTTCAATTGAAAAAAAAAAAAAAAACTTTTAAATATTTTTTTTCTCGGCACTCAAATCTTTAAATTAATTGTTTTTCGATGATTCCATATAGAATGTAAATCCCGTAGAATCACAAGATGAATGTATCGGAAATTTAGAATTTTTGGGACACATTTTTTAGCATTATCACCAAATTCCAATTTTCTGCGTTCAAATTTCGGTTTTGACCTAATAATCTTTTAACAATGATGGCAAATTTGCATACTAGTTATATAACATAAAACCAAGGCATTGAAATCGAACGTCCTTTAAAAGTGCAATTTCAATGGCCGTAATTCGAACGGAAAAAATAAATCGAATACCACACGAGATTTTAAATTAATTAGAATTCTTCCTCATGGTTTCCTGCATACAAATGAATTCCAACTTTTTCACAAATATGACTGACGCTTGACCTTTATAACGGCGGAAAAATTATTATTATTAATATTTATTTGCAATGAATCTAACACAAAAATTCTGAGAATTTTGGGGCTGTGATATTACAAGTGAAAATTATGGGGACATCACTTTTCATTCTCTGTAAAAACATTTCTGAACAACAATGATGCTATCATCAAGAGAAAGAAGATTCTCTACAAAAGAATTACGACGATCAATCCCCTGGAATAAGTCATTGAGGCATCAAAAAATTATAATTAATTATCCTATCCTATCCTTATATATAATTGAGAGGTTCGACCACAAATCGAATCAGAATCGCAATAAATCGATTATCGAAGAAAAAACTCCATCATCGATACCATGATAAAAATTACAATCGAAATCGAATGTGGAAATGCATGTGGCCGCGTAGCGGCCACCGGCAAAGAGCTAGTCCTATTATAAAAGAGACAATGTCAGAATCTCGAAATATCTCGAAGTCTGTTACGCTGAAATGCGCGCGCAACCGCTCTGTTCACAGTTGTAGACTATCTCTCTCTGTCTCTGGGTCTATTCTATATTTATAATATAATTGAGAGCTTCGACCACAAATCGAATGAGAATGGCAATAAATCGATTATCGAAGCAAAAACTCGATTATCGAAGAAAAATTTCGATTATCGATGCCATTATAAAAATTGAAATCGAAATGGCATTTGGAAATGCATGTGGCCGCGTAGCGGCCAGTTGAGAGCTTCGACCAGGAAAATAAATCGATTATCGAATTTGAAAACTCGAAAGTCGAAGAAAAAGTTTCGATTATCGATGATACAATTGAAATCGAACGAGAATACGGACACGTAAAGGCATGTGGCCGCGTAGCGGCCACCGGCAAAGAATTAGTCCTTATTTATAAATGAAAGCTCCCACCGGGCAAATAAATCGATTATCGAAATCGAACTGGAAATCGGAGACGGAAAGGCATGTAACCGCCTAGCGGCTACCACATGGACCAGTGTGCATTAATTATGCATAACCCGCCCGTAAGAACTGATGCTAACGCTTCAACTTTATCAAACGATCAACTCATAATTCCGCAAAACTTTGTTGTTGAAGTGGATATAATGATCCAATTATGATTGGGTTGTTTTATGAACTTTCAAAGCCTACTGTCCATTGAAATACAAAAATTCTGAACAGAGCGGCAATGATGATAGGCTACGCGCGCAAGAGCGGCGTGGCGCTGCGATCGTCAGCTATTGATACGGCGGTTATGTTGAATCACTCTCATTAATAATGAAGTTTTGTAATTTTTTGACGCCCTAATTACTCAATTTCTTCAGAATTCTTGGAAAATATTTTCACATTGGGTGGCAATTAACAGAGAATCTCCCATTTTTATTTTCCATATGAAATTATGAGACGGAACATTTATGTTCCTATGAGACAGATCGTTTTAATAGCCCTCAATTTCACGATACAATTCAACTTGTAGGGGGAATCCCGAACGAGGTGAAAATTTGAAATGCAAAATTTTGATATTCCACAGATTGTTAAATGCACAACAGAGACGACGATTGATGTCCTATGAGAATCTTTTGCCATGAGTTTTTCATTAATCTCACTGGAATGGGACGTCCCGTTGCTACGGGACAGCCACCTGTGTATGTAAACTATTACGATATTATTATTAATCAATAGTTACAACCCAAGATATTGTTTACACTAAAAGTTTACTAGAATTTTAAATTGAAAACTGGGAAATTAAAAATTTCTACGAGTCTATAGGAACACTAATTGCTATGAAGATATCCATTACATTTATACTAATTATCGTTTAACAATTGACAGGTTTTTTTTGGGCAATCCTGGGGACTACGTGTGGGGCAGAGATGGACTGGACACTATAGTAACGCAGCTACTGAACCAAATGGACGGAAGTGGTCCACCGCCATTACCACGTCAGCGTTTTAGGAAAGGTCGATCATCAGAGTCATATTTGGACAATGCCTCTAGCGCAAAACTCATAGAGGATTTCTCAGCCCCAGAAAGCTCAGGAAACATTAAAACCTCTTTATTTGCATCGAATACATGGTTTTGTATTAAGAGAATATGGGCCATCTCTGCCCATTGAAGAAGACCTAGAATCCTCTCGAAGAGAACGTGATACATACTCATTACTCAAGGATGATACCAGTCTATAGAAGCCACTACACCCAGTGAGCACAAGGATAGCTGCAAGAGATCTCCACCTATTTTGAAACCACCCAACTCTACTTTGGTCAGTAATATTTTTGCCAATGAGAATGAATGTACTAGCACCTATTACAGGAATTAAGTGTTGGATTTCTTGAAAAGATGCGGCCTTAAATATAGATATCATATGATCCACCGAGTCTTCTGAGATCTCTCTCAAACGATCGATATCTTCTATAATATCTAGTTCTAGATCATAGTTCCATATTTTTAAGGCTACATCTAACCCTGTTACCCTGATCTGAGCAGTCTCAATATAGGTGAACAATATCGTGAAGTATCCTTCGAGTAACGTGGATAAACTAGGGGATGCCTCCCGATCCATATCACCGTCATAAAATGGTCCTAGCCCCATTGTCATCAGTCTCCCCCTAACTTCATCGTCTGTGATAAACCCAGCTCTCATGACCGGGACTCTAAGGATTTTCCTCTTCTCTTGAGGAAAAGACATTTCCATCTCCTTCTTCCCGTGGGATGTAAGGAGTACGGCATCGGTGCACATAAAACGAGCATCGTTAGTGAACAATCGAACATGTTCAGCAGGTAAGGTTTTGAGCTCTCTAACTCTCTCTGTCGAGAGTGCATTCCTTGTGATTGTAGACTTGTTAGCCATTACAAGTTTTTACATCTAACTGAGATTTACATCTAATTGACGAAATTCCAAATACCATAATTAGCCAATCACACATTGGTAAGCTCGATAATACCTTAAATGTCCAGTAAAATTTTCAAATTTCAAAAATTTCAAATTTCAAAAATTTCAAATTTCAAAAATTCCAAATTTCAAAAATTTCAAATTTCAAAAATTTCAAATTTCAAAAATTTCAAATTTCAAAAATTTCAAATTTCAAAAGTTTCAAATTTCAAAAATTTCAAATTTCAAAAATTTCTTATTTCAAATTTCAAAAATCCCAAATTTCAAAAATTTCAAATTTCAACAATTTCAAACTTCAAAAATTTCAAATTTCAACAATTTCAAATTTAAAAAATTTCAAATTTCAAAAATTTTAAATTTCAAAAATTTCTAATTTCAAAAGTTTCAAATTTCAAAAATTCCGAATTTCAAAAATTTCTAATTTCACACATTTCTAATCTCAAACATTTCTAATTTCAAAAATTTCAAATTTCAAAAACGTCAAATTTAGAAGATTTTTTTTTCTTTTGCAGGACCCCCGGAGGTCGAGGCAATTGGATAATGCCAGAAAGTTCAACGGAATCATCAGACGACGATTGAATCCTTAATCAATCTTCTCCTCCTTCTATGAATTTTACTAAAGTTCCAAACCTATAAAATTCCATAGATATTCAACGAGAAGAACTCCAATTATCGGTGGATTTTTGTGACAACAGTTGCTTCATACGTGCTATTATCACGAATTAGTCTACGATAATATCATAAGTGAGTGCCAAAATTTAATAACTTGAGTTGAACCGTACACTTACGATTTAACAAATGTTGATAGTTGTTGATCTTCAGGTTCTCGTGATTTTTCTTTAATGATAATTGATCAAGTTGGAAATGTGAAAGAGTCACAGGATTCGACAAAAATTGCATGTCATATTTTGCGAAAGAATTCAAAATTTGGGATTTTTTCTATTTTCATTTTTTTTTTATTATAATGACAAATTTTGATTATACCTCCAAAATCATAAAATGAGCCACTTTTTTTATTGTCCGAATATAAATTTTTTTTCCAAAGATTCCAGTATCTGCAACAAAACTTTGAAACTTTATCTGTAAATTTTGAATAAATTGACAAAAAAATCGCATGACATTTCGAATCTAGTGATCTTTCACCATTTCCAAAATTGAGGATGTTTATCCAACACAGTTTACCAAAAAAAGTACTTTTTTGTTTATATAATTACTTTGTGGAATTTGCAGAATGTTGCAAGCCAGATATTCAGAACTTTCTCAATTTTTGAACTTCCCATGATTTTTTCTATATCTTCGGTATTTTTTAATTTGCAAAATAAAAACACAATTCAGCATTTCAAATTATCAAAGCAAAAATGCTCTGTATTTTTTCCGAAAAAATTAGACTTTACAACAATCTTGACTATTGAAAATGATGATTTTTCGTTTATTTTTATTAACAAACTAAAATAGTTATTGACAAACTAAGTAGCTCTATATATATAGTGTCTTGGGGTCCATGACCTAAAATGTTTCAATTTCTGTTTTGAAATACTTCAATGTCCTTAAAGGGAAATAATTTCTCCAGGTACAGACGCAATTCTCATCAATGAATCACCAGGCCTCATCGAAGAATTATCACACAACTCTGCCCCGCCAGGGCTCTGCATTCACAATATCCGCAACATTACCAAGTGCCAGTGTCTCAACACATCGCACACTGCCACGGACATTGGCAACAAACAGCAATCTCCGACTTCGACGTGATTTTCTGGCAAATAAACCAGTGGCACCTCTATTCGGCGAAATTCCCCTGGATTTTCCATCAGAAAGACAACCAAGATCAGCACCACCAACAATTCCCAGCATTGATAGTGCAACGCAGGCAGATTTCTACGCGGATTCGTTCAGGGAGAGTGCTACAACACATTCAAATGAATCACAAACTGATGCCTTCTTCGTGGGCATAATGACTCTGAGTAATTGTGATGAAAAGCCACCTTTACTGGCGTCAAATGATGCTAATCAAGATGGTAGCTTTGAGTCTTATACGTGTAACTGCAGTATGCAGGCACTGCCAGCATTGCATGATGATGCTGATGACTACAGAAGTGAGTGTGAAAATTGGAAAAGTGCAACAGGCTCTAGGTACTATTTAGATAATGAGGATGAGCTTGTTACGTCACCTCATGAGACTATGACACTGCATAGGAGGCCTGAGGATACTACGACTAGTGTTACTCCACAGTATTACAGGACTTGACTGACACTGCCAACTAATACACGTCAGCGTACAAGGTAATTTGGAGGATAAGTTGCAACTTTTATCCTTTTCGAATAATTCGGAAATTTCAATTTTTTGAAGTATTCAAGTTTCAAAAATTTCTGATTTTTTTTGAACTTTTGCCATTTCAAATTTTTCGACTTATTAAATTTATTGAAATTTCAAATTTTAGAAATTTAGAATTTTCACAATTTGACGTTTTTAACATTTCAAATTTTTGAAGTTCAATTTTTCAAATTTCAAATGAAATGAAATTCAAAAATTTCAATCTTTCAAATTTCAAATGAAATGAATTCCAAAAATTTCAAATTTCAAAAATTTCAAGTTTCAAAAATTTCAAATTCCAAAAATTTCAAATTTCAAAAATTTCAAATTTCAAATTTCAAAAATTTCAAATTTCAAAAGTTTCAAATTTCAAAAATTTCAAATTTCAAAAATTTCAAATTCCAAAAATTTCAAATTTCAAATTTCAAATTTGAAATTTCAAAAGTTTCAAATTTCAAAAATTTCAAATTTCAAAAATTTCAAATTTCAAAAATTTCAAATTTCAAAAATGTCAAATTTCAAATTTCAAAAATATCAAATTTCAAAAATTTCAAATTTCAACAATTTCAAATTTCAACAATTTCAAATTTCAACAATTTTAAATTTCAAAAATTTCAAATTCCAAAAATTTCAAATTTCAAAAATTTCAAATTTCAAAAGTTTCAAATTTCAAAAATTTCAAATTTCAAAAATTTCAAATTTCAAAAATTTCAAATTTCAAAAATTTCAAATTTTAAAAATTTCAAATTTCAAAAATTTCAAATTTCAAAAATTTCAAATTTCAAAAATTTCAAATTTCAAAAATTTCAAATTTCAAAAATTTCAAATTTCAAAAGTTTCAAATTTCAAAAATTTCAAAAATTTCAAAAATTTCAAATTTCAAAAATTTCAAATTTCAAAAATTTCAAATTTCAAAAATTTCAAATTTCAAAAGTTTCAAATTTCAAAAATTTCAAATTTCAAAAATTTCAAATTTCAAAAATTTCAAATTTCAAAAATTTCAAAAATTTCAAATTTCAAAAATTTCAAATTTCAAATTCAAATTTCAAATTTCAAATTTCAAAATTTCAAATTTCAAAAATTTCAAATTTCAAAAATTTCAAAATTCAAACATTTCAAATTTCAAAAATTTCAAATTTCAAATTTCAAAAATATCAAATTTCAAAAATTTCAAATTTCAAAAATTTCAAATTTCAACAATTTCAAATTTCAACAATTTTAAATTTCAAAAATTTCAAATTTCAAAAATTTTAAATTCCAAAAATTTCAAATTTCAAAAATTTCAAATTTCAAAAGTTTCAAATTTCAAAAATTTCAAATTTCAAAAAATTCAAATTTCAAAAATTTCAAATTTCAAAAATTTCAAATTTCAACAATTTCAAATTTCAAAAATTTCAAATTTCAAAAATTTCAAATTTCAAAAATTTCAAATTTCAAAAATTTCAAATTTCAAAAATTTCAAATTTCAAAAATTTTAAATTTCAAAAATTTCAAATTTCAAAAATTTCAAATTTCAAAAATTTCAAATTTCAAAAATTTCAAATTTCAAAAATTTCGAATTTCAAAAATTTCAAATTTCAAAAATTTCAAATTTCAAAAATTTTAAAAATTTCAAATTTCAAAAATTTTAAAAATTTCAAATTTCAAAAATTTCAAATTTCAAAAATTTCAAATTTCAAAAATTTCAAATTTCAAAAATTTCAAATTTCAAAAATTTCAAATTTCAAAAATTTCAAATTTCAAAAATTTCAAATTTCAAAAATTTCAAATTTCAAAAATTTCAAATTTCAAAAATTTCAAATTTCAAAAATTTCAAATTTCAAAAATTTCAAATTTCAAAAATTTCAAATTTCAAAAATTTCAAATTTCAAAAATTTCAAATTTTAACAATTCCAAATTTCAAAAATTTCAAATTTCAACAATTTCCAATTTCAACAATTTCAAATTTCAACAATTTTAAATTTCAAAAATTGCAAATTTCAAAAATTTTAAATTCCAAAAATTTCAAATTTCAAAAATTTCAAATTTCAAAAATTTCAAATTTCAAAAATTTCAAATTTCAAAAATTTCAAATTTCAAAAATTTCAAATTTCAAAAATTTTAAATTTCAAAAATTTCTAATTTCAAAAATTTCTAATTTCAAAAGTTTCAAATTTCAAAAATTCCAAATTTCAAAAATTTTAAATTTCAAAAATTTCTAATTTTAAAAGTTTCAAATTTCAAAAACTCCAAATTTCAAAAATTTCTAAATTCAAAAATTTCAAATTTCAAAAACGTCAAATTTAGAAGATTTTTTTTTCTTTTGCAGGACCCCCGGAGGTCGAGGGAATTGGATAATGCCAGAAAGTTCAACGGAATCATCAGACGACGATTGCATCCGTAATCAATCTTCCCCTCCTTCTATGAATTTTACTAAATTTCCAAACCTATAACAAACAGATAAAATTCCATAGATATTCAACGAGAAGAAGTCTAATTATCGGTGGCTTTTTGTGACAACAGATTTTTTCTATTTTCATTTTTTTTATTATAATGACAAATTTTGATTATACCCCCAAAATCATAAAATGGGCCACTTTTTTTTATTGTCCAAATATAATTTTTTTTTTCCAAAGATTCCAGTATCTGCAACAAAACTTTGAAACTTTATCTGTAAATTTTGAATAAATTGACAAAAAAATCGCATGACATTTCGAATCTAGTGTTCTTTCACCATTTCCAAAATTGAGGATGTTTATCCAACACAGTTTACCAAAAAAAGTACTTTTTTGTTTATGTAATTACTTTGTGGAATTTGCAGAATGTTGCAAGCCAGATATTCAGAACTTTCTCAATTTTTGAACTTCCCGTGATTTCTTCTAAATCTTCGGTATTTTTTAATTTGCAAAATAAAAACACAATTCAGCATTTCAAATTATCTAAGCAAAATTGCTCTGTATTTTTTCCGAAAAAATTAGACTTTACAACCATCTTGACTATTGAAAATTATGATTTTTCGTATATTTTGGAAATTAAAGCACCTTCAATTGGATAAACATTCGTAATTATTAGCATATATTCAGAGTATAGGCGAATTTAGTCGACTAAATAACAATCCCATTTTCCGTCATATGTCGGACTCTATATAGAACCTGTGGTACCTTATTCAGACCTATTAATCTCTTCTGGTGGAACTCTCTAGTGTTACATCATCGCTTACAATATGAGTGAAAACAAATCCATCGAAGTCTGCCAAGAATGCCAAAACCCCATACATTTCCGATCTTATGTCGCTACTTAATTAACCGAAGAAACCCGGAGAGAACTGACACCTAACTTCAGACTGTCTCCATTTTCTGTTTGACATTCACCACTGAATGCAATTTTATTCCCAAAAATTCATATTTTACGAATTTTCTTCCAATAGAGGGACGTCTAGTCACTGGTGATATTCAATAGACTGGAAAAATAAACGGAGACATTATGAATAATAAATTGTTTCATCAAGGAATAATTGCGCACAATGAACAGTCAAAATCGATATCATGAAGCTAAATGTACATCAGCAGGAATCATTGGCACATTTCTACCGCTTAAGACGACAATTTTATTCATTTTAAACGAAAACAGATATGAGTAATTAAGGGAGCTTGGAAGTAAGATAAGTAAATTTGAGGATAACTTTGATCCATGAATTCTCGATGAAATTAAAATGGAAGAATATGAAAAATAGCTCAAAGAAATTGTTCATTTTTCTACAATAGAAAGAAACAAGATGACATTATTTCGAGGAAGATAAAGGCGTGAAATTGTAGTTTGAAAACGTGAGGTGATTGACTGATGTGCGCGCCGCCATATTAGGAGCATCGAAATGGCGGCGCCCAGGCCGGTCCGAGTACTTAAATTTTTTTTAATTACTCGTCTGCGACAGACTTTTTTCAACACTTTCGATTCTGTGAGAGTAAACAAGCTTTTGAGAAAAATCTTACATAATTTTCCATTCTTGATTGAGAATTCTGGTACGTGAAGTTTTCCCGCCATTGTCATTGATATTTTGTTTTATTTTCCCGAACTCTTAATACTGAGTGTTCAGACATCTACACACTTAGATTTTATGGGGTGGTAATGATAAAGTTACCAGAACTAGTTGTTTTTAAACTTTTACCTATCCAAATATTGTTATTGGAAAAATTTCTATGGTTTTTAATTATTTATTAATTTCCTACTGAATCGCTCTCTTTTCCAACTTTTCATAGAATTATGAAAATATCTTTACTAGAATCACTAACGATAATTGAATTATTGTGGGCGTAGTGTGGACGAAGAAATTGAATATATATTGTTTTTTTTTTTTTTTTTTTATTATTTCAAGTGCGCAAATCTACATGATTTATTTACACTGTCAGTCGTAAGGTTTCGACTTATATGTAGATTAAATATTTACATTTGTTAGTTTCATTCTTAAATCCTAAGTTTGCTATTCACGACAAATTTGTGTAGTATTTTCAGAAGTTTTGAATTTGCTTGTGACAGTAATGGAGTAATTGTGTTTGATAATGGGATATTACATTGTCTTAATTCTCTAACAAGTGTTGTTCTCTCATTGTTCAGATTGGGACAGTGCCAAAATATATGATCGATGTCTCGATTATCATATCCACATGTACAACTAGCGTCGTCGATAATATTTACTCTTTTAAGAGAGGCATTCAAGTGATAGTGGTTAGCTCTTACTCTGTTAACCCATGTTATGAGGGCTCTTGGATGTTTGGTGCCCTTGAACCATGGCTTAAAGGTCTCTCTGTAGTAAAGATCAACGTATTCAACTCCTTTAGATTTTATCTCAGCTTGAAATCTTATTTCTCTAATCGCATTTAGTTTTTCTTCGAGTTTATAAGTGGCTCTGAGGTCCGTGTATGGAACACGGAAGTCAGTGTCGTTATAAACCGATGCATTTTTCGCTAACCTGTCAACCTCCTCATTCCCATCAATTCCTCTGTGCGCGGGAATCCAGTAAAACAAGATGGAGTTATTATATATATTCTTATTTTGGAACTCTGCGTATTTTGCCTTAATTTGGAATAGATACGAGTTTATCTTAGGGTCCAATTTGGTCGATTCGAGGCTTTGGAGGGAACTCGGAGAATCCGAGAGAATGAGGAAGTTGTGGTCTTTGTGTAATATGGCGAAGTCAAGAGCCACACATTCAGAGGTAAAGAGCGAGCAATCAGGATGAAGTTGAATAGCACGGCTATACTCTAAATTGGGGCAATAGCAGGCCGCCCCAACATGTCCAGAACTCGAATCTTTACTTCCATCTGTGTATACGCAGTATGCCTCCGGGTTCGTTCCGATTATTTCTGCGTTTACGATCTCATTTGCTTTTGTTGCCAATTGGGCTCTAAGTCCAATTTCTCTGTTAATATTTATGGAGATTTGTGTAACATCGTACTCATTTTCAAATACATTGAAGCGACTATTTGCGTACATAGTGTCCTGTTGACTCAGAACTTCTCTAATGGTTTTGGTGATCATTTTATCACTTGGTCTGGGTTTAACTTTTTTGATGGAAAATAGAAAATTAATAGTTTTTGCCAGTAGTGTGGATGAATTCGATAGGGCCTTAGTTATGTAAGATTTGCACAGGAAAACGGCTCTATCTTTAAGGTACGTCAGCTTCGATTCTCCCATGATCACATTGATGGGGGTGGAACGACGATACCCTAAAGCGAACCTGATTGCTGCGTTCTGAATTCTATCTAATTTGGAATTGTTAGCTTTATTGTTGGTATAATAGATGAACAGACCGTAATCCATAGCAGATCTTACAAAACTTTTGTACAGTATGATAAGTGTTTCGGGGTCAGTTCCCCACCATGTACGTCTGAGGTATTTTACAATATCCAGTGACTTCAAACATTTTTCTTGGATTTTACCTATGTGGAACTTGAAATTAAGTTTTTGATCGAAGTGAATCCCTAAGAATCTGGCAGTGGGGCTAGATATAATTTCATGTGAGCCTACTTTAATTTTTGTCAAGCATGGGTCGGACCCTTTCTTACTGAATTTCACCAGAACTGTTTTTTCAGGTGCCAAATTTTTTATTTTATCCAATACTCAAGATAGCCCAAGTTTTCCATTTTCTTATGATTTTCAAGAAGCTTGAAGTTTTTTAAATTCCCGAATTTCTTGTATTAGGGAATTTTGAATCATGTTTTTATGATAAGTTGTGACCACACTACTTCAACTTAGACCTTTGCCCAAATATATTTCCATCGGCAAATCCCTAATTATCGTTATCGTAATTTTCCTTAAAAAAAAAAACAAAATATCGTGATTGTGAATGACTTAGTTAGCCATTAATTAGTGACCACCAACGAAGTAAATAATTTCTGAAAAATCATGATAAATAATTAGTCCTTTCCAGCTACTACCAATTAACAGATGCACATTTTCACTAAAGCCAAGTAATTAACTTAGTATTATTAATTTATACAGAACAATGATAGATGATAGTTTCATGTGGTATCGATAATAAACAAACAAAAAATAATTAAAAAAACATTAATTTACATATGAACAATAGAATTTATCGCTTAAAGAGCAAAGAAGTATCATTAATAATAATCATCGCACATTTCTAACTATGTAATAATTTTCTTATCCTTATTTTAAACCCGTAAAAAAAAAGTTTTTAACTGAACAAAACGGACATTAAAAAAAAAAAAAAATCCAATGACCACCGATAATATAAAGAACCAAAGTATGGGTACACATAAAATATACGTTTCTACAATCGAAGGTTCAAATAAACGTGGCTAGTGATGAGTTGCTAATTATTTATTACAATTTATGTGACGTATAACATTAAAAAGGTGGGAAAAAAATAAAAGACAAATACCGTAATTATATGTTCGTTGTTACTACACTGATATCTCACAATATGTTGCTACTAATCATTTTATAATCATCATAATTAAACATATTGAACCAATCGAAGAAATGACGGTGAAAATGGTAATCATAGGCGTTAAGTAGATGATAAATATAAAGTTTGTATATTACTTTTAAATATAACTAATAAAACTTTTTAAATACAATATTTTTCACTCGAATTTATTCGATTTAATTTATGTACTTTGAGGGAGTCGGAGAAGGATCACTGTAACGCTTATTACCATTTTTATTATTGTAAATTGATAGAAGTAAATTTTTGTTTTAGTGAAATTTATTGGAAAAAATTGTATGAAATTATCTTTTACCTGTGTTACATTAATGTATATCACATTTGATAGTGTATAAATGACATTGATTTCCATTTCCATTATATCGGAATGGCATTTTATTATTATATATTGTATTCAGTGATGAAAATACGGAAATAACTTGGATGCACTGGTGTAATGTAATGTCTACGAGATGGGACGAATACCTATCATTACGTGAATATGTATGAATTGAATGTTTAACAACATTGGAAAATGTAATTGTCGAGCAATTCAAGGTCATGTCGATTGTTAGGAGATTTTAATCCATTTAATTTAGTGGTTGAATGAGAGAGTTTCAAATTGAATCATTAGTTATGCATTTCTCTCAAGATGAAAGAATTGTTATAGAGAAAATTTCAGCGGGTTTGTTGAGAGGGGGAAATTAAATGAAATAGGGACTTTTGATATTTGCATGACTATTTCACATTTCTAGACTTGAACACTTCCATCTGTTTTAATTCGTATAAGCAATTCTCAACACTCAACTCCATTTCATGATCCATAAGCAATGGAGACTAGTAATGGTAAATTTTTTTTAACAACAAATTATTTGAATATGGAAAGGGTGCATGGCATTAAAATTGAATGTTGTAATGCTTCCTCAGTGAAAAAGTGTGAAACATATTACAACCATCAGCAAAACATCCAATTTTCCTGTGCTTTTGAATTTATTTGAATTTATTTATTTTCAATTTATTTGAACTACCTGAAAATTGCATTTTTCACAACACCTACCTCAAAAAACTGCGTGCTCCTTGCAATTTTGGCAATCGTTTTTCAATATACTCCATAGAAAATTAACAAAATTTGACACATTTTTGCTGAGGGAGTACCTTAAGAGGTCTCAAATGTAAAAAAAAAATATCGAAGTGCGGAAAACATATGAAAAATAGCTCAAAAGAATTGTTCACTCTTCAATACCAAAATATACCAGTTCAAGAGTGATCTGAAGAACACAAACTAGTGCAAAAAACGTTTGAAGTTGTGAGTTGATAGACCGGTATGGGTGACGCCATGTTGTGAGTATCGAACCAAAATGGCGCCTACCTTGTACCCAAAAACATTGTTTCTGATTTTCAAAAAATACTTTCCATTCTTTTGGATGCTGTTTCAATGATTTCTTGGAACACAGTTTTTTTCTATGTGACGTTTGCGGATCTGATGAGTTTAGGGTTGCTGAGTAACTTCTTAATACTATATGCCTTCAAGCTTACGAACTTTCCGTGGCTTCACTTTCGCGTGTACGTCACTTTTTAGGAGGAATGCTAACTGATGCTTCTGAACTTGGCGGATCTCCATACGTATCACTTACAAAAAACTTGAGTAAGCACATACCCTATGTAACTATGGCCAGCAGAACTTCAACTCTTCTGCCACACGTGGCGCTGCTTACTTAAGAGAACCTGCTAGTTCCACTTATTACCACTGTAAGCAACAATTTCCCTTGAAATTAAATGTAAAAATCAACCTGAGAACGCTCACACCTGCAATTTGATATTTCTTTTCTCGGCCTCTTACCATTTACTTAACGAAATCTGTTCAGCTACTAAAGATAGAGAGGCGTACGAATTTGGTTGTGGGTGGAGAGCGTGCGGAATTTAGGTGAACAAAATGAACTAAATTAAATACTGTGAAATGTATGAAATGAGAGTGAATTAATTTTTATTTCCTAAGTTAAATAATTGTATGATAATATAATTGTCGTTGACGTACAAAGTAAAAGACATTAAAAATAATGAATGGATTTTTTATTTTCCCTTGCCAGACTTGGTTAATAAATTTGGGGAATCAAATTTCTTTTTCCAGTTGACATTAATTTGTTGTGTCAATACAAATTACAGTTCTTATCCTATAATACTTGATTTACACTTAATTCCGATTTTGTCAATTAATTACAAACGAATAGCCATCGGTTTTCCTCTAGCTTTCTGTAACGTTTTAGAAGTGCTTAGCATTTTCCAGAATAGTTCACAATTATCTGGGACTGATTTTTTTTTTGTTTTCCGCTATTCTCTTTATAAAAAAAATATATAGAACTCATTCACCTTAAGAAACAAATGTAACTAATCGAATTTTAATAATTCTGGCAAATGGTACGAAATAATGAAACCTTATTTCATTTTTTTTATCAAACTTTTTATGACCAAACATTTGAAAATTGAGAAGTTTGGACTCGAACGAACATTTTAGAAAATTTTGGAAACCGCAATACAAAAGTTATTTTTTCTAATTTTGAAAAATTTGCCTCTGACTAGATATTTCCTTAATCCTTAAATTTGCTTTTATTTTTCATAAGAAATTTTTGATTATTTTTCTAAAACACAGAAATAGACAATTGGAAGGAATTTCGGTTATATCCCGAGAATGACTCTTTTCTCAGTAAAATCACATAAAACCTTTTTTATCGCTAATTAAATTCTCTACAAAGAATGTCTAATAACATTGATCCTCAAACCCACTTGTTAACAAGATATTAGGCTTTCCAGGAAATGAAATTAGGTATTTGAGACAACGCAAGATTCTGCTTTGCTACAACTTCTTAATTACTATTTCGTATCTTGCCACTGATGTCCCTCTACTATTAAGACATCTGTGGCTCCATGGCCTCGCGGGGCTCATATAAATTTCTCAAATGCCTGATGGAATAACGAGAGGTGCTCTCGCAAAACTGAACAACTTTGGCCAAATTCTCTTGGGAAAATTGTTCTTTAACGATCACATGTATTATCTCATCTTTTCTCTTATTATTCTGAACATGGTTCTCAGGCTCTCGGTCGTTTTCTTCTTGAACGATCTGAATAATTTCCTCATCATTTAAACATTCATGCTCACATAAAACAAACTTATAATTGATGAAGTCATTGATATCAGCTGGCGTCACTTCAGCATAAGCTTCATGATTATTCAGTTGATTTGCAAAAGTGGAGATCAAACCTTCACGCTCTTTGAGAAAATTTTTCTCACCATCAGCTTGGTCAGTAGTTGAATGGAGGAGATCCAGGACACTTCACCACATCTGAAATATATTGAATGACAGCTGTGAAATTCAATTCAATTTTGGGTGAATTTGGCGGGGAAAAATGGCGGTAGTCAAGACCCGTCCAATCACAATTGCGTATTTGATCAGGTGACCGATCTTCATTAGAAATAATTTTCAAAAAAATTTTCTCGGTAATCGTTTACACCCGCCTGATCAGCTGGTATCCTTTGGCCAAAATTTTGGGAAAAAATTATTTTATATCTAGATTTTCATCTGTCTAACCATCCGTTACTTGCTTTGAAGTCAACTGTGACACCTGTGACCTGTCAAGCGCCAGAAATTGAGCGCTTGGATTTTTACAATGTTTCCGGGAATTCACTTAATTTATTGCACGAAGCTTTGCGCTTAGGTTTACCAATGTTTGCGGCTTTCTTTCACTCGATTTATCCATTTTCCGGGCATTCTGAGGGTGTGAATTTTAAGGGGAATTGGAAACCGGGGGTACTTGTAAACAAAAGTCCTTTGCGCATATGACTCTGCGCATGCGTCGGGGAAAAAGTCACGTGGAGGGGATGCGACGACACTTACAAAGGCTCAACGAAGTTCCAAGAAAAGTTTGACGACACTCACTACAATTTGTAAATATTCTCAATTTTTTTAATTGTAAAAACATTAAAAGTTTGATAATTAGTTTTACATTCTAAACAGTTGAAAAATTTCAGAAAGCTGTCAATGATGATCCCGCCATTTGGAAATTCAAAAAAAATGGAAGGAGTCTACTTCCGCATGGACGCGCAAACAAGAGAAGGACCTCTCCAAGCCAAAATAGTGCATCGTATCACCTCAGTCATCAATTTATAATCTTAGCCGATACACGGAAAAACATGGCTGAAGCCGTTGTCGACGGGTCTCCAATGTCTCGTTTTTTCTGTCACAAGTGCAGTGTTGAAATTCAACGTTTATTACCCGTGAGTAATTAACCCCTTATGTCACAAAACCATGTGTGATTCAACTTCCCCCCTCTTAAACGCCTTTCGTTTCCCCAAGTCTTTTAAGGCAATTGAACCAAAAATGTTAACACTAATTGTTTATCCAACCGCTTTTTTGCGCACATTGATTTTTCTTTTCGTTGCAGAATGCCCGCAAGAATTTGGCGAAACTTCGTGGGTTGAGGGGGACATTTTTTTTCATTGGGGAAAACCGAAATTTTATCGAGTTTTCGGAAATTTCTGATGCAAAAGTGTCATTTATTGTCGTTCAACGTTTGGGTATAGATATAGGGACCTTGAATTGTGCGGAAGTAAGTCGTACAATGGCATCAGTTTCATTTTCATTTTTTGTCGAAGACCGCAATTGTTCGGTTTTTTTTTTCCTTTTGGTGGAAATGTTGATTTGGCAATTATTGGAAACTTGGGTGGAAATTAATGGATAGATAAATTGCTTTGTGATTTATATTACTAAAAAAAAGTGCACTTTAAATTCGTCAAAAGTCAAACATTCATTATAATTTTTATACTGAAAATTTGGGGGATTTCGTCCATTTTTGGCTACAAATATTTCCAATATTTTGTCCACATTTTTGAACAATCTGAAATAATCTTAGATCGTTTTTGCATGTGACAAAAATTTGCTTTCGAATTTTTTGAGCGGTTGTGTAGGAAGTTACGGTTATGCCATTTGCCCTCAACAATTCTCAATATTGATGAAACACTTTCTACCTATAGTTTGCTTTTTTTTTCATCCAACTTTTCGGGCAAGTTGGAATTCATTCAGAATTTTCTGGCGCATTCATTTTCCATTGTTGATACAGATATACTGACATTACTTTTTCCTATAGTATGAGAAACTCAAGGATCGAAGTTGTCATTTTTTGTTGTCAAGTATATATACAAATGTTTTATTTTATTTTTTTATTTCTTATCTTATTTTTTTATTTTTTTAATATTTTTTTATGGGGGATAAAATTTCGTTTTAAAAATGCAATTCAGTTCAATTACGATCTTTCTTTTCATAACCATATGTTGAGAGCCCAAAAAAAAAAAGGATGGATTAAATTCTCCAATTTTTTTTATAGCAAAAAAAAATAAACAGAAATTAGTTTCATATTTAAAATGTATTTGTAATTTTTTTTTTTTTTGAAAATTCAAGCTTTCAACATTTTATATTTTTTCATGCAAATTTAATGAAAATTCGAATTTTAAATATCGAGTTTACAGTGATTGGTCTTTTCCACTTCCGGTTAACTTTTTTTTTTCTCATTTATTTTGTTGAATTGAATTTGGGGATTCCCCTATTAACGATACATAACGTGTCCATTTATTGAAATTAAAAGTATATATATATTTTGTTTGTCATTGAATTTTTTTTTATATAAAAATTTATATATTGAAAAAATTGAATGAAAAAAATTTCTGTTGTCAACATGGTCGACAAAAATGGACATCCATTTATTTTTAATCAATTTTGGGCAGAAATTTTTCAATCCATTGATTTCAGTTCTATATTAAAATTTTTGGTAAAATTTTTAGTACTTATTTCTATGGAGTACACTTATTGGGAATTGTTTGTAATTGACATATTCAAAACATAAGTTATAAAAAAAATTTTAAAACGTTTATACAGTTTAATATTTTTATAAAACTAGGTTTCTCCTGCACAGCATGCCACTCAGCTTTGAATCGCAATTGCTCATTGATAACACGCATTAAGATATAATTGTTGCGTAGTAATTGAGAAAAAAATTACCGGAGTTCATTCTTATCTATTACATGAAAATGTATATATGTATTTTTATTTTTTAGTATTAACAATAATGAGCGCAAATTACTATCTGATAGAAAATGGACCTGGCAACAGCTGCTGGATCAGCTGTTGCTTGGCGGGAAAGTTTGAAAATTTGAAAATTGTCGCAAAGATTTTTTGTGAAAAAGGTAATTGTTCGTTGCCCACCTGATCCACCTATACTTTAAAGTAAAGAAAGTGGTGTACTCAATGTTCGAGCTCGGATTTTCTTTCCAATTGAGCAGATGGTACTGACTGAATGTAACATGAACCCAATGCGAGACCAATGTTCGTCAGCATTCTCTTAAAATGTTTAATTAACTCATCGGCAAGTGGTTTTAGCGCAAAACGTCATCCGACGTTTTTTGTAGAGAATTAAATTTCCTATAAAAAAGGTCCGTACGAAATTTCTCTCCATCGACTCACTCTCAAGATATTACCCTGTGTTCAGAAATACAATGACCTAAAATAGCGAAAGTCGACCCAAGCCGCATGGATGGGTGTCCAGTACGCCCTTTCGAAAAAATGCTGAAGTGCGATTGCCGTTTCGAATTTATACGAAATTAGTAGACTTATTTCTTTAAGAATTACCTTTCATCAGTTCACTACATTCGTGTGAATATCACTTACAAGGTCTTGTTTATCTCAATTACCAACATCGGTTATCTTAGCCAGACATCAGGAATGAGTCAATTCCACAGTGAAGTTGAAAACAGAAGATAAATTGGAAAATGCAACGTAATTTTCCACATGCGTTATACTTGGGTGGGATCACATGGTAATCGCACGTAACAATACCAAGTGCGTAGTTTGATATCCGAATTTTTCAATATGCCCATTTTTTTTCTTGAATTCAAGAAGTACACATGTACGCAATTTCAAAGAAATTTTATCCTATAGTAAAAAGGAGAAACGAAAGAAACTATCGATATATCGAAATTATCGAAAAGCGTAAGACTGAAACCGACGCTCCACCAGCCTTCGGAAACGGGAACTGCGCGTGCGAAGCGCGCACAACCGGACTCGTTCTCTAGGAAACATAAATTACTATTTTGTTCTAAACGAAATATTCTACATAACTACACAACAATCTGAATAGTCATTCAAATTTTTCTAATGCTTCCCGTGGCATTAACCATCAATATATCATCAATTTGGCGCATCTCATTAAGAGCGTCATCACAAGAACTTCCACCCTAAAAACTCAGAGCATTCAAAATTTGATAGACTCCTAAAGACATCAAATTTTGATTATGTGTTTTCGACCAAGAGAGCGGGGATCATTGAATGGACCACCTCTGGAACTTTCGAGATTTATTGAGATGAGAAAACTAACGAAATTGTCCATCATAAATATCCGGGCAGCTATTCAGAGTGGTCTCCACTTGAAAATGAAATTGATCTTCGGTACGCTTTGGCAACGTGCAGTTATCAAACTCGATTGTTAAACCATTTGTCAAAGCGATCTGACAAAACGATTTTGGAACGCGTTAATACCTAGTAGACTTAGAACAGAATGAGATGAAGAGGGGAGAGTCGCGAAGGGCACTAATCCATGTTTGATGTTGAAACAGGTCAAGTCGATGGTGGAGGTGTCTGCAAAGATTCGCAAGGACGCACATACGAGACTGGACACTTGTTTATACCGGAACCATGCACCGTGTGCATTTGCGACAATGGCAATCCCAAGTGGTGCAAAGAAGTCATATGCACCCTACCACAAGTAAGACCTTTCTTCGATTAATTTAGAGTGATTTTTGCAGGCCAGCACGAGACTCTTAGTCCCCCCCCCCCCCCCCCTGAGTTATTAAAATCGGCCAATCAGAGCGTGGCTCCGCCTCCTCGCCCAGTGGTTCTCCATTCAATCGTTTCAAATTACGAGAAAACTGGGATGCTACGTATCAAGGTCACGACCGGAGGTGGTCAGATCTGCTGATCTGACGATTCCATGATCTAACCACGTAAAAACCCCGTGTTTCTCAATTTAAAACGATTTTGCGAGGAGGGGGTGGGCGGAGCGAGAAGTGGAAGGGGAACTCTCGATCCCAAACTTCCCCTTCTTTCCATTCCCCAAGCTTAGAATGCGCGATCGTGGGACGCTGTGTATAGATGAGAATCGACTATTAAATTGAATATACGAATATTTTATAAAGTACGTATTAATGTGAACATTCCGAACATTACTTCGGCAATGCGTACGAAAGAATGTCCTTCTTTTGGCATCCCATAACATGGAACAAGTAATGAATAACGCTGATTATAAGAAAATCGACGAATTTAGCATTCTCCTGAAAACTGCTTTACATTGTAACCACCTTCTCATTGGTGGTTAGTTAACAAACTAAGTAGCTCTATATATATAGTGTCTTGGGGTCCATGACCTAAAATGTTTCAATTTCTGTTTTGAAATATTTCAATGTCCTTAAAGGGAAATAATTTCTCCAGGTACAGACGCAATTCTCATCAATGAATCACCAGGCCTCATCGGAGAATTATCACACAACTCTGCCCCGCCAGGGCTCTGCATTCACAATATCCGCAACATTACCAAGTGCCAGTGTCTCAACACATCGCACAATTCCACGGACATTGGCAACAAACAGCAATCTCCGACTTCGACGTGATTTTCTTGCAAATAAACCAGTGGCACCTCTATTCGGCGAAATTCCCCTGGATTTTCCATCAGAAAGACAACCAAGATCAGCACCACCAACAATTCCCAGCATTGATAGTGCAACGCAGGCAGATTTCTACGCGGATTCGTTCAGGGAGAGTGCTACAACACATTCAAATGAATCACAAACTGATGCCTTCTTCGTGGGCATAATGACTCTGAGTAATTGTGATAAAAAACCACCTTTCCTGGCGTCAAATGATGCTAATCAAGATGGTAGCTTTGAGTCTTATACGTGTAACTGCAGTATGCAGGCACTGCCAGCATTGCATGATGATGCTGATGACTACAGAAGTGAGTGTGAAAATTGCAAAAGTGCAACAGGCTCTAGGTACTATTTAGATAATGAGGATGAGCTTGTTACGTCACCTCATGAGACTATGACACTGCATAGGAGGCCTGAGGATACTACGACTATAAGTATTCAAGTTTCAAAAATTTCTGATTTTTTTGGAACTTTTGACATTTTAAATTTTTCGACTTCTTAAATTTATTGAAATTTCAAATTTTAGAAATTTAGAATTTTCACAATTTGACGTTTTTAACATTTCAAATTTTTGAAGTTCAATTTTTCAAATTTCAAATGAAATGAATTCCAAAAATTTTAAATTTCAAAAATTTCAAATTTCAAAAATTTTAAATTTCAAAAATTTCAAATTTCAAAAATTTCAAATTTCAAAAATTTCAAATTTCAAAAATTTCCAATTTCAAAAATTTCAAATTTCAAAAATTTCAAATTTCAAAAGTTTCAAATTTCAAATTTCAAATTTCAACAATTTCAAATTTCAACAATTTCAAATTTCAAAAATTTCAAATTTCAAAAACGTCAAATTTAGAATTTTTTTTTCTTTTGCAGGACCCGCGGAGGTCGAGGTAATTGGATAATGCCAGAAAGTTCAACGGAATCATCAGACGACGATTGAATCCTTAATCAATCTTCCTCTCCTTCTATGAATTTTACTAAATTTCCAAACCTATAAAAAACAGATAAAATTCCATAGATATTCAACGAGAAGAAGTCCAATTATCGGTGGATTTTTGTGACAACAGTTGCTTCATACGTGCTATCATCAGGAATTAGTCTACGATAATATCATAAGTGAGTGCGAAAATTTAATATCTTGAGTTGAACCGTACACTTACGATTTAACAAATGTTGATAGTTGCTGATCTTCAGGTTCTCGTGATTTTTCGTTAATGATAATTGATCAAGTTGGAAATGTTGTGAAAGAGTCACAGGATTCGACAAAAATTGCATGTGTCGTATTTTGCGAAAGAAGTCAAAATTTGTGATTTTTTCTATTTTCATTTTTTTTATTATAATGACAAATTTTGATTATACCTCCATGTGACGTTTGAGGATGCTGTCTATTGTCAATGAGTTCACAATAACCCGTGTATCAAATGCTGGATCCTCGGGTCGCCAGTTGACCCTTTTGTGCTCGACTATGCTCTCGGTAGAGGTCCGTTCGATTTCGGGATATAAATAGGGTGAAATGATTCCAAACTAGCACACCGGTATCTTTATAAAGTATTAGGTTTAATTCAAAGTCAAAGAGTATAAGACCAATGTTCTAAAGGGGTTCAGTACGCGAAGTCTAACTGATTATCAGGACCAAGTGTCCTATCTTGCGCCTAGTCGCGGAGTGTCGTCACATCGGCTTCATAGCCTCTTGGTGATATCCAAAAATCAGGGGAAGCAGTCGCACAATCCCACTACAATTGCTTGCCCCTTTGTTAGCTTTGGGGTTCACCTGATGCCTCATGGGCTACAGGACCATGGCTAGCAGTTATTCGACACCGCCAGCCATCGTGGGACTGCTTACCATGCATATCGAACATTCGATGGTTCTTTCTCATGAAAAATGCTGATATAAATTTCTGCTGACTTTTTTGCATTAAAATCGACGTGAGAGTCAAATCTCTCCACGTCACACTCCCCTGCTAGAACTATTAGTATCCCATCAAAAAAAATGCTAGAAAGTAAAATGCTAGATTATGACCTATGTGCCTTATGGGCCTATGAAAATCCCGGCTTTGTGAGCAACCCAGATACAATTCATAATTTTCAACCTTATTCCCAAGAGATTGAAGAGCGTATGAATACAATTCAAAGGAGAATAATAAAAATAGGAAACCTAATTACTGAACCCTTACAAATGATATTTGCCCATAATTGCTTAATTGTAGCTGATATAATACAGCATAATAAGAATTGCTTGATGTTTTCGGAGGTTCACGTCGCCCTTATGGATGGTGTAGGTGGATTACGTTACCACCCAATTAATCGTCCTTCTACTGACTGGGTCCTTCTCGACGGCAGATTGCCCCATGGCATCCTAACTAGCTCCCATCCTTCAGGAGTAAGTCAAGCCTGTGCACCTACGTCAGCCATCTGCAGCTGGGGTCCCCACGCCATCGTCGTCCTGTCGTTGGGAATTCTGGCCCGATCTCGGTCCACAGATTGTGTCCTAGGGAATTGCCTCATGGATATCTCCGGTTCATGGATTTCCGTGATAAGGGCCCTCGAAGCTGGATGTCGAACTGGTGATGGCTCCCTCGATACTGGTGTCCGCTGATGGTCCCTCTTGGGGTGGCGATGGTCTGCTCGCTTGCGTCTGGCAAACCCTGAGAACCTCAACAAGCCTCCAAAAACCCTCACAACCCTTGACCATAATGAAAATTTATAAGTTATACCCGCCATGAGGAGTAAACCTGTGAGTCCTATACCACCAAACGTCAGTCCCTGTTCTAGAAGTCTGAATTTACGTGTAATGTCTCGTTGTTTAGCTAGGTTCCTGGCTCGGTCTATTATTGCTTGTAAACCTAGACTGTCTTTCGCGATATTAGGGTTCCCTTGGTCATCTCGTCTTTTCTTAAGACTAGGTTCTGCCCCTAGAATTTCAGAAATACTTGCCTCTCCTGCCTCTGAAATTGCTTCATCTAGATAGGCGGAAACATTTAGAACCACTCGCTCAAGGAATATAGTTTCGTATTCCGAGGTAGCTTCCTTGAAGGGTATTAATGTTACCGAACGCGCTCTAGCCTCGCAAGTTTGGGGGAGGGTTAGAGTGGCCCTTCCCTGTATAACTCTGGTGATAGGTTCGTGGCCCTCACAGGTAATGTGTAGTTCATCCTCGTCAAAAACTGAAAAAAACCCAGGTATTCGAAATTCCAATCCTTGCCCAAAACGTTTGACCCATGCTTTTCACTCTAATATCGCATATCTCTGACTGTCTAAATCGGGGATTCGTTAGGATTTGGACTTCGCAATCTCTATTTCCCTTAATCCCATAGATTGGTCGGGTGGCCCTACATACAAGGTCACGTGAAGTTTTCTTGCACGGGTCCAGGTCGTCCTTATCTAATTTAAAATAGGAATCTGCATGTTCCGAAATAGCAGTATAAGGATAACTATGGATTATAAATGCAACCATTGAAATCGTTGAATTGTTAATTTTTACGGGCAAGGTCAGATGTTTATAGATCATGTATTCGGTGAGTCCTACCATAGGAAATACTAGTTGAAAAACGATTTTTCCTTTGTAGAAATATGCTGTTAAATCGCCCACCCTTAATAATTCCGCTATATGTTTTAAATCTAGGGGGGCCGGTATTTCCACCCCCTTGGTTTGTTCCGAAATCTCTTTCGCGGCTTTTATCAAGGTTTTGCCGGAAGGATAGCCGGATGAAACTCCCCTTTCCGCGCAAATAAAATCGCGTTCACTAGTATTTGGGTGTCTACTTCGTATTGCGCTATTTCTCCATCTAGAGCAGCTAGTAAACTCGCTAAATTTTCATTGTACGTCATCTTTATTAGTTGGTTTTCGACCTCATCCATCGATGTACGAAATGTTTTATTAAGTGTTTGGATCGTCTCATCAAACCGACGAACGTCCGACTGTATTCTCTCGAATTCTGAGCGAACTATATGAGTTTGCTCTGCCAGAAGGGCCAGCGTCTCACTTGTCTTGTTCTTGAGCGATTCGATGCACTCATCATAGTATTTTGCATCGTCCTCGTCCATAGTACCGAAAAGAGTGCAAAAAATTTTCCCAACAAATCCAAGTGGAGCCCTTTTTTGCCGCTCGTGGTTCTCCGATAGGGATTCCCTAATGTGGGTATGCACTTCATACAGTGCATCAAGTGATTTCATTGTTTGTTTCAATTGAGCCTGCAAAATTTCCTCTTCAATTCCGAGCAGGCAATAGTAATTTTTTCGCATTGCGTGACGAAATCCTGTCTTACGTTCAAAAATTCCCTTGCGTCTATGTGCGTTATCATTTTCCAGGTTGTGTGGTAAATGCGTAAATTGTTGTATTTCATGGAGAGGATCCCGTTCTCACCCTGGATTTGCTTTATCTCGATGTTCTGCGCATATGGGCTCCCGGCGAGCCTGAAACAAAACGGACGTTTCCTATTAATTCTACTGCCCGCCTATATCCTCAGCTTTTGTTTATAGAGAGAGGGAAGGAGCACCCGATAAAGGCGTAGTTATTCGTATCCGGGCTTTTTTAATTTGTCCCGGTGAACTACCCTGGATCCTTTCTCGGTCTCAATTTGGATATTATTATTATCTAGGATTCCGCGAATACGGTACGGACCTTTCCACTCGTCGTCGCGTTTACCGGTTTTCGGCTCTTTTAACAGCCAAACATAATCTTCTATATTGTACTCAACCGTTTTGAGCTTTCGATGGTAATATTTTTTTGACTTATGTTTTGATTTGATAAGATTGATCCGGGCTTTTTCGCGTACTTTCCGCAGTCCTTCCGTTATTTCCTCAAAGAGTACGCGATAGGGCTTCAATCCTATCCCCTCAAGGGAACGCGCTGATGGAATTCGAGGCTTCCGGCCGAAAACTAGCTCAAATGGCATATACCCCGTGCTTTGGTGTACACTCGTATTGTACGCAAGCATGGCCATAGGGATCCATTTGTGCCAATTCGGGCTATCTCCAATTTGGGTTTTCAAATATTCGGTCAAAACATGATGACTCCTTTCCAGTGACCCATTAGATTGAAGATGATACGCGGTTGTCAGACACTGTTTGATGCGGAAAAACTTGCAAAATTCCGCGCTGATTGCGCTTGTAAAATTTAAACCTCGGTCTGATAGAGGACTTGTGGAGCTCCGAAAATGCTGATTAATCCTTTCGTGAGCCCGCGCGCGACTTCCTCTGCGGTTTGGCGTTTTAATGGGATAGCGATGGCATATTTTGTGAGCAAGTCCTGTAGGGTCCACAAGTAGATATGACCATCACTGCTAACGCCTGAAGGCTCGTAGATATCCATGGATACCTTCTCGAATGCACCCATCGGAGTATCTGTTATAATCATTGGGTGTTTGTTTTTTTCGCGTACGAGTGGTTTCTGTTGACATACGACACAATGATTGATAAAATCTCGCACGTCGTCATCCATGTTTTTCCAGTAGAACTGACACGCGATAGCGTATCGGGTTTTGTTTATACCTTTATGGCCTCCCAAGGCTGACGCATGTTTCTCTTGTACGATATCAGCTCGCTCCTCAAGTGACGGTACGTCGAGTAAACGCGCGCAGAGAATGACTTGCAGATTTGAGCCCTTTAATTTGTCCTTCAGTGTATTCCGGATTAAACGTTGGCATCTTCCCGTTAAACAGTCCAGATCGTGGACCATCCTGACTGTTTCTAATCCTAGTCCCACTGCGGTTGTGATGACGTTTTGAAGAGCTTTCCTCGTATTTTCTTCCAATACTTCCTCATCGGCGTCTTTCTTGGTGACTAGACCAAATCCAATCTGTTTCGTTCTAGTTACTGTGATGACATCCCCTATCGCGTTTTGCCGTTCGGTGAGCTGGCTTTGTTGTATCCAGTTCTTTTCCACTAGTATTCGAAGACAAGCGTTATCTAGCTCTCCAGTTGCGGGTAAGAAAAACGCAAAATTGTCTTTCTCATCGCTCAGATGTGTGTGTGAGTATTGGACATTCTCATCATCTTCCGCTTCTGAAAAGAGAAATTCCAGTGGTTCTTCATCAGGCTGTAGTGACTCTTCTTCATCGCTAACTGTAGAATCGGATTGGATCTGCCAGTCTTCCGAAGTATGGTACATTGTTGGATCACCTATTAGGTTAGGTTCGTTCTCGGTAGCGCCAGAACTGTCCTGAACCCGTGGTCCATCCTCTGACTCATTGCCCTGCTCCTCCATTGGATTGAAAAGACTATCAGCGTCTCCAGTATCATCAGTATCGACTATGTCATTCCATTCCGCTTGGTCTATAGGCGCATATGGAATTACCGGACGCGGACGTAAGTTCCTTGCCTTCTTCATGGGTGGTTCATGAGCATCCAACGGTTGTTCCTCCGGTTTCTTGCATGGTCGTCCTCTTTTTCGGCGCACAGTTGAAGTACCCGGTATCTCGCAGTATCGCGTTTCCTCTTGAGACATTCCTTTCCCTTCACGAGGTATCCCAGATACGGAAACATCCGGAAATACTTCTCCGACGCATTCCTCGCAAGGTTGCTGATTGACGTATACTACGCGATCCTTCGCGACGTGTGTATCCGTGCCGTTTCGCTTCACTCTGATAACGTCGGGCGATAGGATAGCGGTAATCGGATCCGGACCGACCAGCTGGTGTGTTACGATATCGTGGTGCCATACAAGGTCACCAATGGTCATTTCCACGTAATTTTCACGTGATTTCTCACTCCAATTCGTGGCGGATGGGGGGGGGGGCTATTGATCGATGCGATGAAATCTTTTCGGATGATTTCCGATTTTTCGCCCCTTCTGACCTGAACTTCGAGATTTGGTCCTATTTTCTCCACAACGCACGGTCCGACCCTTTCCGGTGTTGGGACAGCAATGTACCAAATTGCATCTCCACTTTTCAAATGTTTGATACTCTGTATATCTCCTCTCGTCACTACGATGTATTTTTCATTTATCGCGTCGTCCGCCTCGTTCGGCATCGGGTTACGCGATAAGGCGTCGGCATTGAGATTCATCTTTCCTGGCTTATATTTGATGTCATAACTGTACTCATCTAATTCGTTTGCCCATCGCCGTAATTGTGCACCTGGATCTTTCGTGGACTTCAACCATGTCAATGGTTGATGGTCCGTTATCAGTGTAAACTTGACGAAAATTATTGCTAGTAATTCCTTCTTCGTTGTAGAGTAATTTTGTTCCGCTTTCGTCATTACCCTAGACGCATATGATATAGGCAAATCTTGGCCTATCTCGCCTTGACTCAGAATGGCACCCACCGCGTAATCTGACGCGTCGGTGGTGATACGAAAAGGCTGGTTAAAATCTGGATGTCTCAAAATTGGATAGGATGTTATTTCCTTCGCGAGTGATACAAACGCGTTTTCTTGCTCCTCCCCCCATTGAAATGTTACGCCGTCCTTCAACAGCTGATTGAGCGGTTTCGTTTTACTCGCGAACTTATCAATGAACCGACGATAATAACCCGCGAGCCCGAGATATTGCCGGATGCCTTTTTGATGTTTGGGTCTAGGATACTTCAAAATAGGATCAATTGTTTTAGGGTTTGGTTTGATCCCGTCGGCGCTTACACAATGCCCGAGAAAAGTCACTTCTTCTCACAAAAATTCGCATTTCTCCGGACTTAGGCTCATGTGCTTCTCATGTAACCTATCAGCGAATTTTTTATAGGCGTCCCGATGTTCCTCAATGTTTTTTCCATACACGACGATATCATCCATATAAACGAATAAACCGGCGCCTTGTAATCCCGATAATACAACGTCCATTGACCGTTGAAATGCGGGGGGTCCATTCGCAATTCCCATAGGAATGCGTGTGTATTGGTAGTGACCATTCGAAGTAGAGAATGCCGTTTTCGGCCGACTTTCCTTGTCCAGGGGTATCTGGTGGAAACCGGAAACTAGATCGAACGTTGAGAAGTATCGTACACCTCCCAACTGGTCTAGAATATCCGTCACGTTGGGTAGAGGGTACGCGTCCGCGATCATTTTTTCATTAAGTCGACGGAAATCGACAACCATCCGCCAACGTTTTTCTCCGTCGGGACCTGGCTTCTTCGGAACCATCCACGCTGGAGCATTGTAGGGCGAATCGGACGGTTCGATAATTCCGCTGGCGAGCGTTTCGTCTACCTGTTCATTCGCTTTTCACGGGTATGAAATGGCACGCGGAATTGCCTAACCACGATCGGATCGTCGTCCCTCAGTTTCAACTTATACCCTAGGATATCTGCCTCTTGTAATTTCTCACCCTTGAGCTGATAAATCCATGGGTTGTATTTAACTAGCTAGGATATCTGCCTCTTGTAATTTCTCACCCTTGAGCTGATAAATCCATGGGTTGTATTTAACTAGCTGTTTAGCTTCTGCCTGTTGGCATTCATCTAGTCCCTCTAATCGAAGGTTTTCAATTACTTTTTCGGCCCTCTCTAGACGTTCGTTAGTTGAAAATCCGGTATGTTCAGATCCTCCGAATAATTTGATCTGTTTTTCGGTCGCGACACATTCAATTTCCTCGGGTTGTATCAGGGGAATTTCGAATTCCTCCCCCGTTTCCCGTGTGTTATACGCGAACATGTAAGCTACTCCTCCTTCGGGCGAACTATAGCCTCACCAAAATATACTCCGGGTTTTATATCCTGCCGCGGAATATATCCAATTTGAGAATCAAACTTTTTTGAGTTGATAAACGTATGTATCGTATCCCCTATCTTTAGCAAATCTTTCCCGTAGTCTATTTGGACTGCCCTACTCTTCAGAAATGGTCTACCGATTAATCCATCTTCTAAAAGAGGGAAGTCGGGATCGACGACGTGAAATCTGTCTTCGATCCCTTCCACGTTCAGAGTCACAAAGCCTCTAATCTTGATCCTTCCCGGTGTAACCCCTTTAACAATAATGATTTCGGAATTGTCAATTTTTGTGTGGAGATTCAATTTATCGCTCCTTACTAAATTGACATCCGCCCCTGTGTCGACGAAAAACCTTCCCGCGCCCTTCTTCATTTTTCCCACTTTTAAATGTACTTGCGTCGGGGGAACGTCCAATACCTTACAATTAACATGGGCGGTTTTGAAACATTCCCGGGTTTTCGCGACTGACTCGCCCACTTCTTGGAGTCCGGCGTCGGGCGATTTTCTCGGACTCTTCTCTAGTTTAAATTACTAGAGGCCTGATTCGTATGGGTGGATGCAGCATCAGCCGTCGTCGCATTCCCTTGGTGTTGGGATTGTCGCGGCACCGGTGCCGGTGCTGTGCATTCACACGCATAATGTCCCGCTAGTTGACACCGGTGGCAGAGTGATGGAGTGGAATCACCCTTTTTTCTTGCCCTTCTGTTGTTGTTCCCTTGGCCCGCATTTTGTTTCGCGCCCCGCGAATGATCATTTTGTCCGCTCCCTCTGTTCTCACTGTGATTATGATTCGTTCGGTCCTCCCTGTTGAGGATGCTACTTGATAACTGCGAAGTTGTGGCCCTGACATTTCATTCTACTATGTTAGCCTCGTAGATATCATTATCGAGATTTGTGCCAAACGCGTGGACTTTGTTTGGACTTTGTGTGATTTTTTTTATTTCCTTGTACTTTCCGGAATCGGTCAAATTCATCGATTTCTTGAAGTCTCTTCTCGATTAACACGGCTATCCCTACCGCTTCATCGAAAGTAGCTGTTGTTAGACCGAACATCATAACGTTAATTTCCCGTCTAAGGCCAATAATGAACGATTCGCGCGCGTTCTGTGAAATTCCGCTCATAGTGATGCCGAAATCACTGTTCACATCCGTCGCGAGCCGGCTACGTGCCCTCATTTCTAAGTCCCTAAATCTAGCTGAGAAATGTGCGACCGATTCTCCCTCCTGCTGTACCAGCCGAGACATTTTCGCCAGTATTTGGCGCAAATTATCTCGGCTACCAAAAGTCAGGCGAAGTTTCACTATCAGTTCTTCGATAGTGGTAATAGACGGCAAAATGGCCTCTGTAACGGTTCTCGCCTGGGGACCGTATTTGGTTAAGGATTGGTACATAAATAATTTTTCATTATACCCCCCTAAAATGTCTCGCGCATATTGGAGTGATCTAATGAATCTTTCCACGTCATCTCCCATTTCAAACTTCGGAAGAGGTCCGAGCGCGTTCCTGAGATCGTGATGAGAAGCGTACGGGTGGTGTACGGTTCCAAAATTCCCTGACGGATATCCGTAACCCGGGTGAGAACCCATATTCAAGACAGACCCGGCAGGTGTTGCTGCCGTCGCGTTGTTTCCCCTCAATCCCGGATCAGTCAAAAAGGGAATTCTGTCATTTCCGGAGACAGGAGTGGATGCGGAAAAGAAACCTCCACTGAAGTTTCCTTGTGGTCCAAAATGATTGGGGGAAAACCCAGATGGAAAAGACGTCGGGATTTGTCTCCCTGTCGACATTGTCGTTCCGGTCGAGTATGTCGTTGTAGTCATAGTAGTCGTGGTGATAGTTGGAGTTGAAGGAGTTCCGGTCAACGTGGTTTCGGCTGTATTTCCGGTGTTAATGCCGGTTGTCTCGTCAGTCATAGTGGAATTTATGTTTCGAAAGTCTATTCCGTTAAGATATGGTCGGTGTCTATTGTCTCTACGATCCCTACGACCTCCGCGACTGGTCAAGGATCTTTTTGGACGAATAGGAGGAATCTTGAAATTGTCAGGACTTACCCAAATGCGATGATGGCCAGTAGCACCCCGATGTACATCCTCAGCAGATTTTTTTCCTTCAGCAAAATCTGGTGTTGTTTCTGCGGCCTGCGTGTGAGGTGTCACTTTCGCACTATTAGCACTGCACGTATGAATTCCTGTCCCTTTTTCTTATTCTGATTTTCCGCCCCAATACGAGAGGAAGGAAAATAAATCGGCTTTTTTCCTACGTCAAAAGTGTCTGAATACCTTGAATACCCCGGTGTGCAAAATCGTCTCAAATTTTGTCACATAACTACTTTATTTCACGGTAACCAAGCACTCGCGTTCCCGAAATGAGTGCCGTTAATGTTGGGCGCCAATGTGACGTTTCTAAAGGGGTTCAGTACGCGAAGTCTAACTGATTATCAGGACCAAGTGTCCTATCTTGCGCCTAGTCGCGGAGTGTCGTCACATCGGCTTCATAGCCTCTTGCTGATATCCAAAAATCAGGGGAAGCAGTCGCACAATCCCACTACAATTGCTTGCCCCTTTGTTAGCTTTGAGGTTCACCTGATGCCTCATAGGCTACAGGACCATGACTAGCAGTTATTCGACACCGCCAGCCATCGTGGGACTGCTTACCTTGCATATCGAACATTCGATGGTTCTTTCTCATGAAAAATGCTGATATAAATTTCTGCTGACTTTTTTGCATTAAAATCGACGTGAGAGTCAAATCTCTCCACGTCACACTCCAAAATGATAAAATGAGCCACTTTTTTTTATTGTCCAAATATAAATTTTTTGCAATTCTCATCAATGAATCACCAGGCCTCATCGGAGAATTATCACACAACTCTGCCCCGCCAGGGCTCTGCATTCACAATATCCGCAACATTACCAAGTGCCAGTGTCTCAACACATCGCACAATTCCACGGACATTGGCAACAAACAGCAATCTCTGACTTCGACGTGATTTTCTGGCAAATAACCCAGTGGCACCTCTATTCGGCGAAATTCCCCTGGATTTTCCATCAGAAAGACAACCCAGATCAGCCCCACCAACAATTCCCAGCATTGATAGTGCAACACAGGCAGATTTCTACGCCGATTCGTTCGGGGAGAGTGCTACAACACATTCAAATGAATCACAAACTGATGCCTTCTTCGTGGGCATAATGACTCAGAGTAATTGTGATAAAAAGCCACCTTTACTGGCGTCAAATGATGCTAATCAAGATGGTAGCTTTGAGTCTTATACGTGTAACTGCAGTATGCAGGCACTGCCAGCATTGCATGATGATGCTGATGACTACAGAAGTGAGTGTGAAAATTGCAAAAGTGCAACAGGCTCTAGGCACTATTTAGATAATGAGGATGAGCTTGTTACGTCACCTCATGAGACTATGACACTGCATAGAAGGCCTGAGGATACTACGACTAGTGTTACTCCACAGTATTACAGGACTTCACTGACACTGCCAACTAATACACGTCAGCGTACAAGGTAATTTGGAGGATAAGTTGCAACTTTTATACTTTTCGAATAATTCGGAAATTTCAAATTTTTGAAGTTCATTTTTTCACATTTCAAATGAAATGAATTCCAAAAATTTTAAATTTCAAAAATTTCAAATTTCAAAAATTTCAAATTTCAAAAATTTTAAATTTCAAAAATTTTAAATTTCAAAAATTTCAAATTTCAAAAATTTCAAATTTCAAATATTTCAAATTTCAAAAGTTTCAAATTTCAAAAATTTCAAATTTCAAAAATTTCAAATTTCAAAAATTTCAAATTTCAAAAATTTCAAATTTCAAAAATTTCAAATTTCAAAAATTTCAAATTTCAAAAATTTCAAATTTCAAAAATTTCAAAAATTTCAAATTTTAAAAATTTCAAATTTCAAAAATTTCAAATTTCAAAAGTTTCAAATTTCAAAAATTTCTAATTTCAAAAGTTTCAAATTTCAAAAATTCCAAATTTCAAAAATTTCTAATTTCAAAAACGTCAAATTTAGAAGTTTTTTTTTTCTTTTGCAGGACCCCCGGAGGTCGAGGAAATTGGATAATGCCAGAAAGTTCAACGGAATCATCAGACGACGATTGCATCCTTAATCAATCTTCCCCTCCTTCTATGAATTTTACTAAATTTCCAAACCTATAACAAACAGATAAAATTCCACAGATATTCAACGAGAAGAAGTCTAATTATCGGTGGCTTTTTGTGACAACAGATTTTTTCTATTTTCATTTTTTTTATTATAATGACAAATTTTGATTATACCCCCAGAATCATAAAATGAGCCACTTTTTTTTATTGTCCAAATATAAATTTTTTTTCCAAAGATTCCAGTATCTGCAACAAAACTTTGAAACTTTATCTGTAAATTTTGAATAAGTTGACGAAAAAATCGCACGACATTTCGAATCTAGTGTTCTTTCACCATTTCCAAAATTGAGGATGTTTATCCAACACAGTTGACCAAAAAAAGTACTTTTTTGTTTATGTAATTACTTTGTGGAATTTGCAGAATGTTGCAAGCCAGATATTCAGAACTTTCTCAATTTTTCAACTTCGCATGATTTTTTCTAAATCTTCGGTATTTTCTAATTTGCAAAAGAAAAACACAATTCAGCATTTCAAATTATCAAAGCAAAATTGCTCTGTATTTTTTCCGAAAAAATTAGACTTTACAACAATCTTGACTATTTAAAATTATGATTTTTCGTATATTTTGGAAATTAAAGCACCTTGAATTAGATAAACATTCGTAATTATTAGCATATATTCATAGTATAGGCGAACTTAGTCGACTAAATAACAATCCCATTTTCCGTCATATGTGGGACTCTATATAGAACCTGTGGTACCTGATTCAGACCTATTAATCTCTTCTGGTGGAACTCTCTAGTGTTACATCATCGCTTACAATATGAGTGAAAACAAATCCATCGAAGTCTGCCAAGAATGCCAAAACCCCATACATTTCCGATCTTATGTCGCTACTTAATTAACTGAAAAAACCAGGAGAGAACTGACACCTAACTTCAGACTGTCTCAATTTTCTGTTTGACATTCACCACTGAATGCAATTTTATTCCCAAAAATTCATATTTTACGAATTTTCAGCGAATAGAGGGACGTCTAGTCACTGGTGATATTCAATAGACTGGAAACATAAACGGAGACATTATGAATAATAAATTGTTTCATCAAGGAATAATTGCGCACCATGAACAGTCAAAATCGATGTCATGAAGCTAAATATACATCAGCAGGAATCATTGGCACATTTCTACCGCTTAAAACGACAATTTTATTCATTTTAAACGAAAACAGATATGAGTAATTAAGGGAGCTTGGAAGTAAGATAAGTAAATTTGAGGATAACTTTGATCCATGAATTCTCGATCAAATTAAAATGGAAGAATATGAAAAATAGCTCAAAGAAATTGTTCATTTTTCTACAATAGAAAGAACCAAGATGACATTATTTCGAGGAAGATAAAGGCGTGAAATTGTAGTTTGAAAACGTGAGGTGATTGACTGATGTGCGCGCCGCCATATTAGGAGCATCGAAATGGCGGCGCCCAGGCCGGTTCGAGTACTTGAATTTTTTTTAATTACTCGTCTGCGACAGACTTTTTTCAAAGACCTTTTTGTTCAGACCTCTACACACTTAGATTTTATGGGGTGGTAATGATAAAGTTACCAGAACTAGTTGTTTTTAAACTTTTACCTATCCAAATATTGTTATTGGAAAAATTTCTATGGTTTTTAATTATTTATTAATTTCCTACTGAATCGCTCTCTTTTCCAACTTTTCATAGAATTATGAAAATATCTTTACTAGAATCACTAACGATAATTGAATTATTGTTGGCGTAGTGTGGACGAAGAAATTGAATATATATTGTTTCTTATTCAATTTATGTTTTTTTTTATGTGAGCTCTTGACATTTTTGAAATTTTTTATTTGATCAAATACTCAAGATAGACCAAGTTTTCCATTTTCTTATGATTTTCGAGAATCTTGAAGTTTTTTAAATTCCCGAATTTCTTGTATTAGGGAATTTTGAATAATGTTTTTATTATAAGTTGTGACCACACTACTTCAACTTAGACCTTTGCCCAAATATATTTCCATCGGCAAATCCCTAATTATTCTTATCGTAATTTTCCTTAAAAAAAAAACAAAATATCGTGATTGTGAATGAATTAGTTAGCCATTAATTAGTGACCACCAACGAAGTAAAGAATTTCTGAAAAATCATGATAAATAATTAGTCCTTTCCAGCTACTACCAATTAACAGATGCACATTTTCACTAAAGCCAAGTAATTAACTCAGTATTATTAATTTATACAGAACAATGATAGATGATAGTTTCATGTGGTATCGATAATAAACAAACAAAAAATAAATAAAAAAACATTAATTTACATATAAACAATAGAATTTATCGCTCAAAGAGCAAAGAAGTATCATTAATAATAATCATCGCACATTTCTAACTATGTAATAATTTTCTTATCCTTATTTTAAACCCGTAAAAAAAAAGTTTTTAACTGAACAAAACGGACATTAAAAAAAAAAATCCAATGACCACCGATAATATAAAGAACCAAAGTATGGGTACACATAAAGTATACGTTTCTACAATCGAAGGTTCAAATAAACGTGGCTAGTGATGATTTGCTAATTATTTATTACAATTTATGTGACGTATAACATTAAAAAGATGGGAAAAAAATAAAACACAAATGCCGTAATTATATGTTCGGTGTTACTACACTGATATCTCACAATATGTTGCTACTAATCATTTTATAATCATCATAATTAAACATATTCAACCAATCGAAGAAATGACGGTGAAAATGGTAATCATAGGCGTTAAGTAGATGATAAATATAAGGTTTTTATATTACATTTATTTCTCGGTTGATAACATTTTTTAAAAATATTTTTCACTCGAATTTATTCGATTTAATTTATGTACTTTGAGGGAGTCGGAGAAGGATCACTGTAGCGCTTATTAACATTTTTATTCTTGTAAATTGATAGAAGTAAATTTTTGTTTTAATGAAATTTATTGGAAAAAATTGTATGAAATTATCTTTTACCTGTGTTATATTAATGTATATCACATTTGATAGTGTATAAATGACATTGATTTCCATTTCCATTATATCGGAATGGCATTTTATTATTATATATTGTATTCAGTGATGAAAATACGGAAATAACTTGGATGCACTGGTGTAATATAATGTCTACGAGATGGGACGAATACCTATCATTACGTGAATATGTATGAATTGAATGTTTAACAACATTGGAAAATGTAATTGTCGAGCAATTCAAGGTCATGTCGATTGTTAGGAGATTTTAATCCATTTAATTTAGTGGTTGAATGAGAGAGTTTCAAATTGAATCATTAGTTATGCATTTATCTCAAGATGAAAGAATTGTTATAGAGAAAATTTCAGCGGGTTTGTTGAGAGGGGGAAATTAAATGAAATAGGGACTTTTGATATTTGCATGACTATTTCACATTCCTAGATTTGAACACTTCCATCTGTTTTAATTCGTATAAGCAATTCTCAACAGTCAACTCCATTTCATGATCCATAAGCAATGGAGACTAGTAATGGTAAATTTTTTTTAACAACAAATTATTTGAATATGGAAAGGGTGCATGGCATTAAAATTGAATGTTGTAATGCTTCCTCAGTGAAAAAGTGTGAAACATATTACAACCATCAGCAAAACATCCAATTTTCCTGTGCTTTTGAATTTATTTGAATTTATTTATTTTCAATTTATTTGAACTACCTGAAAATTGCATTTTTCACAACCCCTATCTCGAAAAACTGCGTGCTCCTTGCAATTTTGGCAATCGTTTTTCAATATACTCCATAGAAAATTAACAAAATTTGACACATTTTTGCTGAGGGAGTACCTTAAGGGGCCTCAAATGTAAAAAAAAAATATCGAAGTGCGGAAAACTTATGAAAAATAGCTCAAAGGAATTGTTCACTCCTCAATACCAAAATATACCAGTTCAAGAGTGATCTGAAGAACACAAACTAGTGCAAAAAGCGTTTGAAGTTGTGAGTTGATAGACCGGTATGGGTGACGCCATGTTGTGAGTATCGAACCAAAATGGCGCCTACCTCGTACCCAAAAACATTGTTTCTGATTTTCAAAAAATACTTTCCATTCTTTTGGATGCTGTTTCAATGATTTCTTGGAACACAGTTTTTTTCTATGTGACGTTTGGGGATCTGATGAGTTTAGGGTTGCTGAGTAACTTCTTAATACTATATGCCTTCAAGCTTACGAACCTTCCGTGGCTTCACTTTCGCGTGTACGTCACTTTTGAGAAGGAATACTAACTGATGCTTCTGAACTTGGCAGATCTCCATACGTATCACTTACAAAAAACTTGAGTAAGCACATACCCTGACCTTCATGGCCATATGCCTAACTTCGAAGGGTCAATGACCCGCCAACTATGGCCAGCAGAACTTCAACTCTTCTGCCACACGTGGCGCTGCTTACTTAAGAGAACCTGCTAGTTCCACTTATTACCACTCTAAGCAACAATTTCCCTTGAAATTAAATGTAAAAATCAACCTGAGAACGCTCACACCTGCAATTTGATATTTCTTTTCTCGGCCTCTTACCATTTACTTAACGAAATCTGTTCAGCTACTAAAGATAGAGAGGCGTACGAATTTGGTTGTGGGTGGAGAGCGTGCGGAATTTAGGTGAACAAAATGAACTAAATTAAATACTGTGAAATGTATGAAATGAGAGTGAATTAATTTTTATTTCCTAAGTTAAATAATTGTATGATAATATAATTGTCGTTGACGTACAAAGTAAAAGACATTAAAAATAATGAATGGATTTTTTATTTTCCCTTGCCAGACTTGGTTAATAAATTTGGGGAATCAAATTTCTTTTTCCAGTTGACATTAATTTGTTGTGTCAATACAAATTACAGTTCTTATCCTATAATACTTGATTTACACTTAATTCCGATTTTGTCAATTAATTACAAACGAATAGCCATCGGTTTTCCTCTAGCTTTCTGTAACGTTTTAGAAGTGCTTAGCATTTTCCAGAATAGTTCACAATTATCTGGGACTGATTTTTTTTTGTTTTCCGCTATTCTCTTTATAAAAAAAATATATAGAACTCATTCACCTTAAGAAACAAATGTAACTAATCGAATTTTAATAATTCTGGCAAATGGTACGAAATAATGAAACCTTATTTCATTTTTTTTATCAAACTTTTTATGACCAAACATTTGAAAATTGAGAAGTTTGGACTCGAACGAACATTTTAGAAAATTTTGGAAATCGCAATACAAAAGTTATTTTTTCTAATTTTGAAAAATTTGCCTCTGACTAGATATTTCCTTAATCCTTAAATTTGCTTTTATTTTTCATAAGAAATTTTTGATTATTTTTCTAAAACACAGAAATAGACAATTGGAAGGAATTTCGGTTATATCCCGAGAATGACTCTTTTCTCAGTAAAATCACATAAAACCTTTTTTATCGCTAATTAAATTCTCTACAAAGAATGTCTAATAACATTGATCCTCAAACCCACTTGTTAACAAGATATTAGGCTTTCCAGGAAATGAAATTAGGTATTTGAGACAACGCAAGATTCTGCTTTGCTACAACTTCTTAATTACTATTTCGTATCTTGCCACTGATGTCCCTCTACTATTAAGACATCTGTGGCTCCATGGCCTCGCGGGGCTCATATAAATTTCTCAAATGCCTGATGGAATAACGAGAGGTGCTCTCGCAAAACTGAACGACTTTGAGAAAATTGTTCTTTAACGATCACATGTATTATCTCATCTTTTCTCTTATTATTCTGAACATGGTCCTCAGGCTCTCGGTCGTTTTCTTCTTGAACGATTTGAATAATTTCCTCATCATTTAAACATTCATGCTCACATAAAACAAACTTATAATTGATGAAGTCATTGATATCAGCTGGCGTCACTTCAGCATAAGCTTCATGATTATTCAGTTGATTTGCAAAAGTGGAGATCAAACCTTCACGCTCTTTGAGAAAATTTTTCTCACCATCAGCTTGGTCAGTAGTTGAATGGAGGAGATCCAGGACACTTCACCACATCTGAAATATATTGAATGACAGCTGTGAAATTCAATTCAATTTTGGGTGAATTTGGCGGGGAAAAATGGCGGTAGTCAAGACCCGTCCAATCACAATTGAGTATTTGATCAGGTGACCGATCTTCATTAGAAATAATTTTCAAAAAATTTTCTCGGTAATCGTTTACACCCGCCTGATCAGCTGGTATCCTTTGGCCAAAATTTTGGGAAAAAATTATTTTATATCTGGATTTTCATCTGTCTAACCATCCGTTACTTGCTTTGAAGTCAACTGTGACACCTGTGACCTGTCAAGCGCCAGAAATTGAGCGCTTGGATTTTTCCGGGAATTCACTTCATTTATTGCACGAAGCTTTGCGCTTAGGTTTAACAATGTTTGCGGCTTTCTTTCACTCGATTTATCCATTTTCCGGGCATTCTGAGGGTGAGAATTTTAAGGGCAATTGGAAACCGGGGGTACTTGTAAACAAAAGTCCTTTGCGCATATGACTCTGCGCATGCGTCGGGGAAAAAGTCACGTGGAGGGGATGCGACGACACTTACAAAGGCTCAACGAAGTTCCAAGAAAAGTTTGACGACACTCACTACAATTAATTCTTTCTAAACATTCATTTATTTTTTCTCTTCGTTTTTTAAATATTCTCAATTTTTTTAATTGTAAAAACATCAAAAGTTTGATAATTAGTTTTACATTCTAAACAGTTGAAAAATTTCAGAAAGCTGTCAATGATGATCCCGCCATTTGGAAATTCAAAAAAATGGAAGGAGTCTACTTCCACATGGACGCGCAAACAAGAGAAGGACCTCTCCAAGCCAAAATAGTGCATCGTATCACCTCAGTCATCAATTTATAATCTTAGCCGATACACGCAAAAACATGGCTGAAGCCGTTGTCGACGGGTCTCCAATGTCTCGTTTTCTCTGTCACAAGTGCAGTGTTGAAATTCAACGTTTATTACCCGTGAGTAATTAACCCCTTATGTCACAAAACCATGTGTGATTCAACTTCCCCCCTCTTAAACGCCTTTCGTTTCCCCAAGTCTTTTGAGGCAATTAAACCAAAAATGTTAACACTACATTTTCTATGAAGTGGACCTGAAAAAATCGCTAATTGACAAATTTACCAGGCCCGAAAATACCATACCCTTCGCAATTTCTACGCATGGGGAAAGAAAATATTCATTACTTGTTTGCTGTTACGTCATATACTACAGTTGATCGCCAATGGTCAGGCAATCACCCGACTAAATTTAATGAATTTACAAGAGGGCGATGTTGTGGATGAACAACAGCAGAGAGTTGCCGCTGGAATCTATCCGTCCGTCAGTATGATGAATCATTCCTGCGATCCAACAATTATTAACACGTGAGAGTAACATTTGCATCCAGTTTATTACTACTACTTCTCACATATATTTTATTGTCACGATTATGGCACAGTCCACTTTGGCTTTTTTCCTCAATCTGATTAGATTCTGAAAGAAAATCATGCACTAGTTTCCGGTTTTCTTTTTCAATCATGAAGCATGAAAATCGCCAAAAGATTTAATCAATCGTTATTTACGAAGGCAAGTTGTGATGAACAATAACTTAGTTATTGGTTGATTTTGAGTGGCGGGAAATTTGAATGACTATTCACACTTTTATATTCGGTCTAGATCCCAAGTTGTCCGACTACCGCCGGCGCATGCGTGTTTGCCCGCATTTGCACAGTGAATGGTCAGTGCGTCACGTGACATAGTCGCAGGTAACGACACCTGTTGTATTCCAGTATTCAAAATTTCCTGATGCCTATTTTGTTCTCTGAAACCAGTTTTTGAGCATTTAATTGACGTGGCGGAAAATCTAGGAATGGGAAACAGAAATTACAAATCGGGAAGTTTTATTTGGGCCTCCAACGGGGGCAACCACACTTCCATACCACTAGTTTGTGCCGCCAATTGGGAGCTCATTCTGCTGCCCCCTCCCTTTTTCTTCTCCACTGTCATAATTATTTCATTATTTTACAGTTTTTGGAATGACTATCTGATTGTTAAATCAATGAAAAACGTTGAAATCGGTGAGGAAATCCTCAACTGTTATGAAACCCTAAGAAACTAATAGAACGTGCCCTAAAAAGCACTGATGTTTCAGCTTCTGGAATAATTAATGACGGCACTCTCAGGTGATTAATCTCGTTTGTTTTAGGGCCGCACTTCCGTCATATGTCGGTGAAGGAACGTCAGAATGTCTTGAGCCAGCAGTACCACTTTCAATGCAAGTGCCCGCCATGCACAGATCCCGCCTTGCAGCGTTTTACCCAGTCGCCATTGCTTTGATAGTGCAAAAACTGTTGTTGATCATCAATTTCTTAACTTCGAAAGCGGCAAATTGTTTGGCAAAGACGTACATATGTCGGAGACTAGAATCGACAAAGTAGTCCCTTTTCTGGGGATATCCATATATGTTGTCATGCAAACAATCCTGCCTTCAATAGTGCAAGAACTTATTGCTTTTGAAAACTCTTTTCAACTTTTAGGATACATTCAGTACAATGAAATGCCCATTATGCAGTGGCCCTGTGTTCTTCCCCCACGACGGAGTCTACGACTGCCAACAGTCTCACAAACTAGTAGATATTGGCTTGAATTCAGTATTAACAGATACGGAGAGGGCTGATGATGTTTTTGCAGAGTCCAACGAGCTATTGGAGCTCGGCAAACACGAGGAGGCCAAGAGAAAACTTCTTGACTGTCTAAAAAGTCAAGGTGATTAATGATAAAAACTAGTGGTGTGAGCATGTGTGTGCCCCATTCGGGACACAAAAAAAAACTTTCCGATTTGGTCTTTCACCACAGCGTACTAAACTGATTCTGCTCCAATATAGCCCGGTTAATCAGTGTGACCCCTATTAGTGTCATAATGAAAACTTGCAGATTTGAGAATTCTAAACTGACTCATTTATGAAGCAGATAATTATGAATATTTGAGTAGACGCATGGTGAACATGAGGATGAGACGCCAATAGGGCTGCGGCCGCAATAAAGACGATAACTTTAATATATAACCCAGTGGAACAGTATCAACAATTGCAATTGTTAATAACATTGCATATGCGGCACGAATGCCATGCAAAATGTAATCCGCTCGATTCTGCACGGAAATGCTTCGATTGAGACCTTCATGACAGCGCTGGGTTCATTCGTTCACTTATTACATACGTAATTGTTGAGACGGCCATACCTCCTTAATTATCCAAATTATCGAACCAAGTCATTCCACATAAAATACGTATTCTTATATGGGAAACAACTTTTGTTATATAAATTTAGCGCTAAGTCTGATAGTTTATGGAGTAAAACATTATAAACAATTGAAATTGGTTAATACCAATATATGTAGTGGACCAATTCCGTATTTTAAGAACCACGACCACATTGCATCGACATTAGATGACCTGGCGAAAGAGTCGGCGACTATGGGGCAATGGCTGGACGCAATCTCATACCTGGAGGAGAGATACGGCGCTGACAGTATCGAAGTTGTTAATGAATTGAATAAAATCACCGATGTTTGCCAGGAGAATACGATGAATAGGCAATGAAAAATTCACAAGTGAGTACAATTTTATATAGTTACTTCTGTTCGTACAGTCTAGTACATATGCTATAATGTCCATGTTTGGTAAATCCCGGTACTCGATTTTTCACCTCCAGCTAATGACTCCAGTAGCACTATAGTAGGTCCATCTAGTCATTATTAATAAGTCATGAATTTTCTACACTTTCATATTGAGGTCGATAGAATTGGCAAACTCAAAAATTGACCAATGTTAGGATTGTTCTCAAAAGGTCATTGCCCCCAAGTCTTATTAATTCGCCATCGATTTTTTCTCCACAAATTCTTTTTTTCTGGCTTTTTCCTTCCATATATTTTTCTGTATGTTGGTTCCAGTCTTTCATTCCCTTCCTTTCTCCAAATCTGTTTCTTCAATCTTCTATTCGTCAACATTTCCCAGTTTGTAATACACAGATCTTTCTCTCATCCCGAATTAATTAAGCAACACTTTAAATAAAATAATGTCCAATTTCTTTCCAAAATACTTGATCCAAGAATGTGACAGACCACGTGACCAGGGGCGGGAAAAATTCTAGTTGCGCTACTGCGCAGCGTTTCGGCGCAGGTTTGAGATGCTACCAAAACTCCTTACAAAATATTACAAAACACCGCTCCAAGCAATTGACTTTTCTCATTTTATCAACAACCTCTGTGTGCCAAACTAGAAAAAAGTCAGACCATCGAGGCTCGAGATAACTTCGCGGTTAAAGGTTTTTTGACGTCGGCTCATGATTTGAATTCTGCAGCTAACGCTCAGACATCACTGTAAAAAATTAATAATGCAGATATTTAGATTTACCTGAGGCAGGGACTTTTGCCAAATTATTATGCAAGTATTGACACGTTTATGCTAACTGTTTTTTTTTTGGTAATTCAGCGAGGTTATAATGTAAAAAAATACTTACGTTTGTTTATAGTGGTTGTACACAGTAGGGATGATCTTTTTGAAAGTATGACCACGTGTTTTTTTATTTATTTATTTATTTAGATCCGGAGGCACAACAACATTCACAAGGTCAAATCGTTGAGTTAACATGTCCATGAGGAATTCACTGTCATCTCAGTCACTCAGTTGGAAAATCCTCCAAAAATGCTTCGAAAATTCTGAAAAAATTATAGGTGATTGCAATGGTCATAACAATGTTTGTGATTTTCTTTCGGATTTTTTGAGCCATCCAGTCCATGGCTGTGGTATCAAAACAACCAAACATTTTGAAATTTCCCTTAAATTTTATGGTTAAGACCCAAAAAAAAAATTTTTTTTTGCTTCGCTTTTTAATGGAAATATCTTTAGATTTTCAAAAAAAATTTTTACTTGTAACAAATTACAGTACATTGGTCAATTTCAATTTCCATATAAAAAGTTGACAGTGTTTCTTACATATATATAATTCATATAAGAAAATATCAGAAGTTTATTAGAACATTACTTTTTAATGTGACTGGGTTGAACCACCATATTTATATTTATGTTTATATTTGTATTTGAATGCTATATATAGCTGGTATATTGTTAGTTTAGTTTTTTGAAAATCCAAACCGGGAAATTAACGTACCAATTTAATGCAAGTTTCCACATTCTTTGGTCTCAAAATCATTCAAAATTTATTTAAAAAATGGGAAATTAAAAAGCAAAGAAAAAAGCGATTATTAGCCTAAACATTAGAATTTATGAGATAATAATTCTGAATAATTCCAAGATGTTGTTTTTCAAAAAAATCACAAAACTGTTTTTGCCGCATTCCATCATCCGTTATTTTTTCAGAATTTTTTGCGGCTGACTTGAGACAGAGAATCCCTCACATAGCTAACATAAAATCAATTTTAATAACTATGTCAATTATTGTGGTTATTAAATACCAAAAATTATTTATAATGAAGAAATGACATTTGAAAAAAATTTCTACAGAAACTTAAGATTTTATTTGTTCACGGTTTTTCCGTCATTTTATTTATCGATAGATAAAGTTTGTCCCAAAATGCAGAATTGAAGGCCAAATTGTCCCACAAGACTTCAAGTAATGTCTCACCTATTTTAGTAACAAATTGAAAAGCCTAAATGTTCAAGTATATTTCAGAAATAAAAAATGGAGTTCTCCAGAAGTTTTTGGGTCCAGAACTGTCGCTCTGGCAGTCGTGGGATGTGCTGTGCTGTGGTATTTCTAGGAATTATTGCTGGATCAATATTGCTGGCATATACGGCATTTGCACCGGAAAAACCTCACCGTTCAATTAAACAAATTGCAATTGTGAGTAAAAAAAAAATTGACAATTTTCATGAATTGAAGTAAAGCAAAATGCAGAATATTCATCAACAGAATCGTTTTGGCTCTTCAAGTCATATCGATCAATATCTGCAAGCTCATTCCCAAAAAGCTCAATTCAAAAAAAGTTTCTTCCCAACAAAGCCCATTCTCGAAAGGCTCTCTCCCCCCAAAAAGTTCAATCCTAAAAAGCTCATTCTCAAAAGGCTCGCCCCTGAAAAGCTCATTTCCGAAAAACTAATTTCCAAGAAAAAAAACCCATACCCAAAAAAGCTCATTCCCGCTCTTCTAATAATAATCACAATATTTTTCATTTAGCTATTCCGACATGGCGAAAGAAACCCTACAGAAACATATGCAAATGATCCCTACATCAAGCATCAGTGGGAGGACGGTTGGGGAGCCTTGACCAAGGTAACTAATGACAAGAATTCATTCATAAAAACAAAACATCTCAGCCTCAATCGTTTTTCCACAATTCATGTGAAGATTCACTTATAAATCTTCGTAAAGCCATTTCATAATAATTGACATTGGGACAATAATCGAAATTTGATTTATCCCGTTCATAAAAAGTCAAGTTTCATTTACTAATTTTTCTAAAAAGGTCAATTATTTTTTCGCCAGTGGACATTGCACGTTGGAATTTTTTTTTCGTGTCCCACATGTTATATCCAGCTTTTTTTTTTATTCAATAGGATGGAATGCACCAGCTGTACACAGTGGGACAATGGTTGAGACAACATTATGGCTTTGTAATTGGCAAAAAGTATTACTCGAAGACAACGTTAGTACGTAGCAGCTACGCCGAGCGATGTATTATGTCAGCTCAAGCGCTTTTAGCTGGACTCTTTCGGCCAGAACCTACGGATTACTTCGTACCCGATCTACCATGGAGACCTATCCCCGTTTCCTCAATTCCGAGGGCTCAGGACGAGGTGAGTTTTTTTTTTGAAGCATTCAAACCATCTGGTTTATTCTGCTATAAAGAAATTACAGTAAAAAAATGAAACACAAAAAAAGTGTTTTTTTTCTTTCATACATAAATAAAATGAATAAATACAGAAATCGACAAATATTTAAGGCAATAAATAATCACATGTAGTGACGATTAATCTTTTTTATTTATCGTACTGAGTTGAATGAATAGTTGCAGGAGTCTCTCCTCAAACAAAAATAATAATGGACAATTTGAGATTTTTGTGATTTTTCCAATTGCCTTTTTTAGTTTTATTTTTCTCAATTTTCAGTTAATAACCGTTAATCATCCCTGCCCCAAATTAAGTGATGCACTGAAGGAAGCTTATGCAAATGAATCTGCAATATCTGGAAAAGAAATGGCATCTTATTACTCGGACCTGTCGTATCACACTGGCCAAAAAATGGAGACAATTACTGATGTTGAATTCTTGTATAATACTCTGGAAATTGAGGTAAATTGTTATCACAATAAATCTGGTTAAAACTAATTAAAAAAAAAAAACTTTACGATTTTCTTTTACAAAGAGCAAATGAGCAATCGACAATTAATTTTTTTGCCAGTTTTGTTAATGAAATTTGCCACTCAAATTTGTCCATTCAACATAAAATTTTTTTTTTCAGGAACAACGTGGACTGGACGTACCAGAATGGACAAAAAATTTCTATAACAAGAAAATGCGAGAGATAGCAGCTAAAAGTTTATCGATATTCACGAGCAATACCCTACAACGACGATTACGAGGAGGTGATAAATTCAAACTCTTATCTTTCAATAAAACTAATCTACCGAGATCATCAGAGGAGTGGTATACCGGAAAACATTTTCTGTTTTATTTAATGGAAAAAGCATCATAAAAAACCGCAGGAGTTCGGCAAAGCTTAAAAATCTCAGAGTTTTTAAAAATTGGAAATTCCAGAAATTGCAGAATAGTCCAATTTGTCCAATCATATTATAAGTTTTCTCGAGATTCCAATCAACGCTAATCCAATTTCATTCAAATTTCTTTAATCAAGAATACTGAAAAATCTTCAGAAAAGATAACAAATTTTTTAAGACGACTCCAAAATTTTAAGCACATTGAGAATTCTAAAAATCTCGAAAATCTCAAATTTAACAAAAAAAGTTCAAATTGCCAAAATCTCCAAAATGACAAAAAATACAGAATATGTTTGAAAAATGTTTAAAAAATTATACATAGTAATTAATGAAGAAACAATTTTTTTTTAATAGATAAAACTCAAAATTTTAATAAGTTTCTAAAATTTGGAAAATTTTTGAAAATGCAGAAATGTTAAAAATGTGGAAAACTTGTGTCTAGTCTCTCCCCACGTTTCTCAAAATTCGAAAATCTCATTCTTGTCCAAATATCTCCAACTGAAAATGATGTCAGGATAATGAATGTTAAAACTATACTCAACAATGTCTTAATTATCATTAGGCCCGCTACTGAAGGAGATTACTGACAACATGATGCGATCACGAAATGCTCAAGATGAGAGAAATCTCTACCTCTACGCAGTGGACGATATTACCCTTGTAAATGTGTTGCGGGCAATACGATTTACTGAGGAATTATTCAAACCAGACTATGGAGCTGCGATTATATTTGAACTCGTCCTGTCGGAAGATATGGAGGATGGAGACAATGAATTAGAAGTCAAGGTCATTATGAACATTATGAAAATGTAACTTTCCCTACAGCTTGAACAAATTTCGCAGAAAAAAAGAGATCTGTTTGTTTTTCCCACAAATAATTAATCAATTTTTTATATATCAAATTTGTTTTTCTGAAAGTATTTTAAAAAAGTATTCAAAAAAAATTATTTAAAAAAAGTATTAAGAAAAAATATTTAAAAAAAAGTATTTGTTAAAAAAAAATAGAGCGCATCTTGTGACCTCTGGGGAACCCCCTCTATAAAAATTAACATTGCAAAAATAATCGAAATTCCGAAATTTCACAATTTCAAAAATTGGAAAAATTTGAAAAAAGAGAATCGTAATATTTTTCTCTTATCTCAAAAAATAAGAATCTTTATTTTTCATTAATTCAGTAATTTGTGGGGAAAATAATTTTTATAAAACTGCTCTTATTGCACGTGAATTTTTTTATTCATGAATTAAGGTGTTTTTCTCGTTAGCATACCTAATATAATTATTCTCAAATTTGACTTTCAGGCAAAGTACTTGAATAATACAGAAGTTCAGGAAGCATCGTCCCTCCAAATCCCCAAGTGCCCTGAGCCGTGTAAACTCTTGAATTTGCTGCACGTGTGGCAAGATGTACTCCCAGTTAACTGGCATTCTGAGTGCAAAGTTTAATTATTTGTGCGACTGCAAAAGGTGGTTGCAGTTGCAATTGGTCTTCTTGAAAGCGCTTGGATTGTGAAAATGAATTGTCAATGAATTCAGCGAGTTGGAGATTATTTTCGTATTTTTTTACGAAGCAAATATCAATCACACAAACCAAGTGTATGTGATGTGATACATTGAAGATGGACCGCATACATGCAAGGGAGAAAATTTGGCGAAAGCAATTTTTTACCATCTTAAATATTGATTTTTTGAAAAAAATTTTTCGTAAAATTTTTGTTATTTTTTTGAAGAATCTGATTTTTTTTTTTTTCATATCGTGGAAATTTTTGGACCAGTATTGAAAGTTGTGATGACCAGGTTGATTGACACACACACATATGAATTTTCCTCCATGTGTACTGTACGCCAACTATTCCATTTATTGCACCAAATTATTGTCGATCAAAGAAAGGAAAAAATGGGAATGGGTTATTTGTTGTCATTTCAAAATTCTACGTACGTTAAGCAATGTCCGTACATGAACTTTAAAAAAATACGTTTTCAATGCAGAACATTATTGTTTCACCCCCATTTTTCACGACTACCTCGAAATCTGAGTTGTAGTTGGAAATTTTTCGGATAGACAGAAAGTTCACTTATTGTGATGATTAAGAACAGTTCAAACCGTGCCTTTTCGTTTAATACTTGTCTTTACACCCAGTAAATCAAAATTGAAATGAATAAAATGAAAGATAACTGCATGTAAATTCTAAATATATATATATATATATATATATATATATATATATATATATATATATATATATACTCTATTTTGACAAAAATGACTTCATTTTATTTCTACATATCCCAGATACCTGGTATTCTGATTAGAGCGTGTAGCGGTTCCTTCCTCAACTTTCGAATTTGCCACCGCTGCGCACTGCGGTAACAATTGGCAAAAGGCTTGCGCACCTGGTCGACCATCGCGCAAGCGCAAATTTAAAAAGTTTCTTCCTACGCCACATGTGCAGCTACTCGCGAATTTACGCCAAAAGCCCGAAAGAATCCTTGGACAAAGTTTAAATAAATTAAGTGTGTTTAACTCCGTCTCAATCATCATTGTGAGCTTACCTAACAGAAATTCCACAAGGGTAACAATGGCACACGCTGGGTTCTGCACCTCAATATAAGAGTTTACCCCAAAGTGTTCTTTTGAATTGCCTTTAAATAACCCGCGAATTCACTTTTATTAGCGTTTCCGTGGCACTCGTTTTTTAGAGAACAAGCGTCCTGGGCGCGCTTTGCGCGCCTCAGCTTTCAAAGTGTCATACGTTTATATAATTTCTTTTGCAAAGCAATATCTAACATTTACTCTCATGGTTTTTGCTTTTGAAAATCCTTGACCCATTTTATTGTCCGAACCTTCCATTAAGACTTTTTCATCGGTTCTGTTTGAGATGGGACAGCCTCTATATTGTATATACAGTATACATATTATATAGTCAATATTATACTTTATATATTATATATGATCAGCTTAGCTGACCACGGAAAAAACGATGACATACAAGGTTACGTCCTTTTCATACGGCGATATAGAATCCTATGAATTTTGGCGCGCTTTTCACTAGGGTTTGAATTTCACCTAGGGACCCTAGGAACGTTATCTGCTTATTGGACGTCAGGGAGCACGTGGAATAGAACCAGCGGTAATTTGAGCATTTCGCCTTTTTAAAAATATGAATCGTGACAACAATGATCATCTAAATTTCTTAAAAAATTGACGATGCAGTTCGAGGCATTTATTCGGTTGATGCGGGAGACTGTGCGATTAGACAATCCCCAGAATCAGGTATACAATCAGAGAAATGACGGGTTGAGGTCACGGCGCCCAGATTTTAACATGGAAACGCCCTAACTTGCGAAATAGAAAATCCCTATCATATTGATAAGGCCATGTTTGATTTGGATTATGGAACCTCAATGATAATGGATCAATTATGAATCCCTTTGGTTGATCGCGACGGTATTTACTACAAACACCTGGTAAAGAATTCCGAATTGTTTCAAGTACTTTGCCAATTAAATACACTTAATGATCATCCGAATAATGGCTGATCCCTATAACGCGTGATCCTTCTTGACATCGCATACTGTGAATGTATAAAGACATGATTTATCATGGAATGAATTAGAGATGTGAAAATGATTCTTCTAGCTTGCGCTGTAAGCTTACAACAACCGTGAAATTGCGAATGACTGTACTTCGGAAGAGAATAGTTTTGTTGTGACAAGGAATATGTCATCAGTAATATATGTATCCAAGACTCATAAGAATTTGATTCGAGTAATCCAGCCTTATTGATTCCAACATTTCATCCAACTTCATCGAACGCGGAAGACTTAATTCGCAGGCAATTATAACCGCAAGGCCACATCTTTGAGAAACAGAGATTCGCCTCGGCGCATCACGCTGTCAAGGCAAATGAGCACAAGAGACTGTTATGAACGTGTACGGGTATAAGTATGGAAGTATTGAAGTTACTTTCCTTGTGCGCCTTATTGTATTGATAAACATCACAGACTGTCTAATCGTAGGGGGTAGTTTTAAACAGCGTTTCGAAAGAGTTTGCATGCAAACAAGTCGTTGATTGAAAAATTATCTTGACTCCTCAATCAGATTGAAGAAAGCTATTAATAAATATAGAAATTGTACCTGAATTGGTACGAGGAAAAAAAAAGTGATACTGTCTGTCAGAATGGGATGAATTGATTTCAAGCACATTTGCGGTTTTGCCATTCCCAAATGGACCAAACCAAATAAAAAACAACGATTTGGAGTTTGCATTTCGGGACAGACGATATTGCTGCTCCAGCTGTGTATCTGACTAGGTTATGCACCCATGCATGTGTATCATTCCCTGAAAATTAATGTTTTTTTTGGTCTCATTACAGGTGAAGGAGGCCAGTTGTCCTTGGACCCCTCAACCACAACCTAACCTGCTTGTACCAGGAGACTTGCCTCCACTTTGGAGCACAGTGGGCCGCCATCATCCCCAAGGAGTCCTGGCATGCTGGTAAGGCCCCTGCAACCCAGCCTACCTGGCTGTGCACTCATGCATGTGCATCATTACCTGAGATATTTAGTCGTCTTGGAGATGATCCAGATGTTGCTGATGGACTTGTAGATGCTCAAGCGTGGCCAGATGCAGGTCTTATGGTCTTAAAGTCTAGGGTTTATGGGCCCTATGCCAGCTGGGTTGCAGAAATTGGAAGATTTTCTGAAGCGCAGAAAGCTTTTCAAACTGCTGGACAACTTGAGGACTCCATTGTTGTGCTAACAACATTACGTAATAATGCTGTTGCTGAGAAGAGATTCAGGGATGCATCATATTTTTACTGGCTTCTTGCCCAGTTGAGTTTGGAGTTGCCTACAAATTCGCAGGACATTAAAATGATATTGAATGAGTACTCAGATAAATCTGATGTGTACTATGCTTATTATGAAGTATTCAAGTACGTGGAGGAACCTTTTACATCACTGATGCCCGAAGCGCTTTTTAATATTGCGCGTTTTTTTATTGATGAAGATTCAGGAGCTTAGGGGAGGTGGTGGTTCCAAGTTGAAGATTACGTATGCATTGGTGAAGCAGACGAGATTACTGGGGGCTAATAAATTGGCAATGCAGTTGTTGGAGAGATTGAGGGGAATGAAAGTGCCTGAGCATCTTCAGGCGCAGATTGAGGTGCCGACACTTGACGCTAGGGCATATCAGTACAGGGATTCCGAGGAACTTCTGCCACGGTGCTATAGATGCTCGACATTCAATTCACTTCTGCCTGCTAATAATACCTCCAGCAATAGGTGTGTTCAATGTGGACTCCAATTTCAACACTCGTTTGTCATGTTTGAGACACTGCCTCTTGTGGAGTTTGAGCTGGATAATGCTATTACTGATGAGGAGGCCGAAAAGGTCATTGAGGAACCGGTCGCTTCACCTGATAATTCTACTGTTGTGGAGGATCAGTTGACGATTAATAATGGCGATGGTGAGAAAGGATTTTGTTTTATTTTAATGTCTTTAATAACGTTGGGTTTGGAGGTGACTCAGGTGGGCAGCATTATGCGGACGTTTCATCAACATTACAGTTTGCAACGTTTTTGAAACGTAGGCGTAATGTGCCCAAAATACAGGCTTTTATTATTTGTGCTCCGGACGTATTAAAGTATTAAAATATCGATTGTTACAAGTTACCATTAAACGCCCCAGATTGCCCCACTGAAGTTTCTTGAGTTTTGCTTTTAATGGAGTTTCAATTAAAATTTTTTTTTTTGGTCACGCAGGTGATTTGTTCGCGGCGAGATTGATCAAATTCGAGGATAAAAGTGGAGGCTCCACCATCAGAGTGGGGAGGGGCGTTTTGAGGAACATGGAACCAGCAAGTGTGCTCATCGTCAAATGGCCTGAACCTTTCAAAACGAGGTATTATAGGAATCTCCTGACGGATCTTCAGGTTACTTACTGCAAATCGTGTTTGAGGGTAAGAGTTTGTAGTGGTGCAGGCTATGAGACTTTTCTTTGCAAAATAATTGGAAACTTAATTGAAACAAAGATTCCCAAAAATTGTAGACAAAAAATCGTTTCATACTTTTTTGAATATCTCAAAAAATTCAAAAATTTCCGAACAATAAACAGTGATTCTTTTTTAACTCAGGAATTAAAATGTTTCAAAAGTTCACAGACCTTGAAAAATGTGAAAATTCTTACCATTTAAAAAGTACAACAAATAAAACACAACAGAGATTGCAAATATTTTTTAAAAAATTTAAATATTGTAATTTAAAAAAATCAATAAATTATAAAGATTTTACCAAAACTATAAAATGTAATCAATATTGCAGAATGCGAGAATATGCTCCGTATTTCCCAAAAGTTCTTCTTCTCTGCATTGAACATCTCTATTTACAGTCCACCAACTTACTAAAATGTTTTCTTCCAGTTTTTGCCACGCCGACGACTACGAACTGGCACTCCTTCGTCATGGTCACTGTCCCTTGTGCAGAGTCTCAACTTCGTCTGTTAATTAGTTCAACAGTAGATTAAAAATCACGTCACGTACCTGAATTTGGTGAACTTGGTAGTACTTTAATGGGCCATTAAACCCCTTTTGAGTTAATTCCGCAACATTTCCTTCCTGGCAAAACATTTGAAAAATCGCCACAACCCAAAATTATCAAATCCCCTAGGAATGTCTCAAAGCGATGTTTATATAGATAAAGAGATTTTTATACAGATATTATGTATACACAGCTCTCCATGAAGACAGTGCTGTGGAAGCCCGTTAACGCATTTTAGGTGTGAACTTTCACACCAGAAAAATGCAAGCAATTACATTTGGCAAAGAAGTAACAACAACTTTATTAAAACCTTTCTCCCCTCTAATTATTCTCCTAGGATTATCGAAAACCTTGTACGTGGATTACAAAATCATTACAGCGTTTACAGATTAATTTTGCATTTTTTGGATCTCTCAGTTCATGTTTTAAATATCTCAAAGCCCTGGCATGCTGGTACGACCCCTGCAACCCAGTCTACCTGGCTATGCACTCAGCAATGTGCATCATTACCTGAAAAATAAAAATTTTTTTTTGGTCTCATTGCAGGTGAAGGAGGCCAGTTGTGCTTGGATCTACTAGATGTTCTTGGCACCTTCCCTGCAACTCGTTTAGATACCCATTTTTCGTATAAACAAAGCAACAATATCACAGAACAGTCGGTTTCTAACAAACTTACGAATTTTGAGTTTGTGCAAGTTGGAGCTCCTGCGACACTACTCAACAAGCAAGCGGCCAAAGAGTTGATGGAAGAACGGAATAAAATTGTTCTTGTCCATTCCGTTCGTAATCTTTTTCGAACCGCTATCGAGATTATTAGAGAATTCTAATTTGATGTCATTTTAACCACTTGCGTAAATTCTTATTACTATGTAATTGTTATCCTAGTAATATTCATCTGTATTAAAAAAACGTCCATTTCTCAGAAAATGGGTTACTTCATAATTTGTGCAGTTCAAGTATCTTGGAATTTGTGAGATTCGTAATCCATTCAAATTCATCTATGTACGGTGTCGTCCATTGAAAATATTTTGAAATTAGAATGTTGCACCTCAAAAGAAGTTTGGAAAATTCAAGTTTTGTAAGTTGAAAAAACCGGCATTCACCGGCAAAAGAAGACGGGAATTTGGGGAAGTTTTCAAAAATGATGAAATTCTAAAAGTTTGTAATGTAAAAACTTTTGAATTTTGCCGTATGAAATTTTCAAAGTATCAAATTTAAAACCTTTCAGATACTTCTAGTATGCAATTAAGGGGTGACCCCGGTGAAACTTCAAAGTCCTCGCAGGGCCTTCGGACCTATCCATCGGGTTTCGATATATAAAGGCATATCCAAAAAATCAAGGAAAATTCCGGACCCAACGCATTTTACCCCATACACCCATAAGAAACATTGTTTTTCGTGTTTTGAACTTCGAAGTGCTCCTCGGTCCGCAATTTTCGTTCGATTTATTTTTTTTTTGCAAAATGTTCGTCATACTCCTGAAAACAAAGTTAAGTATCCGTTTTATTCTTTTCGCTTTACATTATGAGAAAATAATTTTTTAGTTTGCGGGTTCTTTTCAGTTTTTCGACAAATATAAAAATTCATCGTTTTCACTAATTGATTATTAAAATCATACGTAATATGTGTTTTATGACGATAGAAATGATGACAGAATTCACATTCAGTGCAAAAAACACACAGTTTCAAATTTTCAAATTATGGGTAAACAGATTTCCCACATTTTGAAGGTTGACAATATTAGATAATTTAAAATTTTTATATTTTAGAATTACTGAATTGAAAGTGCTACATTGTAGCACTAATGATAAAGATTTAACGAGTAGACTACCGGGTGTACTTATGGTGTATGTATATCAGCGTGAGATTATTGAGAGAATGCCCGATGCCTATGGTGCGCTTAAATAAATATTTTGAGGATAGATAGGATGTGCGTTTGACCCTCGACGGGGCATATCAATAACTTCCCGATCACTTCCTTGACCAAAAAAGTGTGCCTTCCCCTAAAAGCCCCATGTTAACTTTGGCCACAGTGGAAAAAATTCTTTAGAAATCTTCCCTCCAAAATGGATGGAAATATGTTCCAGGGGGTCCAATTCAATGGTACCCATCGACTTGGCGTCAAAACAAATTTTTCAAAAATTTAATTCTGCCTTCCCATAAGATCTTCATGTTAAATTTGGCCAAAATCGAAAAAAAATTACAAAAATATTTTCGCTCCAAAATGAGCGGAAAAATCGTCCTGGGGGTTCAGCTGACAAGTATCCATAGACTTGGCACCAAACAAATTTTTTTTTAAGGATATTCGACTGGTATAGTCAAAACAAAAGTTTATGACCCTTTCTATAATTCGTTATATTTATCGCCAATAATTTTCAATTAATATGTCAATTCGTTAATTAGTTGAAGTGATAGCCACAGAAAATTATTATATTGTATTTGATTTTGAGAATCAATATTATATTGTTTAAACAAATTAATGAAAAAAAATTTTAGTCAATCGTCATGAAATTTTTACCATCGTTTTATATCTGCTTCAATAGTAAATTTTCAAAATTTCAACAAATTTGTACATTTTGAACTGTATTTACAGAAATTTTGATTTTTCCCATAAGAGGCCGCGTTAATTGAGAACTTTGATAATTAATGACTACAAAACGGCGTTGTGAATCAATCTCAAATTTCATACAGACATCTGTTCTCGCTTCAAAAACATTATGTAAAAATTTCAAGCAATCCGTACATCTTCGCCAATATAGGTGGAATATCCTTAAATATAAGTCTGCCTCCCCCATAAGAGCCCCACGTTAACTTTGGTCAAGACAAGAAAAAAAATAAACGTTTTTTCTTTACTCCGAAAAGGACCGAAATATTTTCCTGGGGGTCCAATTAAATAATATCCATCTACTTGGAGCCAAAACAAATTTAAGACGGGTGGGCTTGTGGGTGGGTGTGTGGACGGATGGGCTAGTGGGTGGGTGCATAGATGACTTAAAATGGCCATTGCGCGAAAAGGCGTTCAGCATGATTTATTTGATCTGAGTTATTTTATGGTATATTGTCTTTTTGTTACCAGTATGGGTGATTCAAAAATTAATTAAAATAACCTTCTCACAGGGGGGTTCATTTTACCCCCACCAACCCAAACTTTTTCAAATGACAGACACGTAGCATGTTTTTGGGTGGTGGTAATTATCAGAAACATTGGATAATAACTTTTTTCTTAGGGGGCCCATTTACCCCTTCCCCCCCCCCTCCCTCCCCCGCAAAATGTCAAAAATTGAAAAATTCTGAAAATGTTCATAAATGCAAAATTCGACATTTTGGACATGTCCAATGTGATACCAATTAATTTTTTCAATTTTTTCAAATATCATCAATCTGAGTCTGCCATGACCATCTCATTTGATACCCAATTACATGAAGTACTATCGATCAAAGTACCGAACATTTGCGGGTTGGGGTTATTTGCATTTGTATTGTGGTAATGTCGAACACGCCCATACGATCATGCAATTTCAATTGCATCGAGGATTGCTTCTTTCTGTTTGTATTTCTTTATTATAGTGACGTAAAGAAAAATTATTTTGCTTATAGTATTGTTTAATATTCTATTGTCATTGGAGATCAAATTACAGGCATAATTTACATTGGGGAAAATTGTTAGAAGTGAATATGTATAACGGAGGAGACGACAAGTTTCATGTTGTCTTGGAAGTGCAAAAATGGAGCTAATGTGCTAAACCAATTAAGGCACTCGTATTCAGCGCATTCATAATCCAATCTACTATACGTATCTCTTATCGAATAAATTTTGCCGGGAGCCATACTGCGATGATAATATTCTAACGTAATGTCTGTTCTATTGCAATACACTGCCCATAAACTGGCTGATTTTCATACATCCGTAATTCGGAATTGATCAGGACTGTGAAGGCGAATTTTGAAACGGGTATTCCTATATGTATCGTACTTGATTACGAATTAATTTTTTGCACATGCCAATCAATCAAGTATGTTATTTTTCAATAATTCCCCTTTAGATAATTGTCGCATATGTTATACCTTTCGTACAATGTTTTTTGAATCCAACTAGTCCCAGTTCATTCTATGCAACAGTTGGTAATTCCGATCTGGCTTTCGTGAGCTCAACCCCAATTGGCAAAAGGCTTGCGCACCTGGTCGACCATCGCGCAAGCGCAAATTCAAAAAGTTTCTTCCTACGCCACATGTGTAGCTACTCGCGAATTTACGCCAAAAGCCCGAAAGAATCCTTGGACAAAGTTCAAATAAATTAAGTGTGTTTAACTCCGTCTCAATCATCATTGTGAGCTTACCTAACAGAAATTCCACAAGGGTAACAATGGCACACGCTGGGTTCTGCACCTCAATATAAGAGTTTACCCCAAAGTGTTCTTTTGAATTGCCTTTAAATAACCCGCGAATTCACTTTTATTAGCGTTTCCGTGGCACTCGTTTTTTAGAGAACTAGCGTCCTGGGCGCGCTTTGCGCGCCTCAGCTTTCAAAGTGTCATACGTTTATATAATTTCTTTTGCAAAGCAATATCTAACATTTACTCTCATGGTTTTTGCTTTTGAAAATCCTTGACCCATTTTATTGTCCGAATCTTCCATTAAGAGTTTTTCATCTGTTCTGTTTGAGATGGGACAGCCTGTATATTATATATACAGTATACATATTATATAGTAAATATTATACTTTATATATTATATATGGTCAGCTTAGCTAACCACGCAAAAAATGATGACGTATGTGACGCGGGCTGTGCAAAACGGTTTAGCAGCCGCTGAAAAATTCATATTGTTTAAATAAACCATACCAAAAATTTATAAATAACGTACCATTGTTGACCATTTGATTGTGCATCGATACCAATATGCATTTTTTCAATTTACCTCCTAACCCCCCCGCTAACGGTGTGCCGCCCAATTTAAAATATTGAAAGCGCGCGGGTTGTGTTTCCACGAAAGAACTGATCGCGCATTGCAAGCGTAACCTCAAGTCTCGAGTTCCGGTTGGTTGATAGTGACGACTTCCTTTTCACGACGTGCTCGCCAAAATGCAGAAGGTGTGATTTCATTTTCCCCCAAAAACCATCAAAATATTGTGTAAAAAATTGTTTTAAAATTCTTACTCTTTGTATTTTGTGTTACAGAAACAGAAGGAACCCATCCACTCGGTCCAGGTCTTTGGACGCAAGGTAAATTTAATTATTTTAATTGCTAATTCCTGACGGCGTGTGTTCACATAACCTCCGTATTTATTCACACTTTTCTTATGTGTACAAATTAGTTTGAATTTGAAATAATCGTTGATACAATTTTATCCATAAATTTTATCGAATACGTTATAAATAAATTGGTCCATTTATTGGTCATATTTTCCCAAAATTCCCAAAAGAAATTTCAGACATTGAATCTTGAAATTATGCGATGAAACAATCACATGGTCTCTTTTTTTTTAGTTACGCGGCAATTTACTCTCAGTTACTGTTCATTTGAAAAATTTGTCAATTTTTATTTGTTTTTTTTTACTCTTCAGTTTTTTTTTTTTTTTTCTCAAAAAAAGTCATTTTTTAATTTGACGTCATTAGCAACTTGCACACTTTATTACAAACTTGGTTGCCTTAAAAGTCTTTGAAGTTTTCAAAAATGTTTTTTTTTAATTTAGTTTTTTTTTTTTTTTTTTAATGTAGAGGATATCTGTAGCAAAGTGGTAAAACGAGGCGAGTGCATTTCGGTTTTTCTCAAATATCTCAGAATCTAAGGAAATCGAGATAATCTTCATAGGAACTTTTTTGTAGACCTCCATTGTGCCTACAAAAACTTCCCCATGAAAATTTTTCCAACTCTCCTTACCTCTGAGATAATCGTCAAAAATGGACTTGGGTTAATCTACCTCGTTTTACCATGTCCACCCAGCCACCTCAATTCTTCTTCATTACATGAATTTATTATACTAGGAAAATTGAAAATTTAATATTCGTATGAACTGATCCCAAAATTATAGTTATTTCAATTATTCAATTTGGTTTCTGCATGGAGCTTTAGTAAAAAATTTCTTCGTTTTTGAAGTATTTAATTTTCAAGTAATTTGTAAATTGATTTCATTCAATAGCTCGAACATTATTGGCACGTTTTCATTTTCTTTGGATTCGTGTCGATGGTATCAAAAATCCACACACACACACAAAGAGGCACACAAATTAAGTAATAATCACAGAAATATATACATCAATAGTAAATGTCATAAGTTTTAAAAGTGGAAATGAAAATTATGGCATATGTACCACTCGTACATGTTTCTCATTTGTTCATTTATTTTTCTCTTCCAGAAAAGTGCAACAGCTGTTGCTTATTGCAAGCGCGGCCGTGGAGTCCTGAGGGTTAATGGAAAGCCCCTGGAGCTTGTAGAGCCTCGTGTTCTCCAATACAAACTGCAGGAGCCCATTCTCCTCCTCGGAAAGGTAATTTCACCTAACTGTAGTGAACACATCTAATAGCTCCCTTATCTAAAAATTCATTCGACAGATATTGAAGGAGTCTATGCCTAATCAGAAATACTATCAATTTTCGTTTATAAATTACGAAAAAAAATTAATGAAGATAGAGCTAAAACCAGAAGAATATTTATTATTTGATTTTGTGTCAATTTACATTTTTTTCAATCTAACGTAAAATTTATTTGTTCATCTTTCAGTCATTTATTTAATTAGCTATTGATCTAGTTATTTATTTGCAATTTTACGAATTTAATAAAAAAAAATACCATGACTTAATCTAGTAAATTATGAATTACGTTTATGACACTGTTTACCATTTTTCGCTAATTTTCTCAGAGCTTTTTGTTATTAAAACAAAACATAGACCTAAACATGTCGTGATAAAAAATAGAAAAAAAAAGTACAATTTTTTTTTTAATTCAAAGTAACATTCAATTAAAGTCACATTTGAATAATCACTTTTTGAAATTTACTAGAAATTTTGTTCTAATATTTATATTTGTTATATCAAACCGTGCATTTATCCACAGGAAAAGTTCTCTGGTGTCGACATCAGGGTTCGAGTTAACGGTGGAGGTCATGTTGCGCAAATCTACGCCATCAGACAAGCCATCTCAAAGGCCCTAGTCGCTTACTACCAAAAGTGTAAGTATCCACTAATGCTAATGTAAATAAAATTTATTTATGTATTTCTTTATTTTGAAATAGGTCCATCTCTTTTATAGATTTCTTTTATAGATCAATTCAAAAGCAGTTGAAATATCCTCTGTTTCGTAAATTGTTTCGGATTTTCCAATGTTGAAGTTTTCAAAAATTTTGGTATTTCTACCATTCGTCACATTTTTGAAACTTTCATTTTTCACATTCCATCTCATTCCTCTCATTATTTCGTTGTTCTAATTACTTCTTAGTGTACGAAATATTCCATCATTAAATTCTGAATTTTTTTTTTTTTTTGAAAAAAAATATTGGATCTTCCTATAATTTCACAAATTTTCAAAATCTTCACCATTTTCCCCATTTCTTTAAACATTGCATATTTTCGCCTTTATTACATTTTCCAAATTCGTCAAATTTACTTTTTTTTTTTTCTATTTTTCTACTTTTTTTTCTTCCAAGATTTCGAAATGTCTGAAATCTGTTCATCTTTTGCTTCTCGAAAATGTGATTTTTTTTTATACTTAGTTAAAATATTTAAATTGAGAATTGTTTCCAAAATTTCCCTTCAAAGCCTCTCACTAATTTTACCAATTGACTAACGAATTTTTCGATTTTTAATAAATTTCCAGATGTTGATGAGGCCAGCAAGAAAGAGGTCAAGGACATCCTCATCCAGTATGATCGTACCCTCCTGGTTGCTGACCCCAGACGATGCGAGCCCAAGAAATTCGGTGGTCCAGGTGCCCGAGCCCGCTACCAGAAATCTTATCGTTAATCAATTTCTTGTATTACGTTTTGGGACGTAAATAAATATAAATTCGAAAAAAGCCAACTTTCATTGTGCGTGTTTAAATTCATGAAAAAAAAAAAACATTTTTTTTCCTCCAATTGACCCACTATCTTTCGTATTTAAATAGCAAAGTGGTCGACTTCTTTAGAAGTGCATTTGAACTTTGGCGTAATTTTTTAGGAATATCTCAACATCAAGGAGAGATTGAAAATATTTTATGAGAACATTTTGTGTAGAGGAAAACGTGGTTTATAAAAAGGTGTTCCATGAAAAATAATTGTCGAATAATTTTCCATTTATTGTCCGAAGCTCGCCCTTAGTATTTCTTGAATTCAAAAATTTCTTAATAAAATTTCCCCTTTGATTATTCTTGGTAATTCAAAAACCTGAAGAAGATAGCACATTTTTCATTATGACCTTTTTTGTAGCTTATGGCTGTCTCCAAATCATGGTTTAGCATAAATTTTAGTCTTTTCTGGATGAGGAAATACTTCCAAAGAAAGGAAGATCTGCCATGTGCAAAAATCGAAATTTCTAACATGAGATTTTTCATGTTTTATTTTATCTTGTTTGAGCATGGAGATTAACTCATGAGCTCAAAAAAGAGAAATAAAAGACCCTTTAACTCAAGGAGCAACAAAAAATGTTTACCAAAAAACGACGAAATATGTCATATATATATATAGGTTGAGCCAACTTATCACAAATCCTCAAAATAATGTCATAAAAAATATTTCTGTGAATCACTTGTTAACGAATAATCTATATATATATATATATATATATATATATATATATATACAGTTTTGAATCAATACAGAAATGACAAATATGTATATATATATACAGATATATCTATAGATAAATTAACTCATGTTCAATTCAACACACTTAATTCGACTCGATGTCTATAACCCACCTGTTGTTTTTTTAACAAAAAATGAAAAAGAAAAAAAAAGTTTTTTTCCGCCCACGTGGTAACTCTTACAGAAATAAAAAAAAAATTCGCACCACGTGGAAACGTTTACTAAAACAAAAAAGAAAAAAAAACAATTGTTTTCGCCCCGCTTTTGAAATTTGAGCTAGGTATTTGAATGCGATTGCAAAAGTATTTTCAGAAAGCGGGAAATTATCTGCAAAAAATGTTTACATAAAAGTCGGGCTATAGCTATATATATAATATATATGATACTCAATTTCCCAGAAATTTGACAGGAAATGAGGGTTCAATTCGCGGTTCACCCATTTCTAATTTCGAATTACGCAACAGCTGATAATGCTATAAATTTTGGAAAATGAAAAAAACGATTATTTAACACATGACCAATATTGCAATTTGAACATTTGAAAATAATCAGCGTCATCAGTAACTCGTGACGCGGCAATCTAACCTGACAATTTACATCAGTTGTGTCAGTTGATATTCCAGTTGCCACTGTCAATCTGTCAAGTATCACCTAATGTTTAAAAAGTTGACAGTTAACTAAAAATGAAGACGAGATTCGATACGTACGATCTCGTGTGCTCTGTTGCAGAGCTACAGAGGTAATAATTGAGAAAACATTGACAATTTTGAGTAAATAAGATGAAGATAACAGCGGAATATAACCTTCAATGGTTAATTTTGTTTTGAAAATAAAAAACTGATTAGTTGTAGATAATATTTCTATTTTTATATTTTTGAAACTCAAAGTTGTCAAAAATTGAGGAAAAATTATGATTTTAAATTTCAAATTCTTTTGGGTGAAAATTTTCATATATATATATATATATATCTACATTTTCTACATCTACAAAAATATATCTACATTTTCATATATATATATATATCTACAAAGTGTATCATATACTAACTATATCATATACTAAGAACTCTATTAAAAAATTAATCTAAAAATTCTAAGTGCTTAAGAAATTTTCAAAATTAAAATTTTGAAATTGTCTCAATATTTTTAATACTCGTTCGTTTGAGTGTTATTCCGTTTTTGAGTTTAATTTCGTCCTATATTTATTTCTATATCCCAATTTTGTCGTTTAGGTATTTTCATATTTTTTAATTTTTAGGCTTGCATAATTATTAGAAAATAATGTGAAACATGTATCAGAACATATGAAAAATTCCGAAAAATTGAGCGAAACCATTGGCAAATCTGCTGATTTTGTAGTTAATTTAACAATCACTCTCCTCAGATTGTTCCAATTGATTCAAGAAAGAATACCAGTTTTTCACATACTTCATTTTAAATACTAACTATCACACCGTCTAATATGTTACACCCTCGAATTAATGAAAATTAAATTTCAGATTGATTGGCATGAGAGTGCAGCAGATTTACGATATAGATCATCGAACATATTTAATTAGACTCCAGAGGAGTGAAGAGAAGGCAGTACTTTTGTTGGAGTCTGGTAACAGAATCCACACAACTGCATTCGAATGGCCTAAAAATACAGCACCTTCCGGATTTTCAATGAAGGTACAGAAAAGTCCTCGTACTTTTGGTAATTAAACAAAAAACAAAAAACAAAAAACAAAAAACAAAAAACAAAAAACAAAAAACAAAAAACAAAAAACAAAAAACAAAAAACAAAAAACAAAAAACAAAAAACAAAAAACAAAAAACAAAAAACAAAAAACAAAAAACAAAAAACAAAAAACAAAAAACAAAAAACAAAAAACAAAAAACAAAAAACAAAAAACAAAAAACAAAAACAAAAAAACAAAAAAAAACAGAAAAGCAATGGATTAAAAAAAAATAATCATATCTTTTAAATGTTCCTAAATTTTATGCTAATGATGATTATTCTAGATGAGAAAACACTTGAAAAATAAGCGTCTCGAGGTGCTCCGTCAAATCGGCACAGACAGAATTCTGGATCTCCAGTTTGGCTCTGGGGAGGCAGCTTATCACATAATCCTAGAGCTCTACGACCGTGGAAACATAGTTCTCACTGACCACGATTTCACAACGCTCAATATCCTACGGCCACACACAGAAGCCGATAAAATGCGATTTGCAGTTAGAGAAAAGTACCCCTTGGACCGCGCCCACACTGCAACTATGCCAGCGCCTCCAGTGATTCGTGAGAAACTCTCGTCAGCAAAATCGGGGGATCCCCTGAAAAAAGTGCTGACCCCATTGGTTCAATTTGGCACTGCCCTCATTGACCATGTGCTTCTGCAATCAGGATTTCCTGCCAATTGTAAAATTGGAAAAAATTTCTCGGTGGAGACTGATTTCGAGAGAGTCATAGCAGCGTTAAATGTGGCCGATGGCATTTTAAGTTCAGCTAAATTAGGTATTTTTGTTTTCTAAAATTTCAGACCCAAATGAAAAAAATAAAAAAAAAAAATTCAGACACAAAATTTCAGATCGAGACATTTATCATTTCTTATCATAACTCTCAAGTCCCCGGTGCAAAATTATTTTTTGAACTTTCTATAGGTCCCTCCAAAGGCTTCATCATCCAGAAGAAGGAGGTGAAGCCCACCCAGGGCCCCGATGCATCAGACTTCATCCTCACAAACACCGATTTCCATCCAATGCTCTTCGCCTCACTGGAAGCTCAGCCTTGGAAGGAGTTTCCCACTTTCGACGCAGCAGTTGATGAGTATTACTCGACGATGGAGGGCCAAAAGCTGGACTTGAAGGCCCTTCAGCAAGAACGCGACGCGCTGAAGAAGCTGGAGAATGTCAAGAAGGATCACGACCAACGTTTGGTAGGCCTTGAGAAGAACCAGCAGTTCGACAAGCAAAAGGCTGAGCTCATAACGCGCAATCAGGTATTAACGCAGCAGATCAAGAGATCAGAGCGAAAAAAATCTGGAAGATGCTGTGACATCTTTTAGATGAAGCCTAAATTTCTAGACTCATATAAGTAGATTTGACTTGTGACAGAAATGGGAATAATGACTGGGTTTGTAATCAGGTGCTCGTGGACAACGCAATTCTTGCAATCCAATGTGCTCTGGCCAATCAGATGTCCTGGCCAGACATTCAGACACTCCTGACAGAAGCGCAGAATGTAGGGGAGCCCGTTGCCTCCGCAATAAAGCAACTTAAGCTAGAGACCAATCACATTTCCCTGAGCCTGGCCAATCCTTATGAAGACTCTGATGAGGAGGAGCTTAAACCTATGATCATTGACATCGATCTCGCGCAATCGGCCTATGGTAACGCTACGAGGTATGCCAATAAAAAAATATGATCCAGCTTTTTTTTTTAATTTCCGTCATTTTTTCATTGGTCAAATTTTCTTAATGAAATTTTTTCTTATTTTTTTGCTCTTACTTGTTTCCATAAATTACTCAAATACTTAAGTACGATAACGAAAAAGAAAGTACATAATTTCGAAAAGAAATTTGGAAAAAACAATGTTTTGGTTATTTTGCAAAATTGCGAAGAATGTTGAAAAAAAAAGTTCAAACAGATTCAATAATTAAATCATCTGATAAATTTATTCAAAATTGAATTTTTGTACAGAGTCCAATCCTTTAATTTTTGAATACATTTTTTTATTCCATGTCATTGAACGGGCCCGCGATGTGTTTCAAAAATTACTGCTGCAATTTTCACCAATGAATCATCACTGAAAAATATATATATATGTTCATGGGTAATTAGTCAGGGAGTAGCAAGTTTTTGACTACAACAACTTACTAGCAAATGCACCTCGAGCTTAATTGATGGAAAACAGTTAGAGGGTCTGGGTGTTGTGTATAACACCAGTACCTGCATAATAGGTGGAGGCGGGAAATAATTTCTGGCGTCAAAGTTTCCGGGGACAAATCTGCAATGTGAATATAAAAATTGAAAAAAAAATGATTCTCCACACACACACACACACACCCACACTCATTCACTCCCCCCCCCCACACACACAAACTCACCCACACAAACTCATCCACCCACCCAAACTCATTCACCCACCCCCACCCACCCAAACACACATACCCACCCACCCAAAGAAACACACACACACACACACACACGTTTTAGACAACAGTATAACATAGTTGGAAATAGCTAGAAATCTCACACACACGCACACACACACACACACATACCGTAGTATTGCCCATGAAGTAATGCCTACCAGCGGTTACGTGGGTGAATACGAATAGAGAAAGAGTGGAAAAAAAAAAAAACACACACATACACACACCTCTTCGGCAATAGTATAACATAGTTTGAACTGCCTTAAAAAGTGAAATCCAATGAAAAATTGTTTTTTTTTTGGAATTCGGGGCCAAGTTGAAAAAAACCCCCCCTATCAAGATTCTAATGATACATTAATGAATCATGTTCATTCAGTTCAATTATCAGGTAATCACAGCTTTTAATTGAAACATCTTCATACGTAAAGGTTGAGATTCAACTGAACATATGTCATAGACCAAGACTCCCAAGATTATCAACAGCCTCAGAAACTTCATATTGGAAGCACAAAATTTCTTCAATATCACTTCAAACTCAACTGATAATCATCAATTAAATTCGGGCTATTATATAAGTGACAAACTGTTACAGCATGATAATAAATCTCGCTAGTCTTGTTAATGATTCTCATTAAGTGAGTACTGTTCTCATGGGTTATTGACCTTATAGTATATTGGGTGAGGCATGTAGCAAGAGTACTTAATTAATTAATGATTATTGTACTAATGAATTTTAATTTTCAACTGATCTAAAAGCACTCGTGACAAAACTCAGTTTTTTTTATTTCATCAACAATTATTATTTTTTTGCTATTTATTTTCTGTTATTACAAAAATGTAATTTATGAAAATGAGACATAAAATCGGTTCTAACATTTCCAGGAGGGAAGATAATATCGATCTTTTTCTCATAGCTCAGAAGAATCCAGGTCATATTCTTTCTAGTAACGCTCTTTTCCCTTCACGAGCCCGGCGACGCGCGGTGTGCATGCGTATTTCCTTGTTCCACTGCGGTAACTGGTGTCGCGTCAGTTTCAGTCTTACGCTTCTCGATAACTCCGATAATTGCGATATATATCGATATTTGCAATATATCGACATTTTCGATATATATCGATATGTGCAATATATGAATATTTTCGGTATTTTCGATATATATCGATATTTTCGATATACATCGATATTTTCGATATATATCGATATTTTCGATATATATCGATATTTTCGATATATATCGATATTTTTGATTTGCTGTGATGTCTCCTTTTTACTATAGAAATTTCATGTCGTGTCATACGCTGGGGCCTTCATGCAAGTTCATCTTTATATTCGCCACTTTTGCATACAGTTCGTTCCTGCAACACAGTATATCCATAGTTAAATAATCGGTCAATTGTAAATTTCTGTATTAATTAACATACATGCAATAACACTTCTGTGCCCATGGGTTGTACTGGAATCCCCAATTTTTCTCTTTAATTTTGCACCAACTTTCGCAGCCATCCGCCAAAACGTTGAGTTCTTCAACGGTAAAGTCCACACCGTGGATGTCTGCACCATATCAAGAATATTTATTAATAAAATCAATCATTCATATCTCAAGCATTTGTATTGACTGTAGGATTGTAAATGGAACCATTTCACCTGATACTCTTCTTTCACAGATCAGTGGTGAAGTGGTTCTGTGTACAATCCTAAAATCGATATCGATGCTGGAAATTAATGATACGCGAAGTGCGATTGAGACCGGGATTTTCCAATATCGTATTTACTTCGACCGAGGCACAAATACACGCTGCAATGTATAACTATTAAAGCGATGAACAATCTTCGGGGAATCATTTTTTTAGAGTCAATGTTCTGGAATAATTTCGACATTACTGGTTCACAAGCCGTGAAATTTTGGCGAATATATACACGTCTAATCTCGGGTTCGTCACACTAATTCATTTTTTTTTTCAGGGTCATTAACTTGATGACTTGTGGTTAATTAGTAGTCGGGTTCATTGAATTTTAATTTTGTGTTGGAAACGCGATGGAACATTGGAATTTTAACTAAACTTTTAGCTAAGCTTTATTAATGTCTTGCTTATTCTCTGTCAGTCCATTTAAGCGCCTATTATTTATGAATTTTCCTAAAAAAATATAAAATTGAGTTCTCTAAAATCTGAAAAATAATGGCCCAATGATGTAATATTCCCAATGTCAATGTCTGATTTCTACATACAGCTCGTTAAACCATAAAACCGAATTGTATAACATAACAATAGTAACATAATGTCTCTCAAATGTCTGATTAAAAAAAAAAATAATCTGATTTAGGCAAAATTGTTCCTAAAGATTGTTCATTACCTCCAAACCTAATTTGCCTTATGTTACTGTTTCTACCAAGGTACTACAACCAGAAGAGATCGGCAGCCCGAAAACAGCAGAAGACCATCGAGTCCCAGGGTAAGGCGCTCAAATCTGCTGAGAGGAAAACCAAGCAGACGTTGAAGGATGTCAAGACCATCCACAGTATAAACAAGGCGCGCAAGGCCTTCTGGTTCGAGAAGTTCTACTGGTTCATCACATCAGAGAACTACCTTGTAATTGGTGGTAGAGATCAACAGCAGAATGAGCTCATCGTCAAGCGATATCTGCGTGCTGGAGATATCTACGTTCACGCTGACTTAACAGGTACAGGATTTTTCGGGTTGGCCGTAGGGCCAATTTTGCCGATAGGGGAAGTTACTGTTTTGCCCCCGAAGATGAAAAACCGATTTTCCATCAGATCTCCACGTTTCATGCTATTTCTGACCTTCCTAGACTATTTAAAATCAAATGTCTGTATGTGTGTGTGTGTATGTGTGCCGATGTACGTGTGTAACCAAAAATTTCCCGGACCGATTTCTCGTGAACAAATTATCCGATCGAGGTCCTGTATGACGCAATCGAAGCGTCTTGCCCTAACTTAGAGCTCATTAGTTTTTGGTCCATATATGTCTGCTGGTCTCTATTGCTATTAACAATCTCAATTGTTTATAACGCTGTATCTCACGAAATATTATAGATACGCAAAAATGTGTCGAATAAATGTTGTTCCTTATAAAAAATACATATTTTGTGTCCTCTGACTTTTTTCGTATCTTCAACCGTATCGGTGTTAGAGCGTTATGGACAATTGACATCATTTGGAGAGCTCTGTGGTGAAGAAGATGAGAGATTGGAAAGAAAGTACAAACACAAACGCAGACATTGGGAAGTTATCATTTTGGCCTACGGAGGGTCAAACCCAGATCCCATTTTGTCTAATCTTTTGCTTTACTAGTTCTATCGTCAAGTCGTCAAAAAATAATTGCAACATGTCAATTAATTCTGTTGTATTTCTGAACAGGTGCGAGTTCGGTTGTCATAAAAAATCCTTCAGGCGAGCCAGTACCTCCAAAAAGTTTGGGCGAGGCTGGAACAATGGCTGTTGCGTATTCCGTTGCATGGGAGGCGAAAGTTGTGGCTGGCGCTTGGTGGGTCCACCATGATCAGGTTTCCAAGACCGCACCCACTGGAGAGTACCTGACGACGGGATCCTTCATGATTAGGGGGAAGAAGAATTATCTACCACCCTGTCAACTGGTCATGGGCTTTGGCTTTCTTTTTAGGTAAGCACATGGGATCGATTCTTGATGCTAAAATCGTACAATTTTCCACAATTGTGGATCCACAATTTTCATTACACATCATTATTGGAAATTACCGACGCCTATGGCCGAATGGTTAGTGCACTGGCCTTTGGCATACGAGGTCCACGGATCGAGTCCCCGCTTGGGGACTCTCCGATTGCTACAGTAGAGTGGAATTGTCTAGCACTCGAGTTCATCCCGTCGATTTTGGGTCGAAAAAGTCAAATTATTTTTTTTCGATTTTGGCCAAATTTAACATTGGGTCCTTATGGGGAAGCAAACTTAATTTTTTTAAATTTGAATTTTTGGTCCCGTGTGCAGCACTCGAGTTCATAGGGATTTAAAACAAAAAAAAAATGGAAATTGCAATTAAAAAAAAAATAAGGGTAGATTCCGATGATGTGGATGATAAGACTCTAAAATGATATCAGCTGTTTTACACGTAAAATATTTCCAGCAAGACTTTCAAGGGTTGCCATGTCATATTTCAGGCTTGAAGATGGTTCGGTGGAGAGGCACAAGGGGGAGAGACGAGTGAGGCGGATCGAGGAGGATTCGACCTCTGCAGATGCAGGAGACACTGTGGAGGAGGAGAGAGAGATTGACATAGAGGATTCGGGCGATGAGGAGCCAAAGAAAGTGTTGGAGGGAATTGAGGAGGGGGAGGAGGAGGAGGAGGAGGAGGATGAAGAAGAGGTGTCACACTTCCCCGACACACAAATTAAATTCGACCTCTCGGGGCCCACCATGAAACTCGTGATCGACGACAAGAGACCTGGATCTATTGATGAACCCGAGGAGGTATTTCTTGGTGACGACAAACCAGTGAGAGCTCCATCGCGAAGAGCCTCCACCCAGGAGAAGCCAGTTCGTCCAAAGGAGCACCCGGAAATGGAGAAGAAGGAAACTGGTGGATTGAAGCGAGGCCAGCGAGGTCGACTGAAGAAAATGAAGAAGTACAAGGATCAGGATGAGGAGGATCGACGACTTCTCATGGAGGTCCTCAAGCCTGATGGTGCAGCCAAAGAGGATAAACGAAAGAAGAGCAAAAATGCTCAGGGTCAGAAGGTGCAGCCGAGGAAGAAGGGGCCTGTGCCTGTTCAGGTGCAATCTCACAATCCGGAGAACGATGATGAAGATGTTGGACCTGCTCCTGAAATCGACATGCTGGATCAGTTGACGGGGAAACCAGTTGATGAAGATGAACTGCTGTTCTCGGTGCCGGTTATCGCTCCCTATGGCACTTTGCATAACTACAAATTTAAGGTGAAGCTCATGCCGGGGACAGGGAAGAAGGGCAAAGCTGCCAAAACCGCAATCGCCGTCTTCCTCAGGGACAAGGCTATTAGTCCGAGGGAAAAGGATCTGCTCAAGGCTGTTAAGGAGGAGGTCATCGCGAGGAATATGCCGGGGAAAGTGAAGATCAGTGCTCCCCAGATTCAGAAATATAAGAAATAGGAAATTTATATATATATATATATATATATATATATGTATGTATTTTTTTTTTTATTTTTGAGAAAAAAATGGAGCGGTATTTGGAGGGCAGCAAGTCCAAGATAATACAGAGTAATATTACGTGGAAAAAATATGCAAGAAATATTGGGGAGAGTGGTCAGTTGAACAAACTGAAAAAAAAACCTCATTCATGAGGTTTATCAGTTTCAGTTTTTTTGGTTCAGATTTTCGTTTCTGCTCTGTTTTTGGAATTTTTTAATTGTTTATACATATTGAATTTTCAGAAATTTCTATTTTTCCTTTTTTTTTCATATTTTTGGACATTTTTAAATAAATTCTCTGGGAAATTTTGGAGGGTAGGTCTTCATTAAATTGTTGGAAATTTAAAATTTTAGAAGCGTAAGATTTTTTTCTAAGGATTTCCGAAGATTGTAAACCAATTTTTTTTTCTTTTAAAATTTTCGAATCTTATGAGAAATTAAATTTTACTTGTAATGTTTCAGAACTCTCCGAACGCTTCAATTTTTTTGTAGTTTCAGAATCTTCTAAATGATGCAAATGTTTTTTTTATGAAATTTCAGAATGCTCTAAAACATATTAAAAATCTTCAAGAACTATAAAAACCGTCTGCAAATTTTTTGAGCTCCAAAATAATTTAGAGAATTTCACGAAATTCGAAGAGAACTTCAAAGAAGTCAGACATTTTCCACCTTTTTTACATTGAAATGTAGTAAATATAATTTTACGAAATGGAATGTTAGATCGTGAGGGTATTCAAAATTTACAAACACACTCAAACAAATGTAACGGCTAATTTGCAGAATATATTTCAATGATGAAATTCCGAATGTGTACATGTTGAATAATATCCATTGCAGGAAAATTAGTATTCATCTATCAAAAACGAAATATGTGAGGTCCCAATGACTCTCAGAGGATTGATATAAAGATTCAATTATAAATCTCTTGGAGAAAAAAAATTCTTCAATGGGATTTGAAAAATAGCGCGCGTTAGGCGTCGCGCGCACTGTAACGTCCCACGTGACTTCAAGATGGCGGTGGAGTGGGGGTAACAGCTGTTTTTATGTTCCCGCCAGTTTCGACAATTTCACCGATCATAAACACGTTCCAACACGTTAAGACAGTATAATTATCAGTAAAAAAACTCGAATAATTGTTCTCAGGCGAAAAAGAAAGGCTGACATTTGTGATGGAATGGAAATAGTGAAGAAAGTCAAATAATCACGAAAGTTGTTCCGGGAGCTCGGATAAACAAACTTCTGAGATATTGTGATGTCAAAGTAATTATTTTATTTCTCATTATTCAATAATATCCGATTGGACCCCCTAGAAGATATTTCCGTCTATTTCGGGTCGAAAAATGAAAAATTATTTTTTTTCGATTTTGGCCAAATTTAACATTGGGGTCTTATGGGGAGACAAACTTAAATTTTTTCAAATTGAATTTTTCGTCCCAAGTTGATGGGTACTATTCACTGATCTGTCTCTAAAATTGCAGATAACGAATATTCGACCGAAAAGGACCAATGGAGCCCACAGATCTTTCGTCTTCAGGAGCAGACAGCGGAATAGCAAATGGGACCTCGTCAGCCCTTGCCAGTGGCTCAGCCCTGATTTCTTCCCCCACATGTTCCCCCAACTCTGCCCTGAGGACACCAGTGTCCGATCACCGACCCATAAACAATTCCATTTTCAATACCATCTCCAAGCTCCTCAATCGTTCCACCAAACTTCCCGACATTGACGATTTCAAAATTGTCAAACCCATTTCTCGAGGAGCCTTCGGAAAGGTCTTCCTTGGCTACAAGAAGACTAACCCTGAACAGGTGATTTCATGCGATTCCCACAATTATGATATTGATAAACAAATCCTTTTCTTCCACTCATAAAATTTTAGAAATTTCCGACATTTTTCCACATTTAAAATTAAGTGTTCTAGCAATTGCAGAAGTGGTATAATGAGGCAAGTCCATCTAGCCCCTGTTTTTTATGAAAATCTCAGAATCTATGGGAATTCAGACAATCTTCATAAGAACTTTTTTGTAGACCTTAATTGTCTCTACAAACAATTTCCTATGGAATTGTCTCCATTTCTCCTCATTTATGAGCTATTCGTCAAAGACTCCCCACAAAATAATCCTGGAGATAATCCTGGGTTAAATTTCCTCGGCTTAGCACTTCACTCCTCAAATGACGATCATTGATCGATGTTGGTTATTGTGCAGGTGTACGCCATCAAGGTCATGAAGAAGAACGAGATGATACACAAGAACATGGTGTCCCAGGTGGTGATCGAGAGGAATGCCCTAGCACTCACCAGAAGTCCATACTGTGTGCAATTGTTCTATTCACTTCAATCAGTTAGCTGTGTCTACCTTGTGATGGAGTATATGGTGGGTGGTGATCTAAAGTCCCTCCTAGGGTACTTTGGCTACATGGAGGAGTCGATGGCGCTGTTTTATACAGCGGAAGTGTGCCTGGCACTAGAGTACCTGCATTCCCACGGAATAGTCCACAGGCACGTAGCCCAAAATTATAACTTCCCATGTCTGCGTGTGTGTGTGTACTTTCTTTCCAATCTCTCATCTTCCTCACCACAGAGCTCTTCAAATGATTTCAATTGTTCATAACGCTCTAACGCCGAAACGGTTGAAGATACGAAAAAAGTCAGAGGACACAAAATATGTATTTTTTTATAAGGAACAACATTTGTTCGACACATTTTTGCGTATCTATAATATTTCGTGAGATACAGCGTTATAAACAATTGAAATTGTTAATAGCAATAGAGACCAGCAGACATATATGGACCAAAAACTAATGAGCTCTAAGTTAGGGCAAGACGCTTCGATTACGTCATATAGGACCTCGATCGGATAATTTGTTCATGAGAAATCGGTCCGGGAAATTTTTGGTTACATACGTACATGGGCACACACACACACATACAGACGTTTTGTTTTAAATAGTCTAGGAAGGTCAGAAATAGCATGGAACGTGGAGATCTGATGGATAATCGATTTTTCATTTTCGGGGGCAAAACAGTAACTTCCCCTATCGGCAAGTTAGAAATAATTTTAGGGAGATTTTAATGTTAATCTTTTTCAACAGAGACATTAAACCGGACAATATGCTCCTCTCTCGTGAGGGTCATGTCAAGTTAACAGACTTCGGCCTAAGCAGAATATCCAGTGTTCATGGTGACCTCGAGATGTCCGATCTCGTGAATTGTACACCAAGTTTGTTAACTAGAACTCCGGGACAACTGCTCTCCCTAACTACCCATCTGTCATTCGGATCGGCGGGCAAGTCCCGGGAGTCGAACTTCGACAGTGATGAGAGGTTTGTTGACTTCAATTTTTCATGTGGAACTTTTTGTCAGAGTATGCTCAGATTTTTCGCCGATTGACCTTTTCCAATGACTCCGCTCGCGCGTATAGGAAATCGCCGCCTGCATCAAATGAAAAGCGTCGTTACTTTGGCATACTTTTCTTACCTCTAAAACTCAATTTCCACAGTTTAAACTTTTATCAAAATTTTAGAAATTTTGGTCATTGAAAAAAATTGAAACTGAAATTTTCAAAATTTTTAAAAATGCCAAAATTGTTTTTAATATCCTTCGAAATTTTTTATATGATTCCAAAATGTTTGTTTTTTTTTAATAGAAAATATTTTACAAAATATGTTGAAAAAAATTCGAAAAGTTTCATAAAAAATGTGTTTCTAAATTTCAAATTTTACAAAATTTTACAAAATTATTTTCAAATTACAAAATATGTTGAAAAAAATTCGAAAAGTTTCATAAAAAATGTGTTTCTAAATTTCAAATTTTCTATACCAAAAGGTTTCTAAATACCAAATTAAAGACGAGAATTTTTAAAGACATTACTTTTGATTTTTTTTGGAACTTGCAGCACTCCGTCCGTCAATTTACTGCCAGCACTTCAGCGACGAAACGCCAGATACCTATCGTCGACCTCGCTAACGTCGCCAACGGCTGGAGACTACTCTAGGGTGTCTGGCATTACGCCATTTCAGTCTGCAGAGGACATTCGCTTGGAGGGAGTTGATCTAGAGGCGGAAGTGTTTCCTGAGGGTCTTGATGAGGAGAGCACTGGCAGTTATCACACATGCGAAGCCTCTTCCATGAAGGTTTCTTTTTTAACGTCGTATATTTATGCAAGCACTTATAAATAAATTTCATTAAAATTTTATTAAAATTACTCTATTAATTAAATTGTTGTATATTTTTGTAATGACTCTTTTTAATAGTCCTTAGGGGGTCCGAGTGCCCCAGGACTTCAATACAACGCTTTTATTATTATTATTATTATTATATTATTATTATTATTATTATTATTATTATTATTATTATTATTATTATTATTATTATTATTATTATTATTATTAAATAAATTACCACTTCAAACAGAGCAATGCAACGGGCAAGGAAGATGAGGAAAACGAGTCGACAATCGAAGCAGATAACTCTCATCAGCCTCTTCAGCATCACAGCCCTCTTAGCACTGGAAAAAATTCATTTGTCAGGGGAACCAAGAGAAAAAGGGGCGCAATCGCAGGGAGCACTGGGCTGACTAGGGAAATTTGCTTGATGGAGTTGGAGGAGAATGGCACGGCGAAGAGAAAAAATAGGTAAAGCAAAAAAAATATTTTACCTTTTTTTTTTTTTTTTTTTTTTTTTTTTTTCAAACAAGTACTATTGAGTTAGAGACAAATTATGTGTAAAAACACACAATAGTTCAGTCTAGATTGGGTCTCTGATGACTGCACATTATATTATCAAATCTTATCAAACTCAAGGGAGATGCTGAAAATTTTTATTATCGAAATTCGTCCCAACAATTTACAATTTACAATATTCTTTGGTTACAATTTGGTCTCGTTCCCCTAGTGATGCTTCATCGGTTTTCTTGTTATGTCATAACTAGTATTAAAAAAAAAAAAAAAAAAATAGTGACATTTTGTGCTATAAAATTGAATTTAAAATTCGGGGGATGATCTGAAGATGATAAACTTGATCGTAAATAAAAACAAAATTGGAGGTGTAATTAAAAAAAAAACAAATAAAAAAAAGTTTCGAGTACCTATCATGTACGTTCCGATGAAATATTCTAAATTAGGGGTACAATATTCTCCTCAAGAAGCTCGTTGGGTCGCGGTGGATATTCCGAGGATTTGCCGGAGGATAAGAAGCCACAGGAGTCGGGCTCGGGTGGTAGAGTGGCCTTCAGTACTCCAGTTTCCTCCTTGAAGACGAGAAATCGTGAGGACTGTGAGACAAATGGAAAAGCTGCGGTTAAAAGTACGAGATTTGATCTACCACCGCCAGTGGCGATACCAAGCACTCCGGACCTCAACCAGGATTCGGGCACCGAGGAACACACCTCACCCGAGGGCATTTCGCCGATTAAAACACCAGCGAGCTCCGGAAACAACTTCACACCCTTCAGAACTCCCAAGAGTGTCAGGAGAGGTAATCAGGGAACCTCCACCAGGTATGCCAGAAAAGAAATTATTCAATCTTACCTTTTACAAATCTCTTAAAAAATTGGAAAAGACCTCAAAAACTTTCCACATTTTCAATATTATCAAACTTTACTTATTCGAAAATTGAATTTGCTTATTTGTAAATTAGAGATATAGTGGAAAATTTTCAAAACATTTCACAACAATTGAGAAAGGCAAATCAAAATTTCAAGGGTTTTTTGTTTTTTTTTTTCTTGAAAGCTTTCAAACCTTCTGGTTTATTGGCAACATAGATAATATGTTGCGAATAAACCGGAAGGTTAAAAAACTTTCATTAAAAAAAAAAAAAAAAAAAAAATCAATTATTGAATTAATTAATTTATATCGTTTCTTCATATTGGGATGTCTAGATCGGATGATAGAATTCTGGGAACCCCCGATTACCTGGCCCCCGAGCTTTTACTGAAACAGGGCCACGGCCCGGCCGTGGATTGGTGGGCCCTTGGGGTGTGCCTTTACGAATTTTGTACGGGACTTCCGCCCTTTAATGACGCAACACCGCAAGCTGTCTTCGCCAATATTCTGGCGAGGGATGTACCTTGGCCTGAGGAAGAGGAGGTATTATCTGAGGAATGTGTAAAAGCCATTGATGCACTTCTGACCTTAGATCATACAGTCAGGCCCTCGGCAAAGGAGGTCAGGGCAATGGACTTTTTCGAAAATTTCCCTTGGGACGAACCGGCCAAGGCCACACCACCGTTCATACCTCAGCCGGATGATAATTATGATACGTGCTATTTTCAAGGTATTTGCTTTTGGTACATGGGGATTTTTTTTTTTTAATATATATATATATATATATATATATATATATATGTCAAACATGTAATGTGGCGTATGGGATGGGAAAAATTTGCTCCCGGGATAGGCAATTTTCCTTGACAAATATATATAGATATACTCCACTGCTTACCCATCGCCCCCCGTTCTGGCATCGACGCCAAGGCGATGCGCACAAGCTATATGTACATATCAAGATACGCTGCAGCGGTTCAAAAAAAATTGAAAATAATTTGAATTTTTTTTAACAAATTAGAAAATTTTTGATACAATTTCTAAAGAATTTAACAAAATTTGGGAAAATTTCTAAAAATGTTAGAAATGTTTGGAAAATTCTGAACAATTGTGGAAAAAATTTGGCTCATTTTGGAAAAATTTGGAACAACTTTGAAAAAAATTGGAAACATTTTGGAAATGTTTGGAAAATTCGAAAAATTTTTCAAGCTTTGTAAAATTTTGAAAAAACTTTTCAAACTTCTAAAAGAATTGAGTATTTGAAAATTGAGAATTCGTCAAAAATTTTTGATCAATTTAGATTAAAATTAGTGCTTCCCTGTTTCACATCTATCAGGTGTCCCATGACGCCCCGCTTTTTTTCGTACTAAAATTATTTTATAAAATTTCAGCTCGGAATATTCTGCAGCATCTTAACGTCAGTAGCTGTGAAAATTAATGTGTCATTAAGCAACTGTAGATCACTAACGTAAAAAAAAAACATGGAATTATGTAATTATATTTATCAACTTGTATATATAATTAGTTTACTTAACGATAATTTTTGTACAATTTTATACCCACAGTCTGATGAAAAAATTGAGTATTTAAACCTCCTAGACAATTTATTATTTGTGATATGGAGATCAAAATTATTATGCAATAATAAACTGAATTTTCCATTAATTATATTCATCAGCCTAACAATTTTAATCACTAATAACGATTTTTTAAACATTTTTTTTTATGGTTGGAGTGAGGGCCAATAATGAAATTTTTGTAACCTAATTATCATCCATTAAATGGATGGGATTTTTATTAAAAAAATCAATAACAGTCAAGTTTTGTTTTATCCGAAGTGTCAGATTTCATCTTCGATGAGAGTGACGTCACTATGCTAATGAGATAGAGAAATAGTAATTACAAATTATTTCAAGTTCTTGTAAATCCAGGGTAGGAAGTGGGTGACCCTGGTGTAAACACCAGGATATTGTCCTTTACCACATCCAATTCCCCAGCTGACGATTCCCACTTGTGTCCACCTGCCATCATTGACCATTAATGGACCACCAGAGTCTCCCTGTCGGAAATAAAATGAGTGAGTCATTTTCTCATATTTATTATTTAGGAGTAACCCTGGAAAATTGACGAAAAAAAGCCATTTTTAAGGTTTGAAGGATGATTAGAACCTTGTAGGATCTGAGGATAATAATCAAATGCAGGACAAAAATTTTCCTCGGAAATTTCGACGTTCCGAAATTAACAGAAATCATTTCACTGCATATTTTGTTTTGTATTTTCAAACAAATCTGGAGAGAAAAAATTGAAGAGGATACGCCTAATGTATTAGACTGGAACCTTGGTAGTTTGAATTAACCGCGCGATGAGCGCGTCGCCCCCTGGTGACGTTTAACCCGCAACTCAGATGAGACTTCCGGTTTAGACTCGACCGGCCGTTACTTATGCCCAATTCACAATTATTTGTTTCCCACACATACTAATTGGAATCGTTCACAGTTCCACTGTATCGATTCGAATTATTGAACGTTTATCTTTTGGTAGAGCGCAGCAAAATGTGTTTTCGTTCAGTTTTTGCAGGGAAAACATGCCACAAGAAGAGTTGGAATAGACTTCCGGTTGGGAGAGACGCATCCGGAATGTTGTCACCCCGCGTCTTGTACATGGACATAAGAGGGAAATGCATAAATCTAATCGGAAATAAAGCCATAGTGTCAACGTACTGAGCAAGAGTCCTTAGCTGCCCTTCCAGCGCATAAGAAGCTGTCGACGATTCCACCTGGAGCAGCTGCTCCGTATTTTTGCTTGCATTCACTGTTCGGCCAGACTGGAATGGCGACTTCCTGCAGCACTGCTGGCTGAGGACCACCTGGAATATATTGGTTCAAGTGAGGTGAGTGCGTTCAATAATATGACAAAAATCGATTTCTAATGATTGGATCAATCTTGCATCGGACCCAGGATCTTGATGTCCCATCCAACCTCACAGAAGGTAGAAGCATTCTGTGACCGTGACATCTAAGATGTCAGTTACTCCTCAATTTAAGAACGACTACATTGAGGACCAGTGATCGAGCGACCGGAAGTACGCTCTGATTGGTCCACTTGAAGATTGAATAAATTAGGACGGACTTGTCCGTACAAGGTGTATCATAATACTCATTCTGATTTGATTTGATCGGTTTGTTGTTATCGACGCATCAACTACAATGGTTCTTCGCGCCGGCTCTGGACTTATTATAGTCGTTAGACGCTCACGACTTTTTCCTCTGTAACACAGTCACGGATGTTATTCACAAATGAGGGTAGGAACATTCAGTTGTAACCAGTTTTTGGTACTCGTCTTGGAACTTTTGGGGAATATTCATTCTAGTATTGCAAGTGAAGCTAAAACTGGTGATGGATGCTCTTGAAAAATGACCTACTTTCTCGGAGGGACCCCCATCCGATCACCGTCGCTGTTTTTCCGACATATAGCTGAGAGCCGCCAGGCAAACAAATCGGTCTGATCATCTCCGAGAACTCGATGGGCTCATTCAAGGTCAGTATTGCCACGTCGTTGTAAAGAGTTCTCGGATCGAATCCTTTATGTCTAACCACTCTCTTCACCCGCCTTTCGATATGCTGAATTTCAGTATTGGTCTTGATATTGTAGTCGCCAAGGCGAACAGTCAGTCTGGCAACATCCCAGGAGTTCATGCTGAAATTAACACACAATTGTGAACAGTGATGAACTGGAAATTAAGGAGTTAACAGTGTGGAATGGAGCGGTCTGATGGGGCAGTTGGAGCAGGTGAAAAACTTGATTTATGGTTGAAGATTTTGGTTCTACGTTCTCAGGACTTCAATTACGAGTTAGAAGACCTGAGTTGAGGCTATATTGAGCTGAATTCAATCAGCAGTCGCAGTAAGCGACGGGAATGAGTTACGGAGTGACGCCTTAGCAGAGCAGACAGCAAGGGAACCAGTAGTAAGTAGAAGTAGAGAGTAGGTGCATAGGGAAGTGGTGGAAGGTAGGAGTAGGAAGCAGCAGGAAGGCTAGAAGGAGAAGGCAGCAGGAAGGCTAGAAGGACAAGGCAGCAGGAAGGATAGAAGTATAACCCAGCAGGAAAAGGTAGAACCAGAAGACAGCAAAGGGTAAGTAAAGGTAGAACACAAGAGCAGCAGGTACCAGGGTCACTGGAGCCTTTGAGATCTGCTCTACATATTCTTGGAATTTATTATTGTTCTCGACCACTTTTTCAATCGATTCCAGGATGTCCTCTTGGAATATATGAACTTACTGAGCAACACAGTGGGCAGCTGTGAGAATGTGTTTATCGTCAATCAGCGAGCCACCGCAGACTTGTCTTCCAGCATTGAATAACGCAGCTATCCATGGCCACTCACCAGGATCGGCATTCTGTCCACCGACAATTCTGTCCTGATCCTGCTTGCCATTCTTCGCACCACATTCAGAAGAGCTCAGCATTGGAGGAATCGTGGTGACAAGAGGCTTTGGTGTTGTTGCACCTGGCCACCAGGCGGGCTTTCTCGTTGGCCAGGTGGTTGCCGATGGTTTTTTCGATGTCATTACAGAAGAAGGCTTGGATATTTCAACTTGTAGGGTGGGTTGGGAGGGGGAGGGGTGGGTGGGAAGAGGTGGAATTGTGTGGTGAGGGGGATGAGTGGGAATCGCCGGCGGCCAACTTGGTGGTGAGTCCTTTCTGTTGTTGCTGTCCTCGACGTCCTGCAGGGAACGAGGTAGGTTTTATTCCACATATTTTGTATTCAATGTCATTTAATCTTGGACAAAATGTTCTTAGAAGGTAGGGAGCTGGATCACGGGAAAGGTAAGTGTTGAGACATGACCAACCTGCGGATCTTCAATGATTGGCCCATCATGCCCAGCCTCCGTGATCGGTGTGATCAGGGGACCTCCAGCGCAACAAACACCGAAACCCATGCGGCCGTCCTCACGAGTGTAACTGCATGTGTCGTAAACACCTAGAACCCAGCCCTCAAGTGATCCAAGGTTCGGGATTTTGAAGTAAGGATAACACTGCTTGAACGTTGTGCACTGACCAACCTCACCCTTCGATGTCAGGCACATACCCCCAGGTGTTGATTTCTGGGTCCAATCTATGTTACGAGCAGCAGCTGTGCGCTCCGGCAGCGGCAGCTCTGCGGCTGTGTTGGATTTCATTTCAAATTAAATTTAGTGTCTTGAGAAATGTATGAAACTTCCTGCCTTTATGAATTGTTACGATGCGACGACGATTTAGAACTCACCTAAATTCCCCCAAATTTTATATCTGGGGAGGAGGGATTGCAAAGAAACGCCCGAACACAGATCAGATGTAATACGATGGCCAACAGATTAACATGCGAGAAGTTTGTGGAACGAAATAAATTCAAGTTGTGGTAACGTGGAGAATTAAGTTTTTATTTATTTAATTCAATCAACTTGAAGGGTAACTCTATAAACCTAAACAAAGTTTCTTCAGGCTGGTGCACGGAACAAGGTATCCGCATTAAGAAGCGAATTGTGCGTGGCGCCTCTAGGAGCTAGACAAGCAATTCCCAATGACGACAACCCAATAGTAACGCAATGTCCCACCAGTGGGATAACGACCGCAAGACATTATAGTCAGTGCCACAAAAATTGAAGAAGGAGAAGAATTGTTTGACCGCTGTCAATATTGTGAAAAAAAAAGATATTTTGGATATTTTGAGAATTGACGGGCACACAAGCGAATACTTAACAGTTCCACAACAATGTAAAACTATCATTGAATTTCTGAAAGCAACCAAATTGTATGACCGAATCTAATCGTATTTTGTAATACGAGTTCGACGGCGCGTGCTTCGCACGCGCATTTCCTTTTTACGCCGCGGTGGCTAGTGGCGCGTCGGTTCCGGTCTTACGTCTTTCGATAATGCCGATATGTATCGATATTTTCTTTGGTCTCTCCTTTTTACTACAGAGATAAAATTTTTTTTTCCAGTCGCTAATGACTTGTACGTCAGTTGAATTCAATTTGAAACCTGAGCATCTAATCTTTATAATTTTTTTTATAGCATTGGACACTTGTAGATGACTATCCTTCGAAATTATCAGGTTAACCGTTCTTTCTTCCGGCAATTCCGCGGTCAATAAACCATTTCCGTGGAAGAGTCAAAAATCAATAAAAATTCCCCTGACTAACCGCAGAATGGGCCACAAAAGGAGAAAATATATTAATACTAATTAATAGTTTGCGGTTTTATAATAAATTTTTAACTATCGAAAATATCTTTTTCGTATTTTTCTGCTAAATGGTCTTTTGTATTCAAAATTTAGTATTGAATAATTAAAGTCGGGCCCTTCGGACATTACGCCGATTTTTTCACTTACTATAAAAAGAAAAAAAGAAAAATAAGAAAAATAAAAAGAAATAAATAAAAAAATAGTATAAGTAATTAGTAGAAAATTCGAAAATTCCAGTCAATGTTTTTTGTAAAAATAGACACCACAAACCAATTGTCCTATTATTTAATATTCCAGAAAACAATCGCCGGAATTTCTGAATGCCGATGCTATTGCCAACGCCAAAGTCGTACGCGCTAGAATTTCCGTGTATTGAATATTCAATCAATTGAGTGGTAAAAAAAAACAGACCCCACCCTGGCATTTCGTGTCACAAAGGCAGTACTTAACTATGAACATACCTTCAATAGAAACAGTGTCATCACTTTCTTCCGCGAAGCTATGATAACACCCCAATAGTGTCAATAGAAAGAAGCCGTATTTTTTTGTCACCATTTTTGTTTAATTTAAAATTGTCATTTAAAGTTCAAAAATTGTTTGTTCAATTTTTTTTTTCAAAAAAAAAAATAGTTAATATTTTTTTTTATCCAAGAAAAAGAAGTTGATTATTTACGATTGAATTCTAGGGTTTTGTATTTTTTGAATTGCTTCAAATTTTTGTTATATTTGCTTTGAATGAAAAATCGCCAATAGAGGGGAGTGTTTTTTTTTTTTTTAATTTTACGCGAGACTCTCTAGCGATGGATAGACACTAGAGACTAAAAACGGTACTTTTTTTCGGGGCTCCGATGCCCTTGGCTGGCCGATTCTTCGCGAACTAAACCGTCCACTTGACTCCCGAGATCTTATAACGGGCTCCTCCCTCCCACAGGGCTCCCCATAGGCTTCTCAAATATTCAGTATTCATTGTCTTCGCTATATCTTCCTTTGAGATCTGATTTAATTTGCCTTTTTTCATGGGCTATTGACCCAATTTGGTTGCCACCGTCGTGAATATTTTTACGGGGATTCCCCTGTTTTTGTAGGTCGGGGTATTGAAATTGCCGAAACTTCGCAGCATTCAAAATATACAAAAAAAAATGCGAAAGGAATATAGATATAGATATTGCCCATAAGGGTTACGCCAATAAATGGAAAATATTCACCCACTCACACAATCATAGCCACCCACCCACTTACCCATCACCATCCGCCCACCCACCCACCCATCACCAACCACCCACCCATCACCAACCACCTACCCATCACCAACTACCCACCCATTACCTCCCACCCACCCATCACCAACCACCCACCCACCCACCCATCACCAACCACCCACCCGCCCATCACCAACCACCCATCACCAACCACCCACCCATTACCTCCCACCCACCCATCACCAACCACCCACCCATCCATCACCAACCACCCACCCATTACCTCCCACCCACCCACCCATCACCAACGATCCATCCACCCACCCATCCGTCGCCAAGCCACCCACCCACCAACTCACCCTCCCGCCCACGCATCAATACCCACCCACCGACCCACCCATCCGTCCACCCATCAACACGATCACCCACTCACACACACACACACACACACACACACACACACACACACACACACACACAGACGAAGGGGTATGTGCCTACTACATTAAACGTCCTAGGTTCGCGTCCGGCTTCCGGACAATGTTTCACACGAGGAAATTCTTCCCATCCCACCCCTATAAAGAGCTGTAGAGTATATAGAATCCTAAACTTGTGGACTTAATAAAATGAAACCCTCGAAAAGTATAAAAATAGAAAAATCCAGGTTTCCCTCTTTTTCCGTTCTAACACGAGAAAATTTTCACGTCTTCTCTTGTCACTCATTCTTGGCTCCGATTGATTGGCCTTGAGCCTACGCTGAGGCACGTCGATGGCCATGAACTTGTCCGCATCTCCAAGAGCGATTGCCCAGCGATTACCAAGCACTTATTACCTTCATGTTACGTTGTTTTTAGTGGCAATTAAGCTTTATCAGGCTACACACGCATCTCTCTCCCCTCCTCTCTCTCTCCCCCCCCCCCCCCCCCCCCCCCCATTGACATAATCATTGATGTTTTCTCTCCTCCGTTTTTTTGCCTTTTTCGGTACGCCTTCCAGGCCCAGTAAAAAGTCTCGAGCTCTCGGGTAATTTTATATGGTTTCAATTTTCTTTTGCACTTTTTGGAAACATTACATCTTATCTAAAGTCCATACATATATATATATGATATATAGTGTACATAGGTCCTTTTTGTAACGAAAATTTTTGTATATTCAAACTTCCATGTAAAGAAAAAAAAAGTTATTTCTAATTTTGGCTGAATTTTCAATCCTTTCCTAGGCAGTCGCATGGTGAGCACTGCGCCGCCGAGTATAATGGTTAATTTTGAAAAGAGAAGTTGACGTAAAAAAGTTTGCACACTTAAAATAATCATTTAGATAATAATTGTTACCCCCCCCCCCCCACCCCCACCCCCACCCGCCTGCTTCCCCTATTCCACAATAGTGTTTTTCATGATAATGTTGGAAGTTAAGAAACCTCAGCTTTTTCCGTCGATAGTTGTAACCTTCATCCTCAGACTTGGCTGTGCAGTAAATTTTTCAGACTGAAAAAGGGAAAAGAAGGCTTTCGCGTGCTCAGCAACGTGTATCTTCGTGTCTTGAGCTGTGTTTTTGTGATTATGGTGCTTTGGAGGGAGGGAATAGTATCATCTTGGTATGTCCTTATGCTGTTAGGGGTATAATCGATAGAAAGAGTAAACGAACTCGTCAAACCGGCCGCGGTCGTACCCGAAAACACAAACTTTGTTTTTTTTTTTTTTTTAGTTTTTTGATGGAAACAAATAAATAGAGTTGTCGTGGGAATTGCATTGACAGATTATGGTTGAAGAAATGTCAAATTTGGGGAGAGTTGACAGATTGGAATGGGGTCGCAATATTGTGACCCCACCCATCCTCCCACCCACCCACCCATTCATTCACCCAACGATCCACCCATCCATCCACCTACCCACCCACTTATCCAGCCACCCACCCATCCACCTTTCCACCCACCCTCTCATCCTCCTATCCTTCCACCTACCCACCCACTTTTTCAGTCACCTACCCACCCACCCTCTCATCCTCCTATCCTTCCACCTACCCACCCACTTTTTCAGTCACCTACCCACCCACCCACCCATCCACCTATCCACCCACCCTCTCATCCTCCTATCCACCCACCTACCCATCCATCCACCCACCTACCAACCCCCCTCCATCCACCCACACACCCATCCACCTACCCACCCTCCCATCCACCCACCCGCCCTCCCATCCACCCACCCGCCCTCCCATCCACCCACCCGCCCATTCACCCACCCACCCATTCACCTTCACATTCACCTACCCATCCTCCCATTCATCCACCCACCTACCCATCCACCCATCTACCCACCCATCCACTCACCCACTCGCCCATCCACCAACACACAGTCGGGACAGAATATCTGCCTACTACCATCATCCATATTATGAAATATTTTCTCATGGATTCCAACCAATAGCAGGCACGCTCCATGTCCCCGCCACCGTAGCACAGGGGTTTCTGGAGGTGTACCCTGTGCTGAGAAATACGATGGCCTAAATGACGAAAGTCGGCCCCAGCTACATGGATGGGTGTCCAGTGGCCCCTCCTGAAGGAATGCTCACCAGCACCGTCGTGGGAATCACAACCAAGACGGACACAAACGCACACACATATCTTCCCATATGCCCTGAGACGTGATCTGATGGAAAACGGTTTTTTTTTCAATTTCCGGGGGTGAAAGAATAGCTTTTCTTAACGGTAAGTTCAACATAATCCGAGATATTTCCTTGAAATCTCAAGCCTTCTAACTTTGAGTCTTCGTCATGTCACTCGTCACTCGTCATGTAATACCTCTAACAATGCAGTGAGCGTACACCTGGGACAACAGCCAAAGCAATTGAAAAAGAATGTTTGTGACGTTTGTGGGTGGACTGAAGATGCCGAGGTTGGCGACCTTGAGCCGGCCACTGGCCCTGCTCCAATGCACGAGAAAGGAGAAACAACATTTTGATGGTTGTGAATCAAAAATTATGCAAAGGTAGTGGTTGTCAATCAGGGGGACCAGTTGGTACCACTCGAAACACTTCATCATCTAGCTGCAATTTGATAACACTAGTGCTTCCTCCTCCCATTTTCATGAAAAGTCTCGTTAACACGTGCTTTTCTAAATAGTCCTACATAAACATTTTTGGTAAAAAATTGAATTGCGAATGAAAAGTATTTTATGTCATTTTTTTTTAAATAAAAATGGGACGTGAGTGTGACCCTCGACGGATTGCATCTATAACTTTCTGATTGTGTGTTTGTGTGTGTGACGATACACGTATGAAGTGAAGTTGTATATCAGTTACGCAAATTCGACTATTGCTCGATTATTACGATTTTTATCGATATCTCGTGAAATATGATGCCTAGCAAAAAAAGTAATAAAACATGAAATATGTAGTTTCACGAGAGGAACAACTTTTGTTCAACACTTTTTCTCGTATCTGTCACCGCTCTCGAGATACAGCGTTATAAACAATTGAAATTGTTAATAACAATTGAAGGAATTGTTTTTCAACATTGACACTCCTTTTCGCCCTGGACATCAGTCAGAGGTAATTTTGAGTCAAAGGAGGAACAAATCGATCGAGCCGTTTACCGGGAGCCGTTTCTCAAAGAGTCACTCACATACGAACACACACACACACAGAACCCTCATCTAAAATTTGTCAGAATGATGTGAAACGTTGAAAGTGAAAATTTTCGATTTCTGAGACACTTCATTATCGGGGTGATTACAATAACTTCCCTAAATCGGGGAAAAAAAAAATTGTCTACAAAATAATATTTTGTTACAATATTTTTATGTAAAATCATCTTCTGACATTTCAGAGCCAATTCATCCCTGAATGTTTTTCCCAGATGGAGTCGACAGATGGCGCCACGAAGAAGATCTACAACGCCTGATCCGGCACTGATCCGGCACTGATCCGGCACCTGATACGGGCGCCATAACGTTCGTAAATTGAATTTTTTAAACTCCAATTAATTATCGAATCTCTATTTTGAAAATTTCTTCATTGAGTTTATATTCCGCCTAAAAAAAAAAAATATAAACGAATAATGCAACTTCTCCCAAAATTTTGGTTCCGGTGTAACAAATCAAATATTTGGGCTCGATATTTTCAAGGACAACCAAGTCGAGTTAACATTAACGGTACCTGGCGAACCCAATCAATCGCTCAGAGAACCCGTCAATAGCCTTCAAAAAAAAAAAAAAATTAGCATACCGATTCATCAATCAGCCGAACATCTCCATGTCTTCTTTACGCGCTCATTGACAATTTTTAGCGGAGCTTCGCGTAAAATATATATATGTATATATATATATATATATATATAGTATGTGTATATATATATATATATATATGTATGTGTATATATATATATATATATATATATGTATGTATATATATATATATATATATATATATATGTGTATATATATATATATATATATATATATATATATATATATATATATATATATATATATATATATATAGATGTATGTGTATATATATATAGTAGTATATGTAGTAACTGCGATCTGCTTCGAATGTTAACGATCCTGCCCTCCATCCTACATAAATTATCACTTTAATGAGCGCTTGAGCGAGCAAAGGGACCAAAAAAACACCAATAGACGTTGATGATAAAAATCCGGGTATCCTTTAATGGTTTCGGCAGGGTTCAAGGCTTGTTTAATGGCCCCCAGATTGGCGAAAAAAAGAATAATCGGTAAAAATGAAGTGAACGACCCCCGCGACCATTAGATACCACATTTTTACGAATAATTTGCGACTTGGAATCGTCAAAATTCCGGATTTTTACCTGCGCGCGCACACGAAACGGCTGAAATTTGCAGATTGGTAATTCTTCAGTAAATTTTTCTCGTGTTTGAAGGATAGAGGAGGAGAATACTTTTTAACTTGCCGATAGGGGAAGTTATTGTTTTGCCCCCGAAAATGAAAAACCGATTTTCCATCAGATCTCCACGTTTCATGCTATTTCTGACCTTTCTAGACTATTTAAAACAAAATGCCTGTATGTGTGTGTGTGTGTGTGTGTGCCGATGTACGTATGTAACCAAAAATTTCCCGGACCGATTTCTCGTGAACAAATTATCCGATCGAGGTCCTGTATGACGCAATCGAAGCGTCTTGCCCTAACTTAGAGCTCATTAGTTTTTGGTCCATATATGTCTGCTGGTCTCTATTGCTATTAACAATTTCAATTGTTTATAACGCTGTATCTCACGAAATATTATAGATACGCAAAAATGTGTCGAATAAATGTTGTTCCTTATAAAAAAATACATATTTTGTGTCCTCTGACTTTTTTCGTATCTTCAACCGTTTCGGCGTTAGAGCGTTATGAACAATTGAAATCATTGGGAGAGCTCTGTGGTGAGAAAGATGAGAGATTGGAAAGAAAGTACACACACACACGCAGACATCGGGAAGTTATAATCTTCATGAAATTGTCCTGTGCATTGAGGATCTTTGAACTGAGATTCACATGCACTCGCTAATTTTCAAAGACTTTCTGCAGGGGAGATGAATGAATTGGTAATTTTCTCGTTCGCAAATGGAGAAAATTCCTTGGACTTCCCTGTACTTGACCTTGAGCATCGAGAAACGTGTGACTGAGTGGAATGACCTCCATTCATACTTTGCGTGATTTTCTCAGTGATCGCACAGCAGACGCATTTTGTTGGTAATTTTTGGTACTTTTTTATGGTTAAATTGCCGCGAAATTCTACGGAATTAGCAAATTTATGAGATTTTTAAATAACCGAATTTTTCTCCAAGTTTGTCAATTTTTTTGAAATTTTTTCAAATTTTTGAAATTTTTGAAATTTTTGAAATTTTTGAAATTTTTTTAAATTTTTGAAATTTTTTTCAAAGTTTTGAAATTTTTTTTAATTTTTTCAAATTTTTGAATTTTTTTTCAAATTTTTGAGTTTTTTTTATGTTTTTGAAATTTTTTCAAATTTTCGTAATTTTTTCAAATTTTTGAGATTTTTTCAAATTTTTGAGGTTTTTTAAAATTTTTCACAACTTTTCCAATTTTTGAAATTCCTCCAAATTTTCGAAATTTTTTCACATTGCTGAAATTTGTCCAAATTTTTGAAACTTTTTCAGTTTTTTCAAATTGTTCAAATTATTCAAACTTTCCAAATTTTTCGAATTATTCGAAATTTTTAAATTTTGAGGCTCCTTAAACTATTTCAAAATTTGGAAATTTTGGAAACTGTGCAAAATATTAGTGATCTTCAATTTCTCAAATTAGTCGAAAAGCGATTTTTGTTTGTAATATTTCAATGTTTCCCGTCAAAAAGCAAAGAATTGAAATAAAAACTGGCGATTGGTCGTTTACACCTGAAACTGGCTGGAGCATGAAATAATGAATAAAAATCCATGGATTTTTTATAAAACGTACTAATATAGTATTTTATTGTGGTATTGAACATCGTAATAATATAATATCACCTCTGGCACAATCTCACGATGGCAAGACGTTGCGATAAACAAAAATTCAAAAAAGAAAACATATTTTCATATTGTCATTCCACTGTCTCTTTTTCACTTTCATTTATCCCACAATATCTCTCAATAACTTTTTTATGTTCCTCACATTGTGACCTTAGACTAAAAATATTGTCATTTTTCATAAGGGGAGGGAGTACGCATTGGTCCATTAAACATGAATGATTTTTTTTTTTATCGTCAACTAAATAATAATAAGTGACAAATTGAAATCGCAAGGATCTAAACCAAGTACTAAAGTTTATGATTAACCCACTGCGATTAACTGTAACTAGGAATGTAAATGAGGAATAAAAAAATGAGCAGCAGCTGGGAGGACAATTAAGTTAATAAAATTAATATTTATTGATTAGTTAATTAACTCGAGGAACATGTCGGAAATTTTTGAAAAGTTTGGAATTTTTTGAAAATTTTGGAAATTTTGAAAATTTTCGGAAATTTTGAAAATTTTGGAAATTTTAAAAAATTTGGAAATTTTAAAATTTTTTTGGAAATTTTAAAAAATTTGGATATTTTAAAAGTTTTGGAAATTTTAAAAATTTTGGAAATTTTTGAAAATTTTGGATAATTTGAATATTTAAGATTTTGGAAAAAAAAATTTTTAACTGAAAAAAAAATTCGGAACTGTGCCTCGAAATTAATTAATCAATTTTGCGCAAACAGTCGTAGTCTTCCTCACCCGCTCGCCCATTTTTCAATTAACAATATGCAATGCGTACGTAAGAGATCTGTCAACAACATTTCAACAATTTTCAGTGTTTTTCCATTCCCCAATTTGTCATGTACATTGTTTTCACATTTATTTCCCTAACAATTACTAATCTCTTTTACAAACTCTTTTCCCTTTAATTCGCTTTTGAATTAACCCGCGCGCGGTGGCGCCACTGCAGTGAGCGTAACTGGCCGCGTCCAGGGGGAATCCCCGAATTGTGTATTGTTGGAACTCTCGAGAAAAACCAAGATTAACAAGTTTTTGGGGCTCACGGTGACATTAAGTCCTCCACTTGATCAAAAAATTGCCAAAAAAATTGTTATTTTGAAAATTTAGTAAATTTTCAAAATTTTGTAAGTTTTGAATTTTCAAAAAAAAAATTTTTCATTTTTTTCAGAAATTTTGCAAATTCTCAAAACCCCGAAAATTTTTCAAAATTTGAAATTTTGAAAATTCGGAATTTTTGAAAATTCCACAAATACAAATTAAACTTGGATGAAATCTGGCGAGCACGTATATTAAATAATTTCTATGAGATCATGGGTAGGATATGAGCTGCCCAAAAAATTTTCAATGTCTTCAGTATATTTGTCACGAGGAGTCCCAATTTTTCCACATTTTTCACTGGCGGGGTTTGCCCGTGAAAAATGAAAAAGGAAAACCCAGCAGTGTCCCGCATGGCGCGACCAGTTAGGGTTAATTCTTGACTCGTCACCACTAACTAATTTTTTATTTCATAAAAAAATTGTGCTTTCCCTTCTCTCGCATTCTCACATCATTGTTAGTTTTTTTGCATTTTTTTTCATTCTCCCAAGAACAGAAATAACAATTGTACGCCTTGTACGTAATCTAATATATAAAAATCAAATAATAATATTAATTAATGATAAAAATAATATTTTCATTCCACATGAGAAGAAGAGTTTGATAATAATTACATTTCTGTTTCATAGAACTGGAATATGAGCGATTTTGTACATACATTATTATAAATATATATCAATATATATATATGTATAATGAGTATTATATATATATATATATATTTGCAAATGGTAAAAAAAAATTTTCGAGTTAAAAAATTTCAGAAAATTTTTTTGAAAGAATGAAGTTCCAAGTTCCAAAAATCCGAGACTTAAAAAATGTACTTTAATGCGCTCATATACAGATGACAAAACTATAATAATACAATTTTTAAATCCAGGAAAAAAACCTCAATTTTTCTGTAAGAAAATTTTAATAAAATTCTGGAAAAAAAAAATATATCAAACTCTTCTCTCATTACCCCTCTTCAGCTCCTCAATTTTTAAATTCTGTCAATTGACAAATATTCACATTTTGTTTGTATTAAAAAATATTCACATGAATAGGCATTTTACAAGCGTTCGATCCTTGCGATAATATTTTCTTACCTTCAAATTTTAATAAAACACAGAGGTGTATTTTCCGTTGATTTTTTTCCGGTCTTATCTATTAATTGTTTTTGAGGTTTTCTCAATTTCATTTTTTTTTTCTCAATTACGCAAAGCGTAATGCAATCTTTGTCGTATTTGTTACAAACATATATAATTCATATATCATCTATATAAAATATCTAGCGTAGACTAACCAATTAAAATTAATTATCTGGACGCTCTTAACGTCGGGATCTTATTGCCTGATTTTTTTTTTATCTAAGATAAGGGCTAACACATAAACATGTGGCACAGTGAGACACTGGGGAGGGATTAAGGCAAGTTGCGGGCATATGCCATGGCTTCGTACGGGGGATTCCCCTCAATATCTCGACTCACTTCCATCATGGCGCTGACGCGCGGAGAATTTCCATCCGCCTCGTGATTTGTTTTTCAGATATCTTGAGCAATTTTGTATATAGAAGCATATTCTTTGGAAATTTGGATTCTTAAAGTTGGCAAAAATTTTTTGATATATTTTATGAGGATTTTTGAAATCGGAATTTGGACTCATTTCGTACTTTTATGTCTTCAGGCATCAATATCAAATTTTAATTTTGATTATACGTTATATACATATGGTTTAGGTGAAAAAATACCAAAGTGGAGAGTCAAATCTCGTAATTGATATTAAAATTAAAAATAATTGGTCGGTTAAAAATATTTGAACGTTTAAAAAATTATTTTAAAAAATTGGGAAACTTGAAAAATGACTTTTAGAAAATTGAGGAAAATATCAGTGCAATTATTTGTGTCTTTTGGGATAAAAAAAGGCCTAAAAACATTTTGAAAATTCAGAGATTTTGAGGAACTCAAAAAATACAAATTTTGATTATCAATATCGATGTAAAATATATATCTATTTTTTTGGATAATTCAACAAGCTTCAATTGAATTATTAAAAATTTAAAAATTACAAAAAATATTTACGTCTCGGTATGAAATTGCTCCAAACAACTGACAAAAATCATGAGACACTTTTTTGAGTATAGAAACAACCTGGAATTTTTTGAAAATTTTTTGGAACCATGATTGAAGCTGGTAGCTGAATTGATGGAGAATCTTCCATACGGATTAAAATTAGGCGAACAATTTAATAACAAAATTGAGTTTTTTTTGGAGAGGGAATTTTCATCTTCAATAGTTCGAGAACGTAGAAATCGCGCAATTCTTGATTCTTGGAAAATGAAAAAATAATAGTTTTTCAAAAAAAAAAAAAGAAAAATGGAAAATTGCAAAAAAAATTTTTTTTGATATTTCACAAATTTTCAAAAAAATCAAAACCATAAAAAGTTTCAAAAAGTTAAATTGTGATAGCTCAAAAAACGTTAAAATAAAAAAAATAACACAAAAAATTTCTGGCAAAATTTTCAAAAATGAAGAAACAAAAAATTTTCGAGATTTTGGGAATTTTGGAAAAATTAAAAAAAAAATGAAAAAAGTTGAAAAAAAAATCCAAAAATTGGGAAGCTGCGTTCGAGCTATTGAGGATTGGATAAGGGCGTTGTCCCTTGCGGGACTTTTGATTAAAGTCAAGTATTGGAGGGTCTTTACACTACAATTAGTTAGATTATCAGTTGATTCTTATCTGCTGAATGCAGTGTTGCTTTAACAATTCATAATTCAATTGTCGGCACAAATGGCAATCTTCCATAAATGAGTTCATAATTAAAAAATCGACTTTAGTCAGTTAAAACATAACTATTTGACCTTAGACTATTCCTCTCAACTTCTCATGCACAAACATTTAAACTTTTGCAAAATTGGTATAACTTTTATTCGTCATTTTCAGTTTTTTCTCGTATTCAAAATTGTGTAAAGTGACACCGATTTATTCGGTACTAATCATTTACCGATTTGTTGAATAATTAAGGCTCGATCGTTCTTCGACTGGTATCTTCAACAGCTTCATGCCATTTTTTCTCGATATCTCGAAAACTAAGAGAGCTATCGAAATTTGCTATTATGCAAATTTGTAGCTCTCCTTCTGCTCTACAAAAAAGGTCTATACAAAAATGACGCTATCGTCGTTCGATCTCGAGATATCTGCGGAAACGTCACGTGACTCCAAAGAATCAAAAAATTTCAAAATTGAAAAGAAATTTTAAATCAATTAAAAATTTTTTCAAAAATTCCAAAAATGTTTCCAATCTCCAGAATATACAAAAACGATAATTTGCAAAACATCAAAAATTTTCAGAACACAAAAAAATTCAGAATACTAAAAAACGCGAGCCGAAAATTTAAAAATTCCCGCCAAATAATTCCCCGAATTTCCACTGAAGATACCACCCGAAAAAAAAAATCCCCAGACCTCAAATTTCCCTACATATATACATAAACCCCAAATGGTTAAAAAAAGTGTCTAGAATCGCTCAAATTTTGTGCGTCCAATTTTTTCTACCCTAAAAAAATGTTGATAAAAAATTTTGCGCCGGTCAGGGCCGACGCTCTCCACTAAGCTAAAAGCCCAGGTCTTAAATTGAGCCCCGAACAAGCTCAAAAAAGACATATCGTGAGCTAAACTTGAGGCTCAATTGAAGACCTTCCACAGTAAACATGCACTCAACACCGTACGAAAAAACATCAATAAACATTAATAAACATAATTCCATCCCGGAAACATAAATTGCTACCTGTTAGATGGCCTCATCATATTTACACTCTTCTCTTTCATTCTTCAGATAATTCCCCGTGAAATTCACGTGTTGGCGACTTCGTGAATGTGTGAATTGTGAGCGTGAACATGGGGATTCCCATGGAGGGGCGACGGTGGCGCCAGTTGCGATTGAACTGGGGGCAGTTCGATAAGTGTTACATCATAACCAATTGAGCCTGATTCATTTGGATCGTCAGGATCGGGTGAGCCTGGATTACTCGGATTTCTGTCGTGATCCTGATGAGGTGAATGAGATACTTCTAAAAGAAATAAATCCTCATCCACGTAATAACGGATCATATCGTCATCAATTTTCGCCGTAATTCTGAAACAACAAATTCAGAATTGTTTGTGATTTTTGGTAGATTTTCGGGGTAGATTAACTCTACACTTGTCGAAGAACTAAAAGTAGAAAGGGCCTCTGAAACAAAATTGAGAGTGAAGTTTGGAGATTTGAGCCTGTTTCGTAGTTCTCGGTAAATATCTCGAAATCTACAGTAGATGGAGCAATTTGTGTCAAACGAAATTTGTAGATCTCGGTGTGCTCTACAAAAAAGGTCCTGATGAAAATGTGGCTAGCTCTCTTAAATTTTGAGATATTCAATAGAAATGCTTAATGAGGAAAGAGAGAATTGGGGGATTCCCCGATATAACCAGTCTAGGTATTCCAATGTTTGAATAATAAGTTTCAATTTTTTTCTTTTATACAATTGAAATTGAGTCGAGGTCTTCAAATTTTACAGAAAAACCCGTCGTTATTGCATATGAAACTGTCTTTTCCCGAATTTAGTTGTCGGAAAAATAAGTACTGATCAATTTTCAGTAGTTCATTGTGGACTGGCGCATGCGCACGCGCTGCCTCACCTCACGCGCATGCGCCTCACTTGAATTTTGGCGGTCCGACATTTTGTCCACAGTTGTTAACGAGAACGGACGCGAAACGAATGAAAATAAAACAATCTTAGTCCTAAAAATGATCAGAAAACATATATATATGCAAATTCTGGAAAAGACTATATTCATTCGGTGATTTGTAATGACTGTTTAGAACATTAATTTTAGGTTAGTAATGAAGGATTAGCAGTTAGTGAAAGCAGGTTACGTTAGACACTTAAATTGACTATATTTCCTAGACAAATATAAATTGAAAAATAAAAAAAAACCTTGAAAAAAAAATTCAAATTTTCGCGCTATCCTCAATTTAATAATTATGTGAAAGAATTTTTGTTTTTTGGCCTAGAAAAAAAGCGATTTTTTTTCTGCAATTGTAAAAAAGTTTTTTTTCGGAGAGCAAAATTTGTTTTTCTTAGAAAATGTTTGTAGTGGAAGTACAGAAAAAAAGTGGCAAAAATAGTTTAAAAAAATAGATTAAAAAAAAAGGAGTATGCCCAGGTCCAATATAATGTCACCATTAATTTTCATGCACTTTAACGTGCATTCGAGTAAAGATGACACTCTACTAAACTTACCCCTTTGTGTTTTTGCGATAGAGATTATTAATACTCGAGGATGCAATTTTGTACTTTGACTCAATCTGTAAAATAGAAAAAAGTAGAATATTAGAATTTTGACACTTGTCGTTCATGCACGCGTTAACTAAATCAATTTAATGTCAATTTTTTGTTTTTATTATTTTTTTTTTTAATGAAAAATTGAGCATTGTTGGATGTAACGAAGCGTCCACCCGAGAACGATCTGTTTCATTAGCAAATTAATGTATTATTAAATTTAATCGTCAATTGGCTTTTCCACTTTTTTCTCAATACATTGCAGTTTATGGACACAATTATCAGTGATCAGATTAAGTGATCACCTGTCCTGTACAATTTGTCCTGCATCATTTTTTATCAATTGTCATTTTATTGCAACAGGTTTGGTACCTCTGGTGTTTGAATTTTTGGCGGGAAAATTTTGAATTATCATTTTTATTATTTGAGATTCAAGGAGTTGAAAGAAAAATTGGGTAACAAAATTATTTCATAGAAAATAATTTTAAAATATGTTTATTAAAAAAATCACTTTGCAGTGATTCGAAATTTTTTTTAATCATTTTGTCAGTAGCAAATTATTTTAAAATTGAAGTCGATAGGAAACAGATGTTACTGGAAAAATCATTCATTGATAGAAAAAAAATCACTGTTAACGAAAAAAAAAATCACTTTTTGGTGAAAAATGTTCCCCAAAAAATCACTTTTCACAGTAAAATAAAATCACTTTTTGGTTGAAGAAAATATCTGTCTCATTCCTTGTTTGAATTTGTAAAAAAAATCGGTGTTTGCTGAAAGAATTACTTTTGGTGAGAATCACGCAGTGACTTTCTCTAAAGTGATTTTTCCGTCCAAATCACGTTCCTCATGAAATGATAATTTTTCATTGAAAGAATTTATATTAAGTGATTTTACCAATTTGTGACTTTTTTCTTGCATCGATTTTTCATGGAAAAGTGATTTAGCCCGTCAGAAGTGATTTTATGCACCAAATCGTGATTTTTACCCTAAAAAGTGATTTCTTTCAGTGACAAGTGATTGTCTGGATCACCGCATGATTTTCGAGCTCAAGTGATTTTATTCAAGAGTGATTTCTTACCAGTGTGATCTTTTTTCAGATTGATGTTTGATCTACTGAAAAGTGATTTCATTATTTACAGAATGTTACTCTATTAAGATATATCAGGTATTTTACTCAAAAAGTGATTTTCTTTACTCAACCGTGATTTTTGACTGATCATTTAGTGATTTTTCAATAGTGATATCTCACTAATGATTTTTCACTAGTGATTCTCACTAGTGATTTTTCACTAGTGATTTTTCACCAGTGATTTTTCACCAGTGATTTTTTACTAGTCATTTCTCACTAGTGATTTTTCACTGGTGATGTTTCACTAGTGATTTCTCACTAGTGATTTTCATTAGTGATTATTCACTAGTGATTGTTCACTAGTGATTTTTCACTAGTGATTTTTCACTAGTGATTTTTCACTAGTGATTTTTCACTAGTGATTTTTCACTAGTGATTTTTCACTAGTGATTTTTCACTAGTGATTTTCCATTAGTAATTATTCACTCCCGATGATTGAACCAATTTGTTTACAAATAAATTAAAATTGGTCCATGATTGAAACATAAGATATACCAAAGGTACCTGCCCCATGACAATTGTAAATAAATTCCAAAAAAAAGTTATCAACAGTTAAAAAACAACATTAGGGTGTGCAGTCATGCGCATTAATATTAATTAGCCAATGAAAAGAGGTGCCACGGGATTATTAATCACGATAAGTGCCTTCAATTTTCATGCATTCGATAAAAAAATACACACACACACACATACACACACATTCTCGGGATGACTCGTATTAATACCAATAAATGTTGTGATTGGTGACTTTGTACAATTTTAAATACAATATAACGATGCAAAAAAGCTTGACATTAGATGTAGTGCAGCAAATAAAAAAAAAACGTCGTTAAAACAGCAGTTTCACTTTTACGACTTTTCACTATTTGATTATACAAGCAAACATTTACATTTCGTATTCATCGATTAGTGGGATTTTTTTCTTCCTTCTCAAATGGCAACGTTAACTTACCGTTACGACAACAAGAGAAAATCGAATTTATTTTTCTTGAGATGTAGTTGGCGATATATCGAAACAAAATTGGAATTATCGATATCGATATAAACGTGTGAAAATGGTTAAAAAAAAAAAAATTCCTATATTTTCCAATTTTAGCGGTGGCTCGAGATTGGGCGATATATCGAAAAAAATCGAAGTAGTCGATTTCGATATAAACATGAATCGATTTTCCAAAATCGATTGTTAAGCATACTTGTACAAAAATCGATACATCGAAAGAAAAAAATTGGATAAATCGATTTTCAAGACAACAAATCGATAAATATCGATATATCGATATGACATTTTACGATAGGAAGAAACAGAAAATATCGTAAATGTAAAAACTTTTCACTGAAAAACTGGTAATTTTCGATGTCAATATCAGCACCAAAGAGATAAATAACGGAGAGAAGTAACGGAGTGTGCTAAAAACGTAGTTTTCATGTAATATCTCGAAATCTAATAGATATATCACGATTTCGATAATAACCTTTATTGTGCGTCTTATTACGCTCTACAAAAAACATTCTCATCAAAAATTTGAAATATCTCTTAGATTTCGAGATAACGAACAAAGAGTGCGGGCGCGCTATGGAGGTTAGACTGAGTTGAAAAATCGGGGATTCCCATATATCGCTCATCTCTATTCCGACGGGAAGTGAACCGCCCAGTGTTCCGGCCATTCACGGTTCAGACAAATTCGAACTATCTTTGGGAATGAATACATACCGCTAAATATGAAGTTTCAATATTTGATGATGATCTAATTTCTATTATAAATTTCCAAATTTTCTTTTTGCCTTTTCATGTTAATATGTTGATATGAACTATCAACATCTTCATATTATTGTTATTCAAAAAAAATCTTTATACATTATCGATCAATAACTTTTTCTAATTATTAATTCTTATGAAGCAAATCATCAATTATTTTTTGTTTACTCTATTCTTTTCCCATTCTCAAGGACTCAATTTTTAGAAAATCCTCGACATTTGGCGCTCAATTGCGGGAAATTTGAATGACACTGTGTTGACAATTTTTCCAATTAAACGATTTCTTCTCAACTCGTAATTTTTTTGGACAGACAAAATCTAAGAATATATTCGAGACCACCTCTATCGATTTTGCCCCACACTTGGACTCGAAATTAGGTTTCATGTCGCAATCATAAAAAATGACGGAAAATTTTGTTGTTCATAGCAGGTCCATTGAAGGATTGATCATCCAATTGACGATTGATCAATTGACGAAATAATTGATGAATTGATCATCGGAACAACTAAGCCAAACTAAGGTGATTTAGTCTAAGATTGATGGATTGATTGATCGACTGACTGATTGATCGATTATTGATTGACTGCTCGATTGATTGCTTGTTTGATCGATCGATTGATCGATTGATTGATCGATTGATTGATTGATTGATTGATCGATTGATTGATCGATTGATTGATCGATTGATTGATTGATCGATTGACTGATTGCCTCATTGATCCATCCCGAATTGACCGTTTCATCTCTTCCAAATTTTTCTAAATATCTCTTTATAATAGTAAATCCAGTTTTCTCCGTTGCTTAACTATATTCGATAGTAGACGCGAGATGACTCTTGATTGATGCTTACAGCGTTGAGCAGTCCCTGTACTGTTGGTGGCGCCACATGTAACGGTGTGTAGACATCCTCGGACTCTTGTCTAACATACAGCATAACGCGATCCTCACCGTCAGTTGAGCGCAAATGATTTGTTGGCTGTTGGTGCTGCAAGTGCAGACGATTGCCAACATTTGTGACAAGAGCACTAGTTGTCAGTGGCCCTTGGGGCACTGACTGAAGAACTGTACCCTGTAATTCCTGAACTTGCATGAGCAGCGAGTCCTTTTTATCATGTAGACTCGTTAAATTGTCCGGCGGAAAGTGATTGTGAAACTTGAGGGCTGGCAAACTTGGACGACCACAACCTGGGTACGGACTGCTAGCGCCAGTTTTTATCCCACCAGACTCACCGTTACTCAGGGATGATGTGTCCGTGTCACCACCTCCATTGCCACCGCCGTAAAAGCCCGATAACTCCATTGTGGAAAACTGGAAAAAGTTATGCATCAAATGTTGGTCAGGATATTAAAATTGATTAGTGATTGATGACAGGTTATGACACCTTTCACTTTCTAATGCTGCATGTTTATAAAATTCATTCCATAATTCTAGTCTTTCATAGATTTATTACAAAGTGATGTAATGAGTTCTCCGTCATTCTATATTGATCATGTAGGATCAATGGATTTATGGTTATGTACCTTATCAATTGAATGCTCAGCAGGCGGTGAAAATAACACGGGCGGCTTATGCAAATCTGCCATTGTGTAAAATTCACTGCGCTCAGTCACTGAGTGATATAATTCGTCAAGTTTCTTCCTTCCGGTTGCAGTCATCTTTCTTTTTGCCGCTCGCCTCTCCTCGTCTCGCGTTTTTCGCTCAGCACCCTAGAAACATTGAGGCAAATTTTTAATTTGACATTATTTTCTAGCCCGGGAATTACAAAACATTAAATTATGTGATATCGCAAAAAGTATTGTAGAGTGCAAAATATTATAAGGTAGAAACTGAAAAGACAGCCCATGTTTATTTGAATTTCCCGCCAATTTTTATTTGAATTTCCCTCTTATTTTTAGTTGAATTTCTCGCGCATTTCTATTTGAATTTCCTGCGCATTTCCATTTGAATCATCCGCCAACTTTCATTTGAATTTCCCGCCAATTTTTATTTGAAGTTCTCGCCGATTTTTCATTTGAAGTTCCCGCCAATTTATATTTGAATTGCCCGCCAATTTTTATTCGAATTTCCCGCCAATTTTTATTTGAATTTCCCTCTTATTTTTAGTTGAATTTTCCGCGCATTTCTATTTGAATTTCCTGCGCATTTCCATTTGAATCACCCGCCAATTTTTATTTGAATTTCCCGCCAATTTTTATTTGAATTTTTTGGCAATTTTTATTTGAATTTCCCGCCAGTTTATATTTGAATTTCCCGCCAATTTTTATTTGAATTTCCCTCTTATTTTTAGTTGAATTTTCCGCGCATTTCTATTTGAATTTCCTGCGCATTTCCATTTGAATCACTCGCAAACTTTCATTTGAATTTCCCGCCAATTTTTATTTGAAGTTCCCGCCGATTTTTCATTTGAATTTCCCGCCAATTTTTATTTGAATTTCCCGCCAATTTTCATTTGAATTTCCCGCCAATTTTTATTTGAATTTCCCGCCAATTTTTGTTTGAATTTCCCGCCAATTTTTATTTGAATTTCCCGCCCATTTTTATTTGAATTTCTCACGCATTTCTGTTGGGGAAATTAATTTGTTTTTCACCAACCTAGTTACAGAATATCACTTGAGTAACGAAGTAGTAAACTAGGATAGGCAATGCTCATAGATTCACCTGTTGATTTATCCTCTAGATCTTACCTTATCGCAGAAGACTTTGATCTGACAATAACCCCTATGTGATGGTGACGTATAACCGTGGTTATGAGGCGATGGTGGCTCCTCATAAGTATCAACTTGAATATGCAATGGCAGTCCTTTAACTCCTTTTTGACTCGAGAAATCAGTGCTCAGACATTGTACCGCTACATTAATCTGCGAAGCAAAAATGGTTGATGTAATGATTATACGAGTAACATAAAAAAATTGAGAAAAAATTCTACTCATTGGGATCTTAATTAATTAATTAAATCAACTCACTTTGGCCGATGATTCCAATGGGTTCCAATAAACAGCAATTGCATTATGCGCAATTTCCTCGATACAACCAACCAATCCCACGCTGTTTTTAGTATCTAAGAATTAATTTTTAAATATATAAATTTTTACAACTTTTGCAATGTTCGAAAATTTTTCAAATTTTTTTTTTTAATTTTTTTTTTCAAATTTTTTTTTCAAATTGGTTTTTCAATTTTTTTTTCAAATTTGTTTTTCAATTTTCATTTTCAAATTTCTTTTCCAATTTTGTTTTTCAAATTTTTTTTTCGAATTTTTTTTTCGAATTTTTTTTTCTAATTTTTTCTTCAAATTTTTTTTTCAAATTTTTTTTTCAAATTTTTTTTTCAAATTTTTTTTTCAAATTTTTTTTCAAATTTTTTTTTCAAATTTTTTTCCAAATTTTTTTTTCAAATTTTTTTTCAAATTTTTTTTTCAATTTTTTTTTCAATTTTTTTTTGACAATTTCAACATGTTATAAGTTTGCAAATATAAAAAACAAAAAGTAATTTCTAAAATTCCAAGGACATTTGGAAATGGTTAGTAACAAACCTACATTTAGTTGCTCTAGCGCAAACAATTGTAAACTATAATTCTTCAGAAATGCATGAGGAAAAAATGAGCAAACAAATAAATTGAGCAAATGTTATCTTTGGATTGTCTCACTACTCAACAGACAGATCATGAAACAAAAAAATGGAATTTAACATATGCAAATTAAACTGCCACGTGTTACATTGAGGCTTACCAGATATATATCCAGTCGTTGGTTAAATGAATATCCGACAGCTTGCGCAAACGATATAAATTTTTTTTAAATTTGTTTTTCCGACGATTGAATGCACAATTTGGTTTTTCTTTTTTCAATCGTCCAGAGGATATCATTAAGTGATATTCATTCTTATTGGCCAATAAAAGAACTGACTCACCTGCATCGAGAATTCGTTGCTTCACTGAATGCTGTCTACCGTGCCAGAATTGCCAGGCTTTTATCTCATCCTCGGGACTCTTCTCCTCGCGAAACATGAGCATAACAACGCTCTGAAATTTCAAAAAGGATCGAGTTAAAAATTGCAATAAATATATGCGCAACTTCTGGAGTCATGTGGTGGCGCCATCTCGCGGTTCCAACCGCGCACCGCTCTCCCTCCCCTCGGTTTTAGGGTCATATCTCGAGATCTAACAGAGTTAGCCAAATTTTCATGAGAACCTTTTTTGTAGAGCACATCAAGAGCTACAATAAAGCTCCTTACAAAAATTCCGGAATATTCTTAGTTTTGGAGATATCCGCCGAAAACCCGTTCGACTCACGCGGAGTTTCTGCGCAGGTGGCGCGACTGCGCACTTCATCACCCTAATTACCCAAATTAATTCTAAAAATTGGGAAAATTCCAGAAAATAGGAGAGACAACTTGAGAGCAGAATGGCAATTTTTCAAAATTTTATATTCAATTTTTTTTTTTTTTTTAATTGAAATATTCCGGAGCCAGATTTGCATATATATATATATATATATATATATATATAAAAACAAAACAAAAAAAAAAAACAAAGTGTATGAAAAGCAGCAATAATTCGCAGAAATAACATAATCAGATAAATATTCAGCCATTCTCGCAAACTTGAACCAATACGTATTCCCCTGCCCACGACAATTTTTCGTGTTTCGGGTGAATGAACGCTGGATTTATATATAGATTGATTGCGCTTATCATTTACCCCAGTGATTTGTAAAATAGTTATGCGCCAATGCGCATTTCACCTCCTCACGCTCCCGCGATTTGCTCTTTAAGTTTTGTCGCGTGTTACAATTTTCATACACAAATACTGGAGCCTTGTCTGTGTAATAAAGTGTGTGATTGGTAATCAAGATGAGGAAATGACTTCTGACTGGTTTTCAATGCACGTAATAATAAACAAAAAAATAGTATATAATATCAGCACTGCGATATCTATCAGTTGGTCTATGAGGTAGATCAGCGTTATCAATAGGACGTGCAATCAATTCTGACTGGATAAAGCCAAATCTTGCAATTTTGCGAAAGGCGGGAAAAGTTGGGCTATTCAAAAATTGACAAGTAGCCGGTTCGCCGCCTTCATTAACCTTTCAATTTTTAACCATTTTTTTCGCATTTTTTACGAAAACTTTTTTCCCGAAGTTCGCAAAAATTGTGTTTTACGATTCTTAATTTTTTTCAAAATTTTCACATTTTCAAAAAATTTTTTTTTCTTTCTTGATATTCCCCAAAAATTTCAAATATTTGTATGATTGATTAAAATTTTCAATATTTTTTCAACTATGGAAATTTTGATTTTTCAAATCAATTTACAATTTGTTTTTTATCAATTTACAATTTTGCAAAAGTGCGTAAAAGCTGAATTGGGATAAATAAAAAAATGTTCAACTGGCTATTTACGGATGATGCGTTTAATTGAAACGCATGGAAATTAATTGAGATTTTTATAGAAGAAAAAAGCATAGATTATCAATGTTAATGCATCAAATCTAATAAAACCATAATTTTTACCTTTACAGTCTGACCGGCCTTCAGCAGAGGTTTATCCGGGTCTGGGACGTAATCCAGCGTTATTCCATAGAATTGACCTTTATTTATGTACGTTATTCTGTCGTCTTCTCGTCGTTGCGACGTGCTTATGGGCGATTCCAAGTGATATTTGAAGCCGTAAGCCGAGTATCTGTTGAGGAGTGGAATTCTCAATGAATATAGTGAACTTGTAACAAAGTTAATGAAAATGAAGTAGTTGGTCGAATGTGTTTGTGACCTCGCGGGGGTGCCCCACCCGCTCACTCACCCCCGACTACCCATTCATTCAGCCATCCAGCCCCCACTCACTCACCCACCCACTTACTTACTCACCCACTCACCCACTTACTTACTTACTCACCCGGCCATTCACCCACTCACTCAACCACCCACCCACCCACTTACCCACTCACCCACTTGCTCACTCACCCACCTACTTACTCACCCACCGACCCACTTACTCACTCAACCACCCACCCACCGATTTACTCACCCACCCACTCACTTACCCACCCACCCACCTACTTACTCACCCACCGACCCACTTACTCACCCACCGACCCACTTACTCACCCACCCACCGACTTACTCACCCACCCACCCACTTGCTCACTAACCCACCTACTTACTCACCCACCGACCCACTTACTCACTCAGCCACCCACTTGCTCACTCACCCACCTACTTACTCACCCACCGACCCACTTATTCACCCACCCACCCACTTACTCACTCACCCACCCACTTACTCACTCACCCACCCACTTACTCACTCACCCACCTACCCACTTACTCACCCACCCACCCACTTACTCACCCACCCACCCACTTACTCACCCACGCACTTACATCCCCCTACATCCAAACGTACGCATACACACACACACACACACACACATTATATATAATAAGTAAACGTCCGACTTTGAGGTGACAATAACTTCTCATCATCAAGAAATTGTTAAAAATAGTTTTCCATTCAAAAGACTTAGTTGGACTTGCGTGTTGAGTGCAACCAAGCAAATTGTCCCGTTCTTATCAAATAGGAAGTCGTATCTAAAAGCCGGTGGAGCGTACTACCTATGTCGGCGTCTAGTTAAACTATCTGAAGCACTTTTGCTATTTTTTTTTTTTTTTTTTTTTTTAGAAAAGGAAAAAAAAAACGTCGTGTATCGGTACAAGTAGAGCTGTCTCGTGACTCCCATGTAATATGTCCCCCCCCCCCGGAATATAGCGTTGAAAAATATTAATGGGCAAACTGAATGATACCGATAAGTTCACCCCAGAGGAAGATAAGAGCACGACATTAGTGAGTTGAATACCCTGCAACCTAGTCATTTCCCACAAGTAGAGCGGCTGAGAATACTATTTGAATTGCTATTTCGAATATCAAGGTCCATTTGCTTAATTGAGAATATCAAATGTGGTGAACAGAAGCTTCTTCCCGAATATATGTGACGGAAATGGATTCATTGGCGATGAGTGGCGATAATGCATATGTAACTTTATAAGCAGAAAACAGTGTGTGTGTGTGTGTGTGTGTGTGTGTATGTGTATGGTTGTGTGGGTTTGTGTGGTTGGGTGCCTGGGTGGGTAAGTGGGTGAGTGGGTGGGTAAGTGGGTGGGTAAGTGGGTGAGTGGGTGGGTAAGTGGGTGGGTAAGTGGGTGAGCGGGTGGGTAAGTGGGTGAGTGGGTGGGTAAGTGGGTGAGTGGGTGGGTAAGTGGGTGAGTGGGTGGGTGTCTGAGTGGGTAAGTGGGTCTCAAAATTATGCTAAATCCAGTGCGGAACTTGAAATTAAATTTCACTATTCCACACATTGTTACTACCTATTTGCATAGATTCTAACATTCCATCGTAAAAACAGTAAGACACAGGAAAAAGAGTCACAACTAAAAGTTGTGTGACATATAAAAATACACATTCTACGTTTTATTACTTGTTTTCCTTATTCTCATATCTGGAATGTTGAGCGTAGGTCGATTTTACGGAATTTGCCCATTGATAGAATCGTCGTGATTTTTTTCAAAATTATACAAATTGAAATTTCTCAAAATATATTCCAAAATAATTGACCCAAAAAAAAAAAACAAATATTAATGAACAATCACAATTTTTTAAAACACTAAATTTCCCTGCGTGACGTCACGACGGCGCGGGTAATTTCAAAAAGAAGCGCGAGGTGAGCAGTTGTTTCCGGGGGCGCGAAATTCAAAAATCAAACGAAATGAAAAAAAAAAAACTAAGGGTTATTGGCCAAATTCTGTACAAGCGAAATCAATTTATTATCATCTCAAATGACATTTCCCCATTGCGGAACTATTGGAACCATTAAATTTTTCCTGAAATAGTAACCAGCTCTGCCTACGAGAATTATTCACGCACTTCCAAGTAGCCACTCGATAATCAGGTATCGAGTATTCGCTGTATTGCATATGCCAATATAACGGACCCTCGCGATGCTGTATGTCGACCCGTGACATTTCCACTCTGCGCAATATGCGTCACTTAATTTTCATATCAATCCCATTGATTACCGGTATTTATTAACAGTAACTTATCCGCGCACTTCGTTTATGGCGACAAATTCGTCGATAACTGCAGTAAAGGAAAAAGGTCCTGATTTTAAACTTCAGAAAATTGAAATTTATTTATTGATCTGTCCACTCCAAAAAAAAAAAAAAAAAAAAAAAAAATGATTTGCTCAATGGCTCTTCAAAAATATTGATTACAAAGTTCCGAGATGGGTTCACCAAAAATTCGAAAAATTTGTTTTCCATAAATACCAAACTTACATTTTTGGTATTTGAATTTTGTCCGCATCATTCTGCCGGCCAAAATCATGCCAGGGCCGCGATCTTGGTGGCGTTGGTGTTGCACTTGGATTGGGTGTATTAGCGCCAACAAGACTCCTCGGCACTTGATTTTGCGTGTGGCTTTGCTGAAGTTGAAGCTGAAGTGGCTGATGATGAATAACAGCGCCACTTTCAAGAACTACCGCTGTGCTGTTGGTGCCGCCCGGGCATAATTCGGTGTAGTCGAAGGATGACTGAAAAAAATGTTCAATGAATGGTCTGTGGATTCGACCCTCCGCGGTCCAAAGTTATAACTTCCCGATGTCTGCGTGTGTCTGTGTACTTTCTTTCCAATCTCTCATTTTTCTCACCACAAAGCTCTCCAAATGATTTCAATTGTTCACAACGCTCTAACGCCGAAACGGTTGAAGATACGAAAAAAGTCAGAGGACACAAAATATGTATTTTTTTATAAGGAACAACATTTATTCGACACATTTTTGCGTATCTATAATATTTCGTGAGATACAGCGTTATAAACAATTGAAATTGTTAATAGCAATAGAGACCAGCAGACATATATGGACCAAAAACTAATGAGCTCTAAGTTAGGGCAAGACGCTTCGATTGCGTCATACAGGACCTCGATCGGATAATTTGTTCACGAGAAATCGGTATGGGAAATTTTTGGTTACATACGTACATCGGCACACACAAACACACACACATACAGACATTTTGTTTTAAATAGTCTAGGAAGGTCAGAAATAGCATGAAACGTGGAGATCTGATGGAAAATCGGTTTTTCATTTTCGGGGGCAAAACAATAACTTCCCCTATCGGTAAGTTAATTAGCGATTTTTTCATATAGAATGAGGGAATAGTGCATTTGCGGCACACTTAGAGTCTCGTTTTAAGTATTCAGAGTATTTGCAATGGCATCAAACCGTAATGAAGAACATGTGCGCGTGATTGCTTCTTCGCAGGACAGCGCAATCTTATGCGCAGCTCGCGCATGCGCACTGTGGCAGAGTTTCGTTCAATGCGAGGGAACCAGAGGCGCGCATCCCTGGGCTCGCCGCTAGTTGCTATAATACGAATAGCCTTGAAAACGAGAAAAATGGGCCAATGAAGCAATTTTGGTGTCCCAAAAATGTGAAATCTTTTAGAAATTGATTGAGCTCCTCGAAATCTTTATATCAAGTTGGACTGGAAGAAAAAGTAGGAAACTAGATTAAGTATTCATGGCATCTCAATACACTTGCTTACTTTGGACTCGTGCAATTTTATAGCTGTCATTTTTTATATCTAAATTCAGTGATTTTATAGTGTAACATCAGCAAGCTTCCACATCAGCCACGCTCTCATCATGAGTTCTGACTCACGTTAATTGCTGGTGGGGAATGAAAATGTTTCCTCACCTTGCTGTTGGTTTTTTTTTTTTCAAGTCATTGATATCTCTATGAATATTGAGAAAATAATTATAATTATATTGGAGTTAATGGCGCATGAGGGACCCTGGAGGTCTGAAATAACGCACATTGCTAAATACATAAGTTCAGTTGGTGGGTATGGGACGACTCAAAAAATGTCCTCCATGTTTGTCCTTCGTATAGTGCGGCATGGGTTCAGTGGAAATTAGTAACATCTCAGATGGGTCTAATTGAATTGTTGGTAGCTACTAAAGGAGAAGAAGAAGAAGAAGAAGAAGAAGAAGAAGGAGGAGAAGAAGAACGAGAAGAGGAAGAAGAAGAAGAAGAAGAAGGAGGAGAAGGAGAAGAAGAAGGAGGAGGAGGAGAAGAAGAAAAAGGTGAAGAGGGAGAAGAGGAAGAAAGAGAAGAAGAAGAAGGAGGAGAAGGAGAAGAAGAAGGAGGAGAAGAAGAAAAAGGAGAAGAGGAAGAAAGAGAAGAAGAAGAAAAAGAAGAAGAAGAAGGAGGAGAAGGAGAAGAAGAAGAAGAAAAAGGTGAAGAGGGAGAAGAAGAAGGAGAAGAGAAAGAAAGAGAAGAAGAAGAAAAAGAAAAAAAAGAAGAAGAAGGAGGAGAAGGAGAAGAAGAAGAAGGAGGAGAAGGAGAAGAAGAAGAAGGAGGAGAAAGAGAAAAAGGTGAAGAGGGAGAAGAAGGAGGAGAAAGAGAAAAAGGTGAATAGGGAGAAGAAGGAGGAGAAGAACATGAAGAAGGAGAAGAAGCAGAAGAAGAGAAGGAAGAAGCAGAAGAGTAACCATTCATATAATCATTACCTGATGCAGCGCTGTTGGCGGATGGTGATCTTGTCTAGGTGTGACAGCATCTGCACCGATTCCCGAATCCGGGCTTGGCAGATCCACGGTAAGTACTTTGCTGCTGCTGGATGATGATCTTATGGCGTGTGTCGTTGCGTAAGAACTCGGCACAACCTCGTACCTAGTGTATGATGAGGTTGTTGTAGGTAATGCTGATGAGCTTGACGATGCTAAAGGTGGTAATGTATCGTTCGTAACGTAGACAGCTGTGCTCTCCTGGTGAAGGCTGCCCTGGTTGCTACTACCGTTGCCACTTGTCGATGTTGATGTGCCGTATGCTGATGATTGGAGGCGAGGACTGCAGGATGAGTAGGGGTCGTACGGACTTCCATACTGCTGTACCTGGAGCAAGGACAACTGGATGAATTTATGGACTACATCAGTTCTCCTATTAAGGTCGCCCAGTTTGAATGTGTTAGTTGATATTGGGTATGTGACTCCGGTGAAACTGTTCGCGCGAGTGTTGTCCCAGGAAATTATTTATATTGCACTAGGTTAAGTAGGTGTTGCTATGTTATCATAGTAAAATGTTTCGAGTGATTTATACGAACTCAGTTCTTCACCGTACTCACATTTCCTCATTATTTATTCAATCGTGTGCGAAAGTTTCCATCGAAGTGAGTTATTTATCAGTATGTATATATCAGGGTATATTTGATGTGTCCTTGAGATTGTTTGATATTTAATTCTTACCTTCTGAATGCTAAAAATGCAGTGGATTTTTGTTTTTTAAGAAGCAGCTTGTGATACCGAAAAAACGGAAAAAAAGTGATTGGTAATACTGGAGTCCCCATTACAAAAATGATTAATTGCATGGTGATTAGTCTAGCACGATTGACTAGGATAAATACCTGGAGTTGATGCTGATGATGATGGTACATTCCGGGTGGTGTTGGACTATCCGGTTGTGCCTGTTTATGCCGTTTACTCGATTGTTGACCCGTGCGCGAAGAGCTGAGATCTTCCGGTTCCCGTTTGACCCCAGTTAGCCCACTCGTATTGCCATCATGACGCAATGATTGAGGACTCAGAGGAAGTGGTAGACTATTGCCCTGAAGACTTTGATTTGGACTCGGCGACTGTTGATTATACTGATGAAGGAAATGATGAAGCTCACCGGTACTTGTTGTCTCACCTCCGGTTGTCTCTAGTCGATTTGACGGGCTCTCTTGTACGAGCAGCTTTTGGCCCATGACACCCCTGGTGAGAAAAATTGGAAAATCTGTAGATGCCGATATTAGGATAGCCGAGTGGACTAAGCGCGCAGTCTTACTGCCGCTCGGGTGCCTAGGTTCAAATAGATGAGGTTGCTCGTAGAGCAGCCTGCACCGACATCGGTTTATTGTGGTTTCCTGTGTCTTATCATGCGCATGCGCTGCAGCGGATGGTCCACATCGCTAACAACCTGAGTAGTTGAGGCGACAAAAAAGGCAATAAAAAAAATCTTAAGTTTCGTGTGCATAGCGTCTTATCGTAGTTCTCGGGCACATGGCCGCTTGGATCTACTTTTCCCGTTTAGCGTTTGCCAAACTAATTCGATTTTACTCATGGTTTTTCTAGCAGCGCCGGTATCAAAAAATTAAAAATATAAATTTCACTTCTGTCTGATTAAATCTAATAAATAAATTTTTAAAAAATATTTATATTCGTTAATTAGCAGCGAAAAAAAAATCGACAGTGTTTATTTCTCACGCTGATAAAAGAGAGCGCTAAAAATAAACGCGCGATATTGTTAAAAGATTTATGAGAAATCTTCCATTTCAATTCAAATTTCGCGAAACACTATACCACCTCTTAACCCAATGAATCCCGCCTAAAAAAATATCAATTATTCATCCCTCTCGTAAATGAACTGCAATCGCCCCACTACAATATTGCAAGTGTTAAAAACATTAACATTCGTTGAAATGTGAGTCTACAGTGGCATTGTATCAAGTAGTTAACATGTTATATTTAGCATTATAATAAAAGATTTGACAATGACGTCTACCCTTATAAACTGCCAACGCTTCTCAAGCCTATGAACGTGATATCCTTTAAAAATCGAGGGGTTGTTCACGTCAACTTTACCATCCAATATGTCCTCCCCACCGCCGGAATTTTTTTTTTTTTTTTTTGGTACAGGTACCAGGAGCAGACATAACTACATAACCCTGTACCTACGGTCAGATGCTTCGATACAATGGTCGTTTTTTTTTTAATGCATTATCTTTCCTATTCCCCTTTCCATTTTTTGATACCTGATCCATACCCTAGGGGAAATGTTGCGTCGCTTTGTTTGGCTTCGGCGCGACACTAGGGCCATCTCTGTTTTTGCCGGCGTCGCGGATCGGGGAGTTCAATGCTGGGTGAGGCGCGTGGAATAACGACGGGATACAAGATAAATAAGAAAACGTGTGGATAGAGGGAAATAATCGGGGGGGGGGGCGGGAGAGGGGGAAGGGGGAGGGGGTTGAGGAGTGTCATAACCTTGGGCGATTCCGAAATATATACATGAGGGACTATGAATTCGGCTTATGTGAAATCGAGACCCCAAGTACTTCGGCATTTCGCGGATAATGCCATGCTAATCCCAACTAGATGGGGTAGCAAGTTTAGCGAAAATTTTTAGTCCACGGCAGAAAGATATATATATATATATATAATGGCAGAGGAAAATTTCCGGTTTTTAATTTTTTTTTGGATTTGGAAAATTTTGCAGATTTTGACATTGCAGAAGATTGGTTTTTGGTGATACATGGCCAATATCAAGTATACGAAGCCACGGCGTTCCCACGCCATCGCCAAAAATCGCCATTTTCTTTTGGCTCTTATCGATATCCTCAATTCCGCTTATCGCCAATTAAAAAACCCCACAAGTAGGAAAATAATATTCACCTGCCTCATTTAGGACCCCCCGCGGGGCTTCATAAATATCCGATTAAAAAGCCACGAATCAGCGAAAGAGGAAGAGAGAGAGAAAAAAAAAGAAAAATTGTCAACGACTGGTGAAGTCGGGTCATCGGTCGCTGCGGAATATCCGATAAATCACGGGATATTCTGCTAAATATATTCCATAAATCCAATGTGTCTAGTCACCAATGTCTGCAACTAGCCATCCCAAGTTGAATACAACATTGGTAATGACCCCCCCCCCCCCCACCCACATTTTTTCGATCATGTTTTTTGCCCAAGACCTGGGGTCAAGCAAAAGTTGTACGTCGATATACAAAATGGCATTTGCGGATTTTTGCGGATTGTCAGAATTCCCGTTGTCCCAACCGGAAATGCCTGCCGAGTCCATTAACAGATACAAGTACTTCGGCAAAAATCTGCAGGCGACACTGGACGTTGTGTCCTATTATCGAATAATTTGACACGAGCAATGCCGAAAGAATGCTCGATGATCACTTGGCATACAGTGAGAAGAAAATGCCCTTCAGTTGTTGTAACTACTGGCATCAGTGTGGGCCAATGGGATGGCGAGCGCGAAAACCCGAGCGAAATCGCGGGAGACTGAGGAGAAAAGAAAGTATGCGAAATGGGTGTCCATGTAACCCTTAGGCGAGTCATTAATAAAGATTACATAGCATGCAAGAAAAAATATCGAAGATTTTGCGAGGCGATGATGTAATTGTTGGGGAGTCCGCATGTCGATAGAAGTTTTGGACACTACGTCCAGGGGTTCCTTGTCACAAGTTTTTGAGTAATAAAATATACCTCTAGATCTTTGGCAATTATTGGCCCTCATCTCTGCTGGGGAATCCCCATTCATTTTCCAAGAATTACTATTTAATATTTTGCCATACACCTTTACTTGTTGAGTCTTAAGACTTATTAAGACATAATAATTAAAAGTATTTATTGCACCCTAGGCTAGAATGAGGTTCAAAAACTCGACTCGGCTGAAGTTGCTGCGCGTGAGAGCGCCCGCCCATTGGTCGATCGATACACCTGAAGTTGGCGCTCCCGCGGGAAATTCAAATTCGGCGCGCAGCTATTCACACCCGTATTTCCTGAGAATCATGAATCCTCGTTGGCAATATTTCTTCCCCATTCCGGGAAGTTACTAAATTAGCTATAAGTATGCATGACGAATGCTTCCTAGACAATTTGTTTTGTATTATTGCTGTATTACCGCGAAAAACTTGAAATACGAGTCCTGGATGGTACGAGGAGCGGGCGATAGCGCTTTGCTGATAATTCCTCTCTCATTGTACTCTTTCGTATTTATTTCCTCATACTTGGGTCACACGCGGAGACAATCCTGACACTCTGTAGCTGGTGTCGTTGGCCGGATCATACCGTGTTTTCCTTTGGGAAAGGTCAACCGGGTCGCATTAACGTGTCAACTGCCCAACATTTGTCCGCAAGTGCTCGCATTTCGTTACCACCTACCGCTTTTTATTACTCACCGTTAGGGGACCGCAAATTAGAGGCTAGTGTGAGATAACGAGTACTGTCAGGATTAGCTATAGCTTGTTCTAGGAAAAAAAAAATCAGATAATTTTTTTTTTGCAATTTCTGAAATTTTTGACATTTTTAAAATTTTGGAATTTCCAAATTTTTTTTGTACTTCGAAATTTGGAAATTTTTTTTTTTTTTTTTTTTTCAATTTTTGAGAGCCAATAATGGGACTGAAAAAAAAGAATAGGGGATATATCAGGAAGGGGTTGACGCGGGTGAGCATTTAGACCGTAAAATGATGCATAATTTACCCAAGTCTCGTTTCCCAGCTTTTATCACCAAGATCATGCGGAATCGCGCGATAACCGGTACGCAAGCGGTACCCGTGAGTTACGCGTCTAACCGTATGCGCGCGCACATTTTTTAACTTTTTAATGCGCACACGTTGAGGTGCTCTCGTGCCCCCGTGGACTCTCAAAGAAATGTCAAACGCCATAAAACGAAACTGGCTTCAACAATGACAAAACGTATGGTAATAAAAACAAAAGGTGAGTAAGACACATGAGGAAAGGACGAAACGGACGTATGAGGTTATGCGCGACACGTTCGGAGCATCGGCCTGACCACACGTTTGCTCGTTTATTATAATTTATGAGTCGAGGGCGCACATATTATTCATTTTTTCTCTTCTTCGCCTTTTGTGCTTTTTACCGGGAAAATTAATTTCTCAAAAATCTTGAGGTCTTAACGAGTTGAAAAAATTACTATTTGCCGAATTGCCAAATTTTTTGAGCGACAATTTTTTTTGAGATTTTCGCACAATTTTTGAATATTTTTGGAAGTTTTTGAAAAAAATTTTGATATTAGAAAGAAATTTTTTCAAGTTTTTAAAAAATTTTTTGAACGAGTTTTGAGAGTTTCAACTGCAGAGGAAAAAAATAGGCGATGGACGCGGGCGCGGGAATTTTGAAAATTCACATTTTGCCGCGTTTTATCTATAACGAAAACGTTTTTCCCTGTGGGTTTTGCCGAGACGGAAGGAATCAGCTCTGACCTGGAGTTTCGTCATACATGCAGGTTGGAATGCAATGGTGCATTTTTGCGAACCTCCCTTACCCCCCCCCCCCCCCCCCCCCAACCCTCTTACGTAGGCCGTGTCTAGACTGATCTAACCACGCGTGATATTATATCCCACACATGTCGCGAGTCCAGACAGAAAATTTTATTCTCGCCATTTTCGTTCTGGAAGACCTTATCGACAAAAATTACTCTTCCATTTTGCTCGGGCAATTCCCCCTCTCCAAAAAAAAAAAAAAAAAAAAAAAAAAAAAAAAAAAAAAAATAGAAATTTTGATTTTAATGAAAAAGTTCGACAACGTCAAAAAATTGAAAATAAAATTTGAAAATTTTTCAGAAATGTCAAAATTGAAAAATTTCTGAAATTTTCAAAAAACAAAAAAAAATGAGAAAATTTTGGAAAATTCCTATTTCAAAATTATGAAAAAAAAAAATGAGAAATTTTTTTGAAAATTCCCAAAAATTTTCGACGACAAATTTTTTCGAAGATTTTGGAGGCGTCCAACTTTTTGAAAAAAGTATCACGCAATTTGCTTATTTTTCGCGAAAATAAAATCAGCAGAGGTTGCAGGTAAAACACTAGGTTGAATATTAATAAAAAAATGGGCAACCAGAGCAAGATGAGTCTCCCTGAATTTGAGGTCACTTTTTGCGGAATTATTTAAAGAGGGGACCGTTTTCTGGCTTTCACTGTGCTGCTTAAAAAATGCCTTAAATTGGGTAAATTGGGTTAAATTAGTTCATTGTAGTATTCACAGGTTTTTTAAACAATTATAATTTTTTTTGAAAATATTTTTGAATTTGTACAATTTTTACAGATTTTTCAAACTTTTCAATTTTTTCAATTCTTTCAAATTTTTCAAATTTTTCAAATTTTTCAAATTTTTCAAATTTTTCAAATTTTTCAAATTTTTCAAATTTTTCAAATTTTTCAAATTTTTCAAATTTTTCAAATTTTTCAAATTTTTCAAATTTTTCAAATTTTTCAAATTTTTCAAATTTTTCAAATTTTTCAAACTTTTCAAATTTTTCAAATTTTTCAAATTATTGAAATTTTTCAAGTTTTTCAAATTTTTCAAATTTTTCAAATTTTTCAAATTTGTCAAATTTTTCAAATTTTTCAAATTTTTCAAATTATTCAAATTTTTCAAATTTTTCAAAATTTTCAAATTTTTAATTTTTTTCAAACTTTCCCAAATTCTTCAAAATTTCCAATTTTTTCAACATTTCCAAACTCTTCAATTTTTTCAAACTTGCCCAAATTTTTCAAAATTTCCAAATCTGCTAAATTTTCTAAATTCGCCAAATTCGCCAAATTTTTCAAATTTTTCAAATTTTTCAAATTTTTCAAATTTTTCAAATTTTTCAAATTTTTCAAATTTTTCAAATTTTTCAAATTTTTCAAATTTTTCAAATTTTTCAAATTTTTCAAATTTTTCAAATTTTTCAAATTTTTCAAATTTTTCAAATTTTTCAAATTTTTCAAACTTTTCAAATTTTTCAAATTTTTCAAATTATTGAAATTTTTCAAGTTTTTCAAATTTTTCAAATTTTTCAAATTTTTCAAATTTGTCAAATTTTTCAAATTTTTCAAATTTTTCAAATTATTCAAATTTTTCAAATTTTTCAAAATTTTCAAATTTTTAATTTTTTTCAAACTTTCCCAAATTCTTCAAAATTTCCAATTTTTTCAACATTTCCAAACTCTTCAATTTTTTCAAACTTGCCCAAATTTTTCAAAATTTCCAAATCTGCTAAATTTTCTAAATTCGCCAAATTCGCCAAATTTTTCAAATTTTTCAAATTTTTCAAATTTTCCAAATTTTCCAAATTTTTCAAATTTTTCAAATTTTTCAAATTTTTCAAATTTTTCAAATTTTTCAAATTTTTCAAATTTTTCAAATTTTTCAAATTTTTCAAATTTTCCAAATTTTTCAAATTTTTCAAAATTTTCAAATTTTTAAATTTTTTCAAACTTTCCCAAATTCTTCAAACTTTCCCAAATTTTTCAAAATTTCCAATTTTTTCCAAATTTGCCAAACTTTCCAAATTCGCCAAATTTGCTAAATTTTCCAAATTTGCCAAATTTTTCAAATTTTCCAAATTTTTCAATTTTTTTTTCGATCTCAATTTACTATAAATAATTGACAAATATTCTGATTGACATTTACCCCAATTTTTTTCTCACGTTATTTTCTCCAGCATTGCAATTTAATTTAAATTTTGTAAACATGACAATGAAATTGGATTAGAATCATTGCACGCCCGAGTGCGTAGATGTTGATCTTCTCATTCTCAAATGTTTTTTTTTTCCATGATTTTCATTATGCAGGGTTGCATCTCGAAAAAGATACAAAACTATGGTTGAGCTTTAACGATCTTGCCTCGTACAAATCGTCGAGATATTATCGAATGAGGGGTGAGAAAGACTGAAGTGGAGGATATAACTAACATATATATATATCTGTGTATGTATGCATGCATAGATGTCTGTGTGTTTGTGTGTGTTATGTTTGATGAGAAATGAAGATTAGAAAATGCCACCGTGAATCACACCGAGACGTTACTAAAGTGCGTTTTGTTATTGCCCAACTTTGCGTCGCTATTATTTTACATTAAAAACCGGTCAAATTAGCAATAATTTAAGAGAAAAAAATTACAAAAAAAATTCAGACGTTGCAAACTTAAAAAGAAAAATTAAGCCTCAATTTTTTCAAAACAATTTTTTTTTTAATTTGCAAACGAAAAAAATTGAAAACAAAAAATAATAAAAATTTTAACGTTTTAAAAATTGCAAAAAAAAAATTGAAATTTTGAATCTTAAAAAATTCAAAATTTTTCAGAATTTCATAAATTGCAAATTTACGTCTAAAAAAATTTAGTGGAAAGACTTAAAAAATAAATAAAAAAAAAAATTAACACTTCAAAAATCGAAAAAAAAAATTGAAATTTTGAATCTTAAAAAATTCAAAATTTTTCAGAATTTCAAAAATTGCAAATTTACGTCTAAAAAAAAATTAGTGGAAAGACTAAAAAAATAAATAAAAAAAAAAATTAACACTTCAAAAATCGAAAAAAAATAGCAATTTTGAATCTGAAAAAATTCAAAATTTTTCCGAATTTCAGGAGGCGTTTATAGTGTACATGGTGTGTTGATTTTATGAAACCGGCTTCAGACGGCCATACCTCCTTAATTATGCCAATTATGAAAAAAAGTCATTGCACATAAAATGTGTATTTTTATATGACGAATAACTTTTCTCATATAAATTTTTCGCTAACTCTAATAGTTTATGCAGTAGAACGTTATAAACAATTGGAATTTAATTTTTTTGAATCTCGAGTCACATAGTAATATTATTAGGAATTCAGATTTAGGTTGCATATAAATTGGGCAATTGTGGCTCGTGTATTAATAGACAAAAATATGGGTACAAAGGGAAGAAAAAAGGGAACATTTATAGGTTTGGTTAGAGCCCTGGCAATTCTTACCGTTGAACATTCTCAACAGTAAATTAGAAAATATGCTAAACGTCCGATATAAATCAAATGTGCCTCGGGATGCTGTGTGCGGGACAAACAGGGGCTTTGGGATAGGCCACCGATGGTCTATGTACCATACGAGCCCAAAATATATAATACCCTGGAGTCCTATCTGGCGGAGGAATTGGGGTGAGACCATTTTTTTTTCACTCCCTTTTCTACTTGTAAGGCCAACGCAGATGATAAACAGAGTTTGCAAACCTAGCCAATGGACCAGAAAATGCGACGTCAAAAGATCAAATAGGCGCACCTCAAAATATTAATAAAACTATTGAAGTTTTGGTAATTTTGAGTTTTCTGGAATTTTTGATATTCCTAAATATTTCCATCAAAAACTTTTTCTTTCACAATTTTTTTTCCTATTTTGTTTTTAATTAAAGAAAATTAAGTTGAAGAAATTTTGTTAATTTTTCCGAATTTTTAGAAGTTTTTGAGTTTTATGGAATTTTTGGATTTTTGAAAATTGAGAAATTTCGAAAAATTGTAAAAAAAAATCGCAAACTTCGAAAATTTGAAATTTGGAAAAATTTTGATTTCCTTCAAGTAATTCGAAATTTTGATTTTTTTTTTTTTAATAAATGATAGTTTTTTAAATTTTTTATTTATATATTTGAAAACTTCTTTTCTAAATTGGAGAAACCGTCGCTCGATTTTTCTCAATGAAGCATTTTTTTCTCAACTTTAAGAAGAAACTAGATTGAACCAATGAATTAATAGGATTGTTCGGAGTTATTTTCTTTTGACAAAAAAAGGCAAACTAGTGTCGTTCTCCAGATCGCATTTCAATGAGTGAAGTTTCTTGTATTTAGAAAGTTTTTTCTTCAACCAAGATTTTCCTTTTCTGTGAAGGTCGTTAATGAAGTTTCCATCGATAGTGGCCCGCTATTTCATGAAAAAATCTCAAAACTACTTCCAATTATTAAAAAACCCCATATTTGAAATTTTTCCAATTTTTCGATTTTTCTGAATTTTTATTAAAAAAAAAATAATAAAAAAAAAATCCGTGTATTTTCCCAAAAACTTCGCAATTTTTGTTAAGAAATATTACAAAATTTTCAGAATGCATAAATTGAAGGACAAATTCAAGTCTCAAAATTCAACTTCTCAAAAAAAAATTGAGTGAAGAATAAATTGATTTACTAATAATTTAACGACAAAAAAAGACGTCAAATTAAATTCTTATTAGAAGTTGAACGAATTGTTCCCGCGCTAACTGCGACAGACTCGGGCGCTGTTGCCATAGGCCGCTGAACGCGCTCTCGCGCTGTAGAGTGAATTCGGCAACGCTGCGCTATATATAGCTACACAGTAGCGGTGACGGTGCGCTCTGACTGACTGAAGCGGAGCGCGTAACCGGCTGACATTGGTGTTTGGAAATTTCAAGAGAAGTACACAAGTGCAGAACCCGCAACTTCTAAATTTGCATTAAAGGAGATGAACACTCACGTGGTCCAAAGCTCATGGGACGGCGGGAGCTTAACATCAGTCGACTTGTCCGGCAATTTGTAGTACTCGTAAACATAGGGCACAGTCTGTTCATCCGGATGTCCAGCAACAGCTGTAACTTGATGCTGCTGCTGGAGATTGAGCATTGCCGCGGTAGCTACCGACAGTGGGTGCTCGCAGTATGCCCGCCAGTCGCCCTCCATACCCTGCACCTGCACCTGCAAAATTCATTATTATAGATACGCAAAAATGTGTCGAATAAATGTTGTTCCTTATAAAAAAATACATATTTTGTGTACTCTGACTTTTTTTGTATCTGCAACCGCTTCGGCGTTAGAGCGTTATGAACAATTGAAATCATTTGGAGAGCTCTGGGGTGAGAAAAATGAGAGATTGGAAAGAAAGTACACACACACATGCAGACATCGGGAAGTTATAATTTTGGGACGCGGAGGGTAAGACACTCGGGAAAATACTGTACCTGCACGGCCGCAACGCGCTTCTGCGCCTCCTCAGGATCGTCCTGATCCTGCTGTACCGTGTGCTGGTGAGGATCCTCGTCCTCAGGGACACCAGCCTCGCGGCCACCTCCGACACCTCCGTAATTCTGATCTACCCCAGGGACCACAGCGGACTCGCAATCGGAGGATGATCGGCTGCGTCTTCTGCAAAAAAAAAAAAGAAAAATCGTCATATTTTTTTTGCTGCCACAAATATTCCCAAAATCTTAAATTTTCATTACTCATGTCACGGAATAAAGTCAGCGGGAAAAAATTTAATAAATGTCTCCCCGATTTTTTAACCGCTCAAATGCGCCTCGAAAGTATTTGACGTTTCGCAAAAACTAGTTGAACGTTTTATATAAAATCGCTTGTTTTTTTATCCCATCATCGCTCGATTCCTCAACTGTCCCTCTTCTCGAGACGCTATAAATTTTGGAATAAAATGCGATCACGTACGGGTCATTATAGAATCACGAGTAGAGTGAGAGAGAGAGAGAGAGAGAGAGAGAGAGAGGAGGTATGGTCTTGGAGTTGTGGCGGCTTCCAGAGAAAACCTCAAGAAAGAAACGCGTGACTCGTTTACCGATCTCTACTCCACGCATTCGTCCTCCATTCTTCATTCCTCTGAGTTTTCGATATATATCACATACTTGGGATATAACCTACGGCATATTCTCCTCGTGCACTTAACCCATTCAAACTGTGTGTGCTCGCCGATTTTTCTACCGATTGAATGAAATTCTCGTGAGAGATAAAAAATTACCGATCTCTTTTTTACAAAACCAGAATGTGATGCCCAGGTGAGAATGACAACTGGCCCAGGCTAGCCGTAGCCTTTCCTGACCCGTCCCGGTCTCGGCAAGCGAGCCGGTGCCAGTCCTGCTTGGAACATTGGGCCAAGCTAGGCCTAAGGATGGAAACTAGACCGGTAATTTAGCCTGGGCCCAGCTTGGTATCCAGACTGAGACAAGTCTGGCGACCAGACCTGGTTATACACTGCACCAAGACTGGTGACAAAGCTTCAAGATGAAGAACATTACCTCGGCTTGGCATCAGTCTTGGATAGAGCCTGTACTAAGATCGGTATGACCACTGGTGCAAGCAAAGCCCAACCTAGAATGCTGAGGCCTCAGGAAAATCTCTTCTCAGTTTTTTTAATATACATTACAAATTGCGAGGGGTGGTGAGGTGGTGGGGTGGCGGGGGGGGGGGGGCTAAACGTGGCACATGCTCCCTGTGAACTTGCCCGAGACATTGGATGTATGCTAATCTTTAGTGATGCGTTTCGAGGAAATCCCCTCCTATAGGAATTATATCCAGTACTTCACCTGCGCATCCGGTTTTTTGAACCCCCGTACGGCATTTTATTCTGTAGCACTTCCTATCCATGCCAATTCGCATAATCCTAGATTTCAGTTTAGAATGATGTAATTTGAGATGTGTGAAAGTGAGCAATGGATGAGGAGTATGGTGTGTTGGGATGGGGCAAAATGGGGTGGTGATGATTTTTTTCTTTAATTGAGATATTCAGTTTTTCGGTAAATTTTTGGGTATGGAGCACACACACACACACACACACACACACACACACACACACACACACACACACAATGAAAGGGTGTGGTTTTTCATTGCAACTTTTTTTGCAATATTCGAGAATCATGCAAATGATTTTTCCGATTGCTTCATAGGGTAATTAGTCGAGGGTCAATTTTTTTTTTTGTCGCAACGAATGAAAATTAATTTGCCGACTCATCAAGTCAACGGAATTGAGATTTTTTTTAATGATTTTTTTCCTCCATGAGTTGGGATGAATCCCATGATTTTATGCAGAAACCCACGCTCATCTATCATACTTTGCTGACACTTGGGTGAAGCTGGGGGGAGACGTTGCGAAGTGCACGTTGCGTGGATTTTCCATAAATTTTAATTACGCATTGCAACAATTTTCGAAACTCTCTAAATACGAAAAATCAAAAAGAAAACAAAAATTCCGATAAAAAAGATACGCATATACATACACACACACACTTGGACACACACACGATTTCGATTTTGAAATTTATTACAAAAAATTGAATATTATAAAAATGGGCAAATGTTCAATATTTTCAAAATTTTCGAAATTTTCAAAATTTTCAAAATTCTCAAAATTTTCAAAATTTTCAAAATTTTCAAATGTTCAAAACTTTCAAAATTTTCAAAATTCTCAAAATTTTCAAAATTCTCAAAATTCTCAAAATTTTCAAAAGTTTCAAAATGTTCAAAATTACAATTCGAAAATTTTTCCCAAAAATTGGTAATTTCAAATAGTTCTCAATTCTTAAGCGAATGAACATTGAAAAATAGAGTGCAGTACTTTTAGATTATTTAAAAATAGCAGCAGTTATCCCATACGCTGAGACCCCATAAATAATTCCCATGAGTTCAACACGGCATTTCCACTTGATGAGCATCATCTTTCCGTTGGTAAAATTGCTTTCACTGGTGATAAATTGATGATTTCATACTCTGGACCTATGCAAACATGGAGGAAAAATATTTGCACGGGATAACGCCGTAGCTCATTATCGTTGAGTTCGTCCCATTTTATTTTGTAAGTCTATCTCGCTCATCATTGAATTTTCATGTCTAGTATTTTTTACGTGGTGGTGAATTGTATGCGGGGTAGAACGGTTATCCAGGTGCGACTATGAGTGCCTCGGGTAGGGTTTAGATTGATTCGACATGCATAAATTAGAGGAGAGGATAAGCCTTCATATGCATTCGATGTGTACGCTCTCTGGGGCTGTAGGGTGGCTTTATAAATTGATGATCGCCCCGGAATTTGATGGATCCGTTGGCATTATTTTTTAAGCGATATATTTATTCATCGTCTTTTTGATATGTTTACTCACGATTCTGGACTTCATTTTTTTTACTTCCCATTTCTGTTCGTATTCACCCGCAGACCCCCCGCCCCCCCACTCCCCGACCCCCCACTTTCCCACCCTCCCACTTTCCCACCCTCCCACTTTCCCACCCTCCCACTTGCCCACCATCCCACCCACCCACCATCCCTCCCACCCATCCACTCAGCCATCCCCCCACCCACCCTCTCACTCACCCACCATCCCTCCCACCCATCCACTCAGCCATCCCACCCTCCCTCCCACCCACCCACCCCCCCCCCCCCCTCCCACCCTCCCACCCACCCACCTACCCCACCCCACCCCACCCCACCCACCTACCCACCTCCCACGCAGCAATTTTTTTCTGTGTGTGTGTGTATGCTCTGTGGATATTGATGGCAATGTTATCATTGAGAGAGCAATCGAAAGCTCTGCTTATAGCTTAAAATTTTGAAAACCTCAAAAATCTCACAAATTAAAAATAAAAAAAAAATGGAATTTACAAAAATTTTGAAAAATGAGAATTGATGGTAAAAACAAATTTTTAGACATTTTAGGAATTAGAAAAAAAACTTAGTTTGATAGCGAAAAAAATTTTTATGAACAATTTACTGAATGTAAAAATTTTCGGGGTTTCTGTATACCCATAAAAAATTGCTGGTATCACCCCGTGAAAAAATATTTTGTCGGAAAGTCGGAACATGCGTGACAGGTCGCGTGGACGGGCCATCGTTTTGAATATTAAGATGCCGGTAGCGTGTGCCCGTCTTTTCAGTTCCGTTTCACTCACCCAAGCTTTTGTACCAGTCCCCCATAATTCACTGAGGTGTGGGTGAGCGCTTTATTTACGGTTTTCCCTTGGTCACCCACGAAACCGCCGATCGCGTGTCGTCTCTGCATTCGGAATTACAATATACCTTCAGCATTCAACAGTTACAGATTAAATTATCAAGATTGGAATCTCAGGAATTACCATGAAATGAATCGTTTCCGGAATCAATTTCAGGTTCACCATGTGTGAAAATTCGCGGTCGTGTAATTTGGATTTTTTTTTTTTTAATAAAATGTTTTTTTCAAAAAAAAAAATCCGGAATTTTGAAAAATTCGGTTCCAAAATTTTGAATAACTTGAAAAATTTGGGACTTCTCGACATTTCGAAATTTTTTGAAACTTTCAAAACTTTTGACATTCTTGTGATTTTTTTTGAGATTCTTTGAGATTTTTGAAATTTTTGAAATTTTTGAAATTTTGAAATTTTTGAAATTTTCGAAATTTTTGAAATTTTTGAAATTTTTGAAATTTTTGAAATTTTTGAAATTTTTGAAATTTTTGAAATTTGCGAAATTTTTGAAATTTTTGAATTTTTTGAAATTTTTGAAATTTTTGAAATTTTTGAAACTTTTAAAATTTTTGAAAATTTTGAAATTTTTGAAATCTTTGAAATTTTTGAAACTTTTGAAATTTTTGAAATTTTTGAAATTTTCGAAATTTTTGAAATTTTTGAAATTTTTGAAATTTTTGAAATTTTTGAAATTTTTGAATTTTTGAAATTTTTGAAATTTTTGAAATTTTTGAAATTTTTGAAATTTTTGAAATTTTTGAAACTTTTGAAATTTTTGAAATTTTTGAAATTTTTGAAATTTTTGAAATTTTTGAAATTTTTGAAATTTTTGAAATTTTTGAAATTTTTGAAATTTTTGAAATTTTTGAAATTTTTGAAATTTTTGAAATTTTTGAAATTTTTGAAATTTTTGAAATTTTTGAAATTTTTGAAATTTTTGAATTTTTGAAATTTTCGAAATTTTTGAAATGTTTGAAACTTTTGAAATTTTTGAAATTTTTGAAATTTTTGAAATTTTTGAAACTTTTGAAATTTTTGAAATTTTTGAAATTTTCGAAATTTTTGAAATTTTTGAAATTTTTGAAATTTTTGAAATTTTTGAAATTTTTGAAATTTTTGAAATTTTTGAAACTTTTGAAATTTTTGAAATTTTTGAAATTTTTGAAATTTTTGAAATCTTTGAAATCTTTGAAATTCTTTGGAATTTTTGAAATTTTTAGAATAAATTTTTTTATTTGCACATTTTTGCTTATTTCTACTTCCAAGAATTATTTTCCCTATTTTTTTTACCTTTCATTTCGTGGGCATTCACGAGTGTACAATAAATAGAGAATGATGAAATGGGGAATAGACACTTCCATTACGAGGTAGTGTACGTGGACAAGTAAGCAGTGGGCTGTGCTCTATTTGCATAGGCGGACGTCTCCGGTGTAAAAGACCGACTCATTTTTTATCCCCTCCCCCCGCCCAGCCCTCGTCCTTTTTCACCTTGGCAAGCGGAATAGCACAAACTGTGTAAGCAAGGAACTTTCCTATTTTACTCTTCCACATTGTACATTCAAAAATCACTAAATCGAATAATTAAAAAATTTGAGATTTTACCGTGGGAGACTACCCTCCCCCCCCCCCCCCCCCCCCCACCCATTTAACCCTATCTCCGAGCTGTGAAAAAAAATAAAACAAATAGTTTGAGCGAGGGGCGGGGGGTATTTTTTGACGAGCAGTCATCAATCCATCATCCCCTCTCGCCGCTCTTACGCGCGTAACTAATTTATTTCACTTCAATTTCGACGCCAGGCGGAGAGAAAAAAATAGTAGAAATTACAATATAAGTATGGTTGAAGAAGACCTCAACTCTTTCTCCACTGGAGGAACAACTGTCAGAGTAATGGCTGAGCCAACTATCCATTATTGCCCTCCATTGACTGTTTTTTTATTGCACATTTGAATTTAAACAATTGTTGAACGCACGATGAGTGGAGTCGGTGTAACTTTGAAGTGTCGTTGATACTTATGTCCGATGGTAGTTACTGGCATCATTTATTAAGCATAATTCGACGATCGTGAAATTGTCATACGCATGATAGATGTCATATCAAAATCACTAGTGTATATATGTAGCGTATATATATAGCGTTATGTCACATGTAGCGATTGCAGTAATTCTAAAAATGGACAAAATTTCAAACGTATTTGGGGGTTTAAAAAATTGTGAAAAATCCGGAAGTGGAAAAATTTACTATGCATTGGCACTTGGAATCAAACTCTCACAATGTTTCGCTATCGGAACGAGGTGAGTACGTGAGTGCGAACCGTAGCGACGGTGATAACGATGGGCTTCCTACATTCTTTTTTTCTTGTTGTTGTTTTTTTTTTTGTTGCACGCTTCGAACATGGGACAACGAAAATTGCTGGTGAATACAGCAGGACGAGGGCAATTATCGAGCCTCCGGAGGGAATAGTACATATGACATATACATATACCTCGTCTTCTTCACTCATCAACATCCCCTAGCATTTATATTGCAAATGCTCTTTTTGCCAAGCTTAAATTACATGTAATTTTAATTTTCATGTAAAAAACGTAGCTTCTAATTGAAGATAGGGAGCAAATGTATTTACTCAGGCGTGTGTGTGTGTGTGTGTGTGTGTGTGTGTTTATGATTTAATTATAGAATTCAAATTTTGGATTCGTTGTAACGCCCCCCAAAAAAAATCACTTTTAATAACCCGTTCACTTTACAGGATATTTACATAAAATTTATGTAAAAATTTGTAATTTTTTTGAAGATTTGAGGAATTGAAAAAAAAATTGCGCGTTTTTCAATTTTTTCACAACATTTTTTAAAACCCTTTAATGATGTATATCAGTAATTACCCCAGTCACTGAATTCCCAAACAATGGTTGAATTTTGTATAGCTCATGGGTGTTGATGTGAAGTACATAGAGGTGCAGGAAAGTGTGAAAAAGGATAATAATATAGAGTTACTGAAGGCTCCGCGCTCCTTCACAGATATATGCAAGACACGCGAACAGAATGAAAGGCTCTAATATACATAATGTAATGCCGATGCTGTAATGCAGAAGGTATAAAGTATAAAATTGCAAGAAAAAAAAAATACGAAACAGAAAAATATCAAAATGTAAATAAAATGAAAATTTTATTGTGTGTGTGTGTGTGCATGTCTGCGCACCTATGTGTGTGTCTGTGTATGGGTGCGTGTGTGTGTATCTGTGTGTGTGTGTTGGAGTGGGCGGATGGGTCGAGTGGGCGGGTGGGTGGAGTGGGCGGATGGGTCGAGTGGGCGGGTGGGTGGAGTGCGCGGATGGGTGGAGTGAGCGGATGGGTGGGTGGAGCGGGCGGGTGGGTGGAGCGGGCGGTTGGGTGGAGTGGGCGGGTGGGTGAAGTGGGCGGATGGGTGGAGTGGGCGGATGGGTGGAGTGAGCGGATGGGTGGGTGGAGCGGGCGGGTGGGTGAAGTGGGCGGGTGGGTGGCGCGGGCGGGTGGTTGAAGTGGGCGGGTGGGTGGAGTGGGCGGGTGGGTGGAGTGGGTGGATGGAGTGGGCGGGTGAGTGGAGGTTGAGTGGAGTGGGTGTGTAGGTGAGGTGGGCGGGTCGGTGGGTGGGGTGGATGATTGCGTACGAGTGTATCTGCATGCGTGTGTGTCAATCTCAGTATTTCTCTCAACTGTATTCCACCTAGTTCCATTGGCTTGTCATTGAATTCTCAAACAATAGTCTAATTTTACTTGCCACATAGGCGCAAGAAAGTGTGAAAAAGGATAATAATATAGAGTTACGCTGAGGCTCCGTCGCCCGAAATATGCAAGACACGCGAGTAAGAATGGCAGGCTCACTTCAATATACATAATATAACGCCAATGCCATAACACAAAACCCATGGGATATCCTCACTTCTCGATGGCATTATGCCGTTACATTGTTGCGCGAATCGTTTCGCTTCGATGGACCCGCAGACTCCTTTTTTGTTCATCGCGTGTGTGTTCATTCTCATTGCTCACAACCCCCCTCCCCCCCCCCCCCCACCCTCCACCCCACCCCGATCGCTCTTTCTCGAAAACCCTTTTTCCGCGCAGCGGTCCAGCGCCTTCATAACCCCGAGGGTCACCGCGGGGGGTTCGACATTCAGATGAAATATCCCATAGTTATTATTATTGTTCCACGGTGCTAAAAGTCAATTTTTTTTTCTTGCCCAACACTCGGGTATTACGCAATTCAGGGGTGAAATAATTATCTCAGTAAAATTACAAGATCAAATGTCTTTCAAATAAAATTAAAAAAAAAAAAAAAAAAAAAATTAAAATTTGGAAAATTTTAAAATTTTTCAAAAATTGGAATTTTTGAAAATTAGTCAATTTCCAAAAATGAAGAAAAAGAAAAAAAATCAATCATATAGATAATTTGAATAAGTATCCAGCATATTGAATGGTATTTCCATTTCATTATTCCATGAGATATATATTAGTATACTAAGTACCAACATAACGATTATGGGCATCGGTAAAAAAAATCGTAAGTACCTCTATATCCAGTATTTACATATCTCAAATACACTGCGGCTTCAAACAACTCGGTATCTAGATATCCAAAAGCAACGAAGTACTACCCCACTCGATATCAGAACATCTATAAAAAATTGAGTACCTTAATTAGTATTGAGGTATTAATTAATACAGAACCGTAGATGAAGAACCGTGATAATTTTCGCCTTCAATATTTCGGGAAAGCGATTGAAGAATGCGCAGTTCCCCTAAATTACTGACACCTTTTGCGGTGGCATGGGGACCGGCTGTCTCCCCAAACTGAACTGGATTTGCCGAGAACATGAGGTTAACCAGGGCAAACTGGGTCGCAGAGCCGGCCAATACTGCAGGAACTCGATGTACACCTTTATCCCACTGACCAAAAGCCTCCGCAAACTCCCAAATTCGCGCCTTCCACTCAGGAAGCCTTCCTACGGAGTATGTAGGGCCGAGCGGCCACCCATCACCTTCCGGGCCGGGCTCAGCGCGCCTACACCGTACCGGTGTCACCCAAAATTACCAAAAGCCACAAATTACCATAAAAATACAATAATTAACCATTGCCCAATTATTAATTTCCACATTGGACACCAATTGCCCAATCCCCTAAATTCGCAATCGTACATTCTAAAAAGTTCGATTAAAAATCGCTTGTCACTAAATTTTTCGCCACATTTTGAATATTCATATAAAATGAAATGTATTTATCATTGGCATAAAATTGCCGATAATTCCGTAAATCCGTTAATAAATTCCGGCAAAATGAATAATGTATAATTTGCCCATGCCCCATAACGCTTATCACCCTTGCGGTGTAATCTTCTTGAAGTCATCTCAACATTTTGAATATCCAAGTTGAGATATCTCCGGGTGAAACATTAACATTGCTCTCCAGATTTTGTATAAAATACTGAAGTCCCATTCGCAGAAGATGCATATTATGTTTATGTATCAGTTTGGAGTTGAAGCTGGAGATAAGGAGAACCGGGTTGCGCCCGAGTAAGGTTATCCCGATGAATTCTCAAGTGGCGTACGGGAGATACGCGAAAATTGAGACGTTGGCAATTTTTTTTTCCAGCTTGCGATATTCAAATGATGGAGCGGAATAGTAGAAATTGCAGTTGCACAAATGCGAGACTCCTCCCCCCCCCCCACCCATTTAACCCTATCTCCGAGCTGTGAAAAAAAAATAAAACAAATAGTTTGAGCGAGGGGCGGGGGGGTATTTTTTGACGAGCAGTCATCAATCCATCATCCCCTCTCGCCGCTCTTACGCGCGTAACTAATTTATTTCACTTCAATTTCGACGCCAGGCGGAGAGAAAAAAATAGTAGAAATTACAATATAAGTGTGGTTGAAGAAGACCTCAACTCTTTCTCCACTGGAGGAACAACTGTCAGAGTAATGGCTCAGCCAACTATCCGTTATTGCCCTCCATTGACTGTTTTTTTATTGCACATTTGAATTTAAACAATTGTTGAACGCACGATGAGTGGAGTCGGTGTAACTTTGAAGTGTCGTTGATACTTATGTCCGATGGTAGTTACTGGCATCATTTATTAAGCATAATTCGACGATCGTGAAATTGTCATATGCATGATAGATGTCATATCAAAATCACTAGTGTATATATGCAGCGTATATATATAGCGTTATGTCACATGTAGCGATTGCAGTAATTCTAAAAATGGACAAAATTTCAAACGTATTTGGGGGTTTAAAAAATTGTGAAAAATCCGGAAGTGAAAAAATGTAAGAGCTAATCCGGAAATAGAATTGGTTTAGGGAATTTTCAGTTATCTTCCATACGAGAAATTGGTCGAGTGGAGCTGGGAAAGGGGAGGTACATGAATGAATGGAACCTGCTTTGATTCTTTCAGCCACTTGCATAGCAGCCACTGGAGCATGCAGTGGTATTGGGCATGCCCCCGTACATTTATTTTACCGCTCATGCGCGTGCCTGAGGAGCGCTTGCACATTCACGTGAGTGAAAATATTCTCAATGATGCTCCGGACAATGAAGCTGGGCGAAACAATCGCTGTAACATTGTTAACGTTTTTTTTTTTCAATTTCAAAAACAATAATTTTTGAAAATTTTCAAATTTTTGAAAACCACATTTTATGATTTTTTGAAAACTTTTGAAACATTACTTTTTGTTATTAAAAAATTTCAAAAGTGTTGAGAATTTTAAAAATTTGAGAATTTCAAAAATTTGACAATTTTTGAAAATTTTGAGAATTTGAAATTTTTTGAAAATTTGAAACTTTTTAAAAATTTGAAAATCTTAAAATTTTGGAAATTCTGTAGATTTTGAAATTTTTGAAATTTTTGAAATTTTTGAAATTTTGGAAATTTTGGAAATTTGAAAGAGTTTTGGATTTTCAAAAAAAAATTCACTTCCGTCATAACTCTTATCATTCTAATGGACGGCTATTGGCCGCTCAGATTAGTTAAAAGAGCGATTCGTATCGGTTGCGCGCATAATGGGTATAGGTATGGTGGCGCGCGCAGTTCAAAACTGGTTTTGCCCTCGACTGTGTTAAAAAAAATATATATATTGAAATACAGCAGCCAGTTCCAGACACTTCCCGGTTTCATCGATATTAACCATGGGAGAAATTAATCTGCATTTGCAAATTTCTACCCCCTCCTTTAACTTTTAATTTGCTTCGTGACATTGAGACAGAGTTCATGGGACGGCTCGTTATAATATTCCCCATGGATATTTTTAAATACGGTCAAAATGGACTCAAGGCTATTTATAATATATGTACTTTCCCATATGCATTTTTTTTACAATTTTTTTTTTATTTCGTCAGAGATATTCCGATTTCACGAGAAAATGAGGAGGGAGACTGCCCCGAGAACTTAGACGCAAAAAACAGTTTTCAAAATTTCAGAATTTTTGAAAATTGGGAGGAATGTTGGGAGTCATTGATTTTTCCGTTTCAATGGTTCATTGAAATCGAATATTTATCATTGCAAAACTATCAAAATTTCCAAAATTTCCGAAATTCCGAAATTTTCAAAATTTAAAAATTTCGAAAATTTCAAAAATTGCAAAAATTTCAAAAATTTCAAAAAGTTCAAAAATTTCAATAATTTCAAAAAATTTAAAAAATTTAAAAATTTCAAAAATTTCAAAAATTTCAAAAAATTTAAGAATTTCAAAAATTCTAAAAATTTCAAAAATTTTGAAAATTTCAAAAATTTCAAAAATTTCAAAAATTTCAAAAACTTCAAAAATTTCAAAAATTTCAAAAATTTCAAAAATTTCAAAAACTTCAAAAATTTCAAAAATTTCAAAATTTCAAAAATTTCAAAAATTTCAAAAATTTCAAAAATTTCAAAAATTTCAAAAAATTCAAAAAATTCAAAAATTTCAAAAATTTCAAAAGTTTCCACAATTTCCGAAATCTTAACATTTTGACTAATTTTTGCAACGTTCCCAAAACCTGTGAAAATTCAGATAATAATTACATTTTTAAAAATGAAAAAAAAATCCTATAAAGCTCAAAAATTATTGATTATTATAAACGACAAAAGTTACGCCCAAGATTAATGGAAAATTCAATTAGCAATCACGCAATCATCGATATTATTGTTTATTAGAATTCCATTGACGCTTACGTATGAAAATGAATCCTAATGAATGTCTCATACACACTAGCAGACATAGACAAATACTGAAAACTCAGACAGTTCAGAGTAATCAATCATGGACCGATATGTTCTCTCCTATTTTCCCACTTTTAAAAATTCTCAGATTATCTAATAATAAAATATTGCATTATAAAAGAAAAATTAAAGAGTCTCAAACATTTCCAAAATTTGGAAAAAAAAATAATAAAAACTCTGAGACTAAAAAAAAAGTTGAAAAAAAAATTTCCAACATTTCGAAAATTACAAAAAATTGAAAAAGTCGAAAAATTAAAAAAAAAGAAAGTTACGAAATTTTCAAAATATGAAAAAAAAAATTTTTGAAAATATCAAAAATGTCAAAATTTTGGAATTTCAAAAATCTCAAAAATGATAAAAAAAAATCGATAACAAAAATTGGACAGATTTTTTCATAAGTTGGTGATCTCGCATGAAAATTCTCAACTGGATTTCCTCGGAATTCCAGTACTTACGGCAATTTGTCGTGCAAGAAAGTCCAAGTCAAGAGAAAATTGCCAAGTACAGGGATGCGCTGAGTACGCGCATAAATTGCCAGTGAAACTTGATAAAAATATGGATAATGGAAAAAACAAAATTCCCGAGGAACAGCGGAGCATCTTCGATTTAAATCCCACTTGAGTCACAGTATGGAGAGAATCGAGACAATATATGTACAATCTCCATAAGCGAAACGTAAAGTCTGATAAAAACTTGCCGGCCCCTTTTGATAAGAACTATTTTTCATATTTGTTTGAGCAGAACATTTTAACAATCCACAAAATTTTGGTGACTTGGAAAATTTCAAAAAAAAAAAAAATAAAAATTGCAAATTGGAAAATTTGAAAAATTCGAGAAAATTTGAGAAAATTTGAAAAATTGGAAAATTTATTGAAAAATTCGAAAAGTTGGAAAATTTTAGGAAAATGTCGAAAAGTTTTGGGAAAATTTGAAAAATCATTTTTTTTAATTAACAAAATTGAAAAAAAAAAAAAATTAAAATTAAAAAAAAAAATTGAATTTCAAAAATTTGCGAAATCGGAAAAATTTGAAAAAATTGACAAAATGGGGACAATTCAAAGGGTTTTTAAAACTGTGCAATATGTGCAAGCGCTCCATAGAAATATTAAAATTCCCGTAAAAACGAAATTCCCAACCAACCGCACAGCATCATCGATTTAAATCCCGCTTGAATCACACCATAGGAAAGCGGATAGAGACGATCCCTACGGATTGTGCATTTGTATTTTTTATTAAGTGAATAAATTTTTTTATCCGATAAATGACCTCTCGTTAAGGACACAAGTACGTTATGTTAATTAAAGTCTTTCCGAGATTTGTCGTTGAATAGCGTTCGTTCAGCTTCAATATTGCCTCTAACTCTCTGACTTAAAGCTTCACATGATCTGCAATTTCTATTTCCATTTCCGGTTCCTCTATTTTCATTTAATTACAAAATGTTTCCCAGCTCCATAATTAACTTTCAGATTTCTCGACATCCCCCGCGCCGGAACCACCACCTTCAACCTGCGATATCTCCTTAATGACGGGTGCTAGCGGCAAAACCGACAAGACCTAAAATGTGTATTTTTTAATAACGAACAATATTTGTCCCAACCATTTTTCTCTATCTATAACCCTTTTGACGATAGAACGTTGCAAACGATTGAAATTTCTGATTGTAAAAATTTCATCCATCAAAATTTTTCAAAATATTTTCAAATTTCAAAAATTTTCACAATTTTTTTTGAGAAGTATATACGGAGTAAAAATACGAAAAAATATTACGGAACAATTATTCAATATAATAAATAATAATAATATTTTTGAAAAATATTCATCGTTAAAAAAAATTATGCAACAAAATGCAACGCGCGAAAATTTGAATTTTATATCTTCACATTAATTGAAAAATTTTGATTAATGATAAGTCCGAATGGCAAAATGGCACATCAAGGTGGCACTATATCAATGATTATTTCTCCAGTCAAATGTCATGACTGAAAATTGGTGAAGGAGGAATAGTTGTGCGCACGTGTACGTCGCAGATGTAATCATCAGCTCGGCAAAACTAATTAAATATTCATCGATGCTATTTCTCCCACTGCCCGATAAATGCTCTGTCATTAAACACAGCGCGAACTAAAATTGTGATGATGAAAAATCATCATTCATGAAAATGCGATATTTCAGTTTTTTTTTTCTGTCAGTCACTAATGGATCTGAAATGAGAAAAAAAATGGCAAAAAAAAATTCTTTGGGGGGAAACAACAATGAAGTTGATGACGGAATTTTATCATTGGCATTACCAGAGCTCAGATAATTTTCAATTTATTTTTTTTTTCGTTTCATGGAATGTTAACAATCAGAAAAAAAAACAAATCGCGAGTTAATTTATTTTAATGTAAAAATAAAAATTTGAAAATGCAATTTATGATAAATATTTTTTTTTTCTGCAACTGTGCAGAGCTTCGATGAAAAAGTGTGAGTCATAACCTGATAAATTATGGAACACAACTGGAATAACACAGGATTTTGTTCCAGAAAACAAGTCGTCAACAGTTTGTCGGCATGTTAATGACAATTGCCGTTACCGGCTTAAGATTTTAGATGGCTGGGGTAAAAATTGCCTGGATATCATGCATACCATGTAGGCCAGATCCGCCAATTTTTTTTTTTTTTTTTTTGTAAAGAGAAAAAAAGGCTGCAACATGTAAAGTGTATTGACACCTCGATGACTGGCGTAAATATCTCGAAAATGTGATTTGAAATTTATCGAAAAGAGAGATCTCCACGGAAACACTTGCCAGGTACAGTATTTCGCAATTAAAGTGTCAATATGCCAAGATTAACTTGCCAATTAATTAAGGCGATGTTAATTGTGACGACCCCAAAAATGGAGCGTGTGACACAAACAAAATTTTCGACGGGGTTTTTCTCATTTATCTCGTAAGCAACGGACTTTACAGAAAAATTATAAAAAAGTTTTCTGTCGGAAATTGAATTCCCCACAAAAAAGGTCTTATACCATTTTGCCATAGGAGCACTTGTTAACCAGATAATTCAACGTTCCGTTCAATGCCGGGGTTGATGGCGCCCGCAGCACGCATCGCAAAGATGCGCACACACACGCACACACAGGGAAATTAGAGGTGGGCCTTGTGGAGGGTCACGGTCACACCCGTCTACCCCTTTTTTGAAATCACCCTGATCACGAGATTTCTCAGTTTTTATATATATGTTGAATATCTGACTCAAAATGATCTACCGGATAGGAGTTGCATGTTTCTTTTATTTTCTAAAAATTTCGTATATTTTTTGACATGTTTGTAAATTTTTTCAGAATTTTAAATCGGGGCCGATTTTTGCTACAGATTTTTGCTGATTAAAAAAAAAAAACAAATGTGTAAAAATTTGAGCGTACTTTTTTTTCATGGTAGAACCTCAGAATCGCCATCAAAATCTGAAGGGATGAGGCTCACGGATTGTTCGAATTGGTATGGAATACCCCATATATATTTGAGGTGATGGTGTCCACGATGTTCAGAAAATTTTGATAAACGATCGTGACATTTTTTCCCATATAATTGTAGCCCAATAGTAGCAAGAACTGCTGATAGACTTCCGCACTCAGTAATAAGCGCCGAAGCAAAGCCCCAAGCCCCAGCGGACATGTGTAACGGGGCGTTAGCGGTATTGTTGTGCGTATTTTCCCGGCTGCGAGAATTGTTGGATCGAGTTCATTCACTAATTCCATGGCACTAGCCCACTCACTGTGCCACAATTGTGATCATACTATTAGCGCTATTTTACATTATTTTCACCCCCTCTATCACCCAATTTAGTAGCGGCCTTTTATTTGGTTAATTAGAACGAGAAATATCTCACGCAAGAAAAATTGAAAATTCTTAGCGTAAATATATTTTATTATATATGCTATATAAATTTTTCTTTAATTTTCAACTTACCGATTTAGGGAAGTTATTGTAATCACCCCGATAATGAAGTGTCTCAGAAATCGAAAATTTTCACTTTCAACGTTTCACATCATTCTGACAAATTTTAAATGAGGGTTCTGGGTGTGTGTGTTCGTATGTGAGTGATTCTTTGAGAAACGGTTCCCGGTAAACGGCTCGATCGATTTGTTTCTCCTTTGACTCAAAATTACCTCTGACTGATATCCAGGGCGAAAAGGAGTGTCAATGTTGAAAAACAATTCCTTCAATTGTTATTAACAATTTCAATTGTTTATAACGCTGTATCTCGAGAACGGTGACAGATACGAGAAAAAGTGTTAAACAAAAGTTGTTCCTCTCGTGAAACTACATATTTCATGTTTTATTACTTTTTTTGCTAGGCATCATATTTCACGAGATATCGATAAAAATCGTAATAATCGGTCAATAGTCGAATTTGCGTAACTGATATACAACTTCACTTCATACGTGTATCGTCACACACACGCACACACTATCAAGAAGTTATAGATGCAACTCGTCGAGGGTCACACTCACGTCCCATTTATTTATTTTTTTCGTTGGTTTTTTTTTTATTTACACCTTTTCCATTGTAAATTAGAGAAAAAATTGAAGAAATTTTTAACGTGGAATATACAATTGATTAAATTAAATTGAATGAAATGCACAATTACTGTAATACTTAAAGCGAATAAATGTTATGAACCGCGCCAACAATTTCCATTATTTATTCGAAATAAATATCCAACGAAAGTAAATAAATCACACGACCTTTCCGATAATTTCCCTCCCGCAATTTAATTGAACATCCCCAAGTGAATCCTGAAATTAATTGCTCGAACACTCATTTACTCACTCAGTTAATTAACTACAGTACATAATCCAATTTTGGCATTGCGTAACCTGCGATCCTCCTGCAGTAACTTATCTTCTCGTCTTCACTGCAATTGCGTAATAAAATATAGAGTACTCGGAATAAATATAAGCACTAAATAACAATTTCATCAAGCAATCAATAAATTGAAGCTCTCAGAAATTTCTGCGCCCAAATTTTACCGTAAAAAAAAAACGTTGGAAAAAATTTTTTCAACCTCCAATTTGCACTTCCACAATGCGTCCTACATATAAAGACGTCCGTAATTGTTCGAAAACGTGGCACAAGTGTTGGAAGAAGTCGTGCGTCCGTGCGAAAGCCCAGGGCGCCCCTTTGAGGTAGGATTTTTAAAAAAAGGGGGGTCAAGGGGGGTAAATGGTCACGGGAAATGTCCGGCCGGTGGACAGGGGGCTGCTCTAGGGTCATCCTATGACTCCCATGAAGCGTCCAAGTTCGTTCTGTGAAAGGGGTTGTGGTGGTTGTTTTTTTTTGGCGCGGGCGCTTAGCGCAAAACACAATGATGCCGGGACCTGAGACTGTCCCTTGGACATAATTAGACCCTGGACTATCCCTGGGAAATTCAGAAATGACCCCCCCCCCCACTCCCCCTTGACCGCCCCCCTCGGTCCGCCGCGCGAGGGGCATGAACCGCCGGGCTTCACTATCCGGCGGTATAACGCGCTGACAGCGATGGTCTATCATTGGCGAAACTTGAATTTTAAAATTTAATTCATGCAATGAGAGGGCAAATAATTTTTGATGTGTGAGTATTGTTCTGGACTTCAATTTGATATAAACGCCCAGAGTGTGTGAGAGTGTGTGAGACTGCGTGAGAGTGTGTGTGTGTGAGTGAGTGTGTGTGGGTGTGTGTGTGTGTGTGTGTGTGTGTGTGTGTGTGTGTGTGTGTGTGTGTGTGTGTGTGTGTGTGTGTGTGTGTGCGTGTCAATACTGATGAAAATGCCAAGAATAAAATGTGAAAAAAATAAGCGTACTTGTACTGTATCTCCGAAACTATTCGACATACACAAAAATGGTAGAAAACCTTTTTTGTTAGCAATCAAATTCTCTACAAAAAGTTCTTTACACATTTCTCTTTAAAACTGCTCAGTGAGGAGATAATGAACAACATATTGGTAAGTAATTTTTCACCCAACATTCAGATGATATTGATCGTGAATGATCTATATTACTTTGAGTTGCTTTGACAATTTTAAGGGAGCTGAACGAAGAAGTGGAAGTTGCTTCGGGGCAGACATATGCGTATTTACATAAAAAATTTTAAATTTCAAAATTTAATTTGCTATTTAAAAAATTTCGAGGAACTGCAGTTTTAGCAATTTTTTCATTTAATCAATGTAACATTTTTGGTTAATTTTTGGAGCTTAGATAGGGTAGGCTGGGGCAGAATGGGACATATGTACATTTTCTACGATTTCCCTATGATTTGATCCATAGATTTTGTCCGCGTAAGAAAATCTTGTGCAAAGATGTGAGCACCTTAAGAGGTACCACCTTAAGGTAGCACCTTAAGGTACCAATTAGTACCAAATTCCCATCAATATTAAACACCGGATTGATGACCAGACCGTTCTGCAAAGACCATATGAAAGAGACAGTGTAACAGTCCTGGAGAACATAAATTTTTGGCGCGAATCTCTAGTCTCTCCCCGGCGCCCTTCTGATTGTCCGAACCTCTGATTGTCTCCAACCCCCAGAACCGCACTATATCCATCTACCCGCGCACTACGCTCTCCAAAAACCGGCGAAGCACACAATCGCAAAAGCTGGGGGGGGGGGGGGGGAGGAGGGTGGTGGGTGGTACTTACCCCCTCAAAATTCCCCTTCAACCCGACTTCACCACCTTATCTCAAGCCAGTGCTTATCATCACCCAGCACTCCAGTTTCCCATCCACCGCCAAGGTCATCCTCAAAAAATTCACTGACCGACCAAAACGGCAAAATCCCTCCACAAATCTTCGTTAATCCGCCAAATCACACAAATCCCATAAAAACCACCCTCCACATGCTCCCCACGATCACACTCAAAAATCACATATGCCGCAAATCACTAAAAATTCCCCCAAAAATCACTCAAAATTCCACTCCAAAAGCTCTACCAACAAGTCCCCGCCAAAAATCCCGTTCTCCTTAAAATCACTGGAGTTCCCGCCAATTTTTCAAATTCAAAAAATTCCCGCGCCAAGATTGGACAGTCCTCAAAAATCACCGCAAAATTATGAGATAATCCGCAACAGGTGGAAAAAATAGAACTTCAAAAATGAAAAAAAAAAAAAAACTGGGACACAATTCCAAAATTAAAATAACAATAATAATAATAATAATAATAATAGTAACTGCGGCTTTAATCGGACAATAATTGTCCCAAATATTGGGCTCAACAACTATCCGGTTCGGTGTCTTGTATTGGACTGTGCAGAAGTGGCACCTTCCAGTTTTCAGGACTTACATCTTGTCAGGTATAAAGTGAGTGTGAGCTTTAGCCGTGTGCCACCGTCTCATCCGTCCCGTATTGCGTATGACAATTTCGTTGTATGCGTAAGGTGAGCCAAAGTTGGTGTGAGTGTGATAGAGATAGTGTTGGAGTGAGAGGAAGGGATATGAGGTGCGACAAGGTGAGAGATTGTGCGGTTGAGTTGAAAATTTTGCCCGCCTTCAGTGCGCTCAGTCACTCGTGCGCACACACACACTGGCTAATCGTAATTCGTATGTGTGATTTTACGGTAGGATCGGTGGACGTAGGCCCCGCCCAGTTACTACCCCCACTTGTACAGGAGAAGGCGAGACTGGTGGACGCATGGCGATAAGACGCTGGGACATGCCACCTCTCGCGAGAGAGAGAGACATATGTCGCTACTGCTGTGTGTGTGTGTGTGTGTGTGTGTGTGTCACGTGGGGAGACCGCGCTCTAGGCTCGCACGGCACAGTGGATTTTTTAGGGGGCTAGAAAATTGGGAACTTTCCGGCCTACTTGTAATTGGGGGGAAAGGGGGTGGGTGGGTGGGGGGGGGGGGGGGGGAGATCCTATGGCAAAATCATCCTCTGAGATAATTGTCTCATTCAACAATTGTCTCTTCTTAACCTTTTAGAGGTCGCCCTCGCGCGCCCGACCTCCGTGGTCGCGCCGGCGGCGATCCGCCGCCGTACTCTTCTATTTTGGAAAATCGCAATTTTCGAATACTTTTACATGCCAATGTGCTGAATGCTGGTGGAAATGATGCGCGATGAAAATATGAAAAATATAGAAAAAATATATATATATATAGATATATATATCTATAGACATTTATTGGAGAAAAAAAAAATTTTGCTTACTGATACCATAAAGTTCATTGAGTTTATGTCAGTGAAGTTTATGCTAATCAATCTTAAATATCAACTCTGCGCAAATTGTATTTAAGTATCAAGATAAACTAGCTGACTTATGCAAGCAATTTAATACTAGGCACAGTAGTTATCGGGTAAAAATTGACGTTAAATGTATTTACAGAGATAGCACAAATGGACATGCAGAGGTTGACGAGATTTGTGGGGGAATTCGGTGGGTAATTTTCGGGAATTATGACTCTGGTCAATTGGACGGGGGGTCGGAGGGGGGGGGGGAGGGCGCCTCGTCGCGCCTTATGTAAAGATATTTTATGTGATTTGGACCGATCCACGGGTCAGTCTCCGCGACAAGTACCCTCCACGTCATCGCAAGAGGTGGATTAACTCGAGAATGCGACGCTTGAGAGAAAAAGTGCATAAGACTTTTCTAACGAGAATTCAATATTCTACAAAAGTTGTTATATAATGTTTGTTGCTAAATCCAGTTGTTAAGGAAATAAATGGCTTTTCGTGAAAATTTTCGGTATGGTAATTACAGGGATCTACCGGAAGATGTTTTTTTTTTCAATTGAGTGAATTGCAAATGAAATTCCTACAATGTTGTATAAAAGAAAAACTAAAAATTAGAAAAATTTCGGGAAGCTAATATTGAAATAGCTTTTTCAATGGGAATTTTTTAATAACTTACTCGGTGATGTCTAGTCCGAGATTAAGGCGCTGAACACTTACCTAAAACAGAAACAAAAATTTCATCTCATTAGTTTGGAATTCAAATGAAAAAATTAAAATGAAAATTAAAATTCACGTAGCTCCATAAACTACACAGAAAAATATATACATCAATTCCTGAATTTTTCCGCTGACTTTATTTCATATTTCTGCCATTGAGATATGAGATATTAATAACGAAGTGGTCCATCGAGGTAAGTTACATTGAGCCTCACTGCACTGTTCCCCGAATATCTCAAAAACTACCAGAGGCATCGAAATTTGCTCTAATACAAATCTCCAGATCTTCTTGTGCTCTACAAAAAAGGTCTATATCAAAATGCCGCTATCTTGATTCGCTTTTGAGATATTCGCTGCAGAGTGACGCGAGACGAAACTTGACTGGGTTGACCACTTCGCTTCTTATATACACTTAACATGGCCGCATAATCCACTTAATATGGATCATAGCCAGTCTAAGTGTAATCATGCGTCGGTATGTGTATGTGTAAATGTGTATGTGTAAATGTGTATGTCTAAATGTGTATGTGTAAATGTGTATGTGTAAATGTGTATGTGTAAATGTGTATGTGTAAATGTGTATGTGTAAATGTGTATGTGTAAAGGTGTAAATGTGTAAATGTGTAAATGTGTAAATGTGTATGTGTAAATGTGTATGTGTAAATGTGTATGTGTAAATGCGTATGTGTAAATGTGTATGTGTAAATGTGTATGTGTAAATGTGTATGTGTAAATGTGTATATGTGTAAATGTGTAAATGTGTAAATGTGTAAATGTGTAAATGTGTAAATGTGTAAATGTGTAATTGTATGTGTAAATGTGTATGTGTAAATGTGTATGTGTAAATGTGTATGTGTAAATGTGTATGTGTAAATGTGTATGTGTAAATGTGTATGTGTAAATGTGTATGTGTAAATGTGTATGTGTAAATGTGTATGTGTAAATGTGTATGTGTAAATGTGTATGTGTAAATGTGTATGTGTAAATGTGTATGTGTAAATGTGTATGTGTAAATGTGTATGTGTAAATGTGTATGTGTAAATGTGTATGTGTAAATGTGTATGTGTAAATGTGTATGTGTAAATGTGTATGTGTAAATGTGTATGTGTAAATGTGTATGTGTAAATGTGTATGTGTAAAGGTGTAAATGTGTAAATGTGTAAATGTGTATGTGTAAATGTGTATGTGTAAATGTGTATGTGTAAATGTGTATGTGTAAATGTGTATGTGTAAATGTGTATGTGTAAATGTGTATGTGTAAAGGTGTAAATGTGTAAATGTGTAAATGTGTATGTGTAAATGTGTATGTGTAAATGTGTATGTGTAAATGTGTATGTGTAAATGTGTATGTGTATAGGTGTATATGTGTAAATGTGTATGTGTAAATGTGTATGTGTAAATGTGTATGTGTAAATGTGTATGTGTATATGTGTATGTGTAAATGTGTATGTGTAAATGTGTATGTGTAAATGTGTATGTGTAAATGTGTATGTGTAAATGTGTATGTGTAAATGTGTATGTGTAAATGTATATGTGTAAATGTGTATGTGTAAATGTGTATGTGTAAATGTGTAAATGTGTATGTGTAAATGTGTAAATGTGTAAATGTGTAAATGTGTAAATGTGTATGTGTAAATGTGTAAATGTGTAAATGTGTAAATGTGTATGTGTATGTGTATGTGTATGTGTATATATATGTATGTGGTCTGTGTATGTGTATGTGTATGTGTATGTGTATGTGTATATGTATGTGTGTGTGTGTGTGTGTGTGTGTGTGTGTGTGTGTGTGTGTGTGTTTGTGTGTGTACCTTGGAAAGTGCATGTTCCTATGCATCTAGCCGCATGTAGACCCAAGTCTGTACGTGTTAAAGATAATTAACCTTGTTACCACCATAATTGCCTCTTTTTTTTCTCCCTATTTCTACAAAATACCCATTACATTCTCAATGCCTACAAAGTCACCAATCCACGCTTATGACTTTTTAGCCTCCCCCAATTGCCCCTCAACTATCATAAAAAAAAAAACAACCGCAACAAGTTAATGTATAATACTTCGATAAATGTCACTGAGCCAATTAATCGCCCGACGGAGAACGCTCCCTCGTTAATAAGACTCATTTTCCATCTTTTTTTTTTTTTTTCTTTTCTAGACACCAAACTGTTTCTATTCGACATTTTCTTACTCGCAAGCGATCTCTCGACTTTTCCATATAATATACCCGTTGGCGCTTCTCTAATCGACACTTTTTAGAAAACGCTACGCCATATCTTTTAAAAAGTAGGAAAATGATCGAGATCTCGAATCACGATCGGCGAGTGGCGCGACACGCATTATATCCGGCCCAAGAAATTCCAAGAGTGCGTGTGTGTTTAGCTGGGTGGAAGGTGGCGGGAGAGGTGGGTACTTCCAATGGATCCTCTACCCCGCGGGGATACTTCGCTGAGGCTAAATTTCCAGCCATTTCTGTCGAGTATTATCGAGTGAAACCTGGAATTGAGAGTCGCGTATTGGGAAAAACGGCGGATTTTTCTCTTTTTTTTTTTTCTCCCATTTAACGACCAGCGATTTTGCACGTAATTAGGGATGAACAAGAACTTCTCAGGTACTACTTAACGATCTCGAAAATTAAAAGAAAAATCTTTCCCAACTTTGGAAAAATTTGTCCCATAATTTAAATCCCCAGGTTTGATAAGGGAAAAAAAATGGGATAATGACATTTGAATTTGGCGCGCCATAAAATTTATTACCAAACAAAGTAATGACATGAACATATCATCTACTAAAGTCACCGCAGGTTATATATCGGTGCTATACTTTGCCCCCTCGCCGCGAATTGTAGCATTTTATTGCACCTACTGTGGCACTGCATATTTTTTTACTATTTTTCCGTTCATGTCTCAACTTTTTGCACACAGGTGAATTGCCCCACTCGTCATAGGTGGATAAAAAAAAGTACAAAGTATCATATGGATGGAGTTTAAGCAGATCGAGGCACGACAAGCGAGCTAGGTAATGCAGGTATAATTGAATGAAATATACTTAAAGTTGCTGTGCTTCAATGTGGTATACTTGGAGCAAGTATACTTGGATGCTTGGCTCAAGTATAGGTGGATCGGGCACAGATGAATATAAGTATAGAATCAAATGTTGTGAAATGAGGTTTGAATCAAGTATACTTTAAATCGAAATACTTGAATGACGTATACTTGGCTCAAGTATACTTGGGTCACGTGCACTCGGACGAAGTATACTTATGTCAAGTATACTTGTGTCAAGTATACATGTGCCAAGTATACTTGCGTAAAGTACGCTTGCGTCAAGTATACTTGTGTAAAGTACGCTTGTGTCATGTATACTTGCATCAAGTATGCTGGTTTCAAGTATGCGTGTACCAAGTATACTTGCGTAAAGTACGCTTGCGTCAAGTCTACTTGCGTAAAGTACGCTTGTGTCATGTATACTTGCATCAAGTATGCTAGTTTCAAGTATGCGTGTACCAAGTATACTTGCCACAAAGATACTGGTCAAGTATACTTGACACAATGATACTTGTCAAGTATACTTGGCACAATTATACTTGTCCAGTATACTTGACACAATGATACTTGTCAAGTATACTTGATACAATTATACTTGTCAAGTATACTTGACACAATGATACTTGTCAAGTATACTTGACACAATGATACTTGTCAAGTATACTTGACACAATGGTACTTGTCAAGTATACTTGTCAAGTATACTTGACACAACCCTACTTGGCTCACCCGTATTTGACTCGAAGATATTTCCTTCAAGTCCACGTGAATCAAGCGTACTTGACTCAAGTGTACTTAACTCAAGACTACTTAACTCAACTCCACTGGATTTACCTATAATCCACCCGAATAACCTTCATTTTCCTGATCATTATTCAATTAATAGTTTACATAATCATTGGAACCAAACTTGATTCAACAATACACCAATACTTGAATCCTAAGTATACGTTTCCTCGACTTTTTACATACGGGAATTGCCCGTTTACGAGTTATGCTGCAAATGCACTTCGTTGAGAAGTTGAAGATGTGCAAAAAATTTCAAACGATGTGAAAAAAAATGCCCAGTAGTGGGGGTGGGGGGGGGGAGAGGGAGGGGGATAAAAGAAGAATAATAAATGCGTATCATCGAGCCAACTCGATCCGCTTTATTAAATTTAAAGTCGTTCGTGCGCGCCATTCGGCACAGAGAGAAAATAAAATGATTTATTTATGAGGCGTATCCACCGACTCTCCATCGCCCTCTCGAGACGACCGGCATTGCTCGTGTATAAACCAACACGGGAAGATTTTTCTGTATACCGTGCAACCGAATTTCACCGCACGTGAAGACGAGGAGGAGGCGGGGGGTGGGGGGGGGGGATAATTATCTTGGGATAAGTGAGAAGGATTCGAGGTAAAAATGCAGAAAAAATACGGCATTCAGAGAATTTAATAAGACACGAGAGATCACTTTTTTTTTTTAACCATCTGAACATTTTGACGTTGAACATTTCAGAGTGTAGAGCAGTTAAAAAAAAATTTCCCATAAATTCATTTTTCAATTTTTTTTAACAATTTTGGAAAATTCAAAACAAAATTTTTGAAAATTTCGAAATTTTTTTGACATCCTAAAGTTGGGATATAACCTCCCATGCACCCCACCCCCCACCCCCCCGGCCCCCCCCTCCACATGAACGCGTAAAGTGGTCCCGCATCTCGCACAGCGCTGGTCCAGCATTTGATGGAATGTCTTGTAGATCTTTGCGCATATATATATGCATACGTTTTCATGAATCCGATGTACGTGTGTAATAATAAGCGCGAAGCATGGGCTGGACCACGCCCTGTCTCCGTTGGCTTGGCCGTTCATGGACCCCAGGCTCTTCACTTCGCGCTTGTATCGCGATGCTGTATGCACACGACACATAGGTTAGGTTAGTCATGGCACACTTCCTTTTCTCCTTTAGATCGCCTCCTTTTTTTTTTGTACATAGATGTACATAGATGCACTTCGGTCGTGGTTGTGGGGAGGGGTGGGGTGGGAGGGGGGAGGGGTGGGAAGGGGAGGGGTGGGGTGGGGTGGGAAGGGGAGGGGTGAGGTGGGGTGGGAGGGGGAGGGGTGGGAAGGGGAGGGGTGGGGTGGGAGGGGGAGGGGTGGGAAGGGGAGGGGTGCGGTGGGAGGGGGAGGGGGGAGGAGGGTGGGGGCGCGAGGACCGCGATGCCCGCGGGGGGGGGGGGGGAGGGGGAAGGGTTAAAGCGATCCAGTTCTGCCGAGATCACCGGTCATGGGATGCCATAATATACAATCCCGAGAATCGCTTTTCCACGTCTGCCGAGAATACTGACTTTTCACTACGTCCGTTTGTTGGGGAAATTCAGACAATTTTTTTTTTTTTTTTTTTGGCCGCGGTATTCAGCGGCGATTAGTGTTTTTAGGGGAGATTGAGGGAGGCGAAATTTGGGGGAGGGTATTTTGAAATTTATGGAGTTGTTGGAATTTTGGAAATTTTGGAAATTTTGGAAATTTTGGAAATTTTGGAAATTTTGGAAATTTTGGAAATTTTGAAAATTTTGAAGATTTTGAAAATTTTCGGAAATTTTTGGAAATTTTCGAAAATTTTTGGAAATTTTGGATATTTTGGAGATTTTGAAGATTTTGGATATTTTTGGAAATTTGGGAAATTTTAGACATTTCGGTAATTTTGGAAATTTTGGAAATTTTAGAAATTTTTGAAACTTTTGCAATTTTTGGAATTTGTGAAAGTTCCAAAAATTCGAAATTTGTTAAGTTTGTGACATTTTTGAAATTATACATTTCTCTCGTATTGTCTTTCATTATTTTCGCCTTGAATATCTAACATCTGAGGTTTTTCAAACTCTTCAAATTAAAATTTGACGAAGCCGTTTTGGGACAATTTGACGTGGAGGAATTGACCTAGAATTCTCGAAACCTACACTTTCTAAATTTTACTGACTCGAAAAAATATATTAGTTTCAAATGGGAGAACGAATGATTCAAACCTGAGCAGTTAGGGACCTCCATTAACAGTTACCCAATTTTGGGCAAAGTCAATTTTTTTTCAAACCAAAAATTTGTAAAATTTGTAAAAGTGGAAGTTCTGGAATATTTCCAAAATCCAAAATTTTTGAAAAGTCCCAGAAATTCCCAAAACTTCCCAAAAATACTAAAAAAAATCGAAAATTTTAATCCTCCCAAAAATTTCAAAACTAAAAAAGTATCAAAAATTTCACATTTCCGACATTGAAATTTCCCGAAAATCAAGATTCAAAAAAAAAAAACAAAAAATGGTAAATCAAAAAATTTTAAAATTGAAAATCATAGAAAATTCCCAAAACCGCGCTTAAAAAAAAAAAAGAAAATGTCCACGTTCCCTCCTCTCGCGAGCATTACCGTAAACTGATATTCCGTTGATTTCATTCACAATTTTATCCACTCATTTTAGTCAAAGATTTATTTTTTCCAAGAAATAGAGACGACTTGTATCGAGTGACTCGTGGACACAAGCCCCGCTAATTCACTCGGATTGTCCTCTTTCAGATGAAAGAGAGACATAGAGATCTTCCTTTTTTTATCCCCTCCCTCTTGACACAGAGAAAAGGTAAACGAGGAGAGAAATGTGAGACGACCGTGTCTCACATCCGGTTTCACTCTATCCCGAGGGCATACAATCCACGTGAATAAAATCACAATCCCATGACCTCGATGAATTGTCATCCCTGTAACCCTTAACATAGTTAAGATGGGCCGACGAGTTGCACGCTATATGTCACAAGTATCCAAAATTTCCGATCGCAATTTACAATTTGACAAACTAATCTGTGAGTGAACCCTCGGTCAATCTGTGCAGAACATGCGAACGTAACACCAACCCCAGTTTAGAGAACAACCTTCATCCTGGCTTGGTAACGTAGGTTAATACAAGCTTCGAACTCTACCTTCATTCAAGCTTGGAACTTTATCTTGGTACAAGCCTGGAAATTCATTTTCGTCCAAGTTCCAAAGTTTCTCGTGGTCGAAGCATCGAAATTAATCTTGGTTCAAACTTCGAAGATAGGAACATTGAGGTTGGACGAAGCTTAGCGCAACCTGCTTTCTGAAGCTTGGGTTTGGATGATTCTGGCAAGCTTGGATGTATGTATCCAATATTGTACGTAGATTGGATTCCGCCTGTGGACCAACGCTAGGGACGCTAAGATTGAGCCAAGCTTGGCACAAGCTGGGCCAACAAGGCTTGGATATCTTTGATATAACTAAGCTTGCTTTGATCTAGGCTCAAACATGGCATGAAGCAATGTCGAAGCTATCAAGTCCAAACTTCGCCATCGGAGGTTTCGCAATTGGGTATGGTGTTGCGTCCGCATGAAATACTGGGTACAACTGAGTTTCCGCCGCTGCGGCGCGAGATGGCGCCACCGGAAGCTTACGGCAGCGTCATGCGCAGACGTCGCCATCTGACTTTCGCTGTATGCTACCAATGTAACCTCAAAGGAATAACTCTGTATTGGCTCTACATATTTTTGTTGGTGCAAAAATGTCGAGTTTTTAGCGAAGTAAGTGTCACTTCCGGCGACTTTTCATTGGCTTCCTTAATTCGAAGGAATCTCCCGCAAATTACAAGCGCAAAAATAATTGTGATGATGGAAAATAGTGTAATTAATAATTTTTTTATAAAGACGAAGACTTATTTGTAACATGATATGATCACAGGTGGTGAAATTATATTCCACTCGTCTGTTAAACAAAATAAACGAAATTCTTCAAATCATGTTGTCAATTTCTCATAAATTTTCACATACATTCCCCCTGACAAAACTTACAAAATTGCAATTAATCTCGAAGATTGAATTCCACTGGTCGATCTCAAATTATGAACTTCCGCCTCTACAAATCATGTAGAACTCGGCGGGGCTTTCTCCACTCCTCCCCATATAGAAATGATCAATTACGGGGAAAAATTGAATGATAAATCGGGTGAAAAGTCTGTTAGTAATGAATATGTCTCATGGGGTCTTAAACAATTCACTCGAATTTTTAATTGGAAAGAAACTAATGAGAGAAATAACTACAGGAGGTTAAAAAATGTTAAGACAAAATTGCGAGATTGATGGATTGATCGGCTTTGGATGGGAACCATATGTACCATCTCAAGCGAAGGAACAGGTCACCCAAAAAGGTTCCTGAACTGGGGCCGCGGTTTCAGGGGGAACAGTTCTGGAACTTGGAACCTACACTTGGAACCTTCACTTGGAACCTCAACTTGGAACCTCAACTTGGAACCTCCATTTGGAACCTCCACTTGGAACCTCCATTTGGAACCTCCACTTGGAACCTCCACTGGGAACCTCCACTTGGAACCTCCCCTTGGAACCTCCACTTGGAACCTCCACTTGGAAGTTCCACTTGGAACCTCCACTTGGAACCTCCACTTGGAACCTCCACTTGGAACCTCCACTTGGAACCTCCACTTGGAACCTCCACTTGGAACCTCCACTTGGAACCTCCCCTTGGAACCTCCACTTGGAACCTCCACTTGGAACCTCCACTTGGAACCTCCACTTGAAACCTCCACTTGGAACCGTTCCCCCAGGAAAACACTGTTCCTCACGAAAAAGTGCGCTTCGGGCAGTTTATGGGCAGCTAATGCCTCCACCGCGTGCTTGCTAGATCGCGATTAGTTTTGCGCGGCTAACTAGGAAAAATACTCTCGACAAATGGAATGAAAAGCCAGTTTGTGTTGAATTTGTCCCACAGGGCCTTTTAGAATCGGCCGTCAATGGGGTTCTCACTCGTCCGGTAGGAGAGCGATCGCCGTCGGCAGACAGCGAATATACAACCGATGGTTGGGTACATAAGCAAAGCAAACGACCTTCCATGGAATCTGGACAACCTGTCTACCCGGCCTCCGGCCCCCAGTGCACAACACAGTCTGTTTCAACAGTTCGTACAACTCTTAGCCACATTATGCCATCCTACCAGTTCAGTCTATACCCGCAAAAATCGTGCGGACGTCCTGAGCAGGTTCATGCAGGTCATGAAGTGGTTTTGTATACGTGGAGGGGGGGGGGGGGGGGGGGGGGGGAAATTGATAAGAATTACCGTTTTGTTTGGTGAAGGAGTTCGCCTCGATTTTCATGCTTTCTTATTCACAAATGCAGCAAAGGATGCTAAATGAAAATCCCCGCCCACCCACCCAACCACCTACCCATTCATCTCCCCACCCACCTATTCACCTACCCCACCCACTTATCCACCCCCCCAACCCACCCACCCACCCAACCCACACCCCCCCACCCAACCCACACCCCCCACCCACCCACCCAACCCCCCCCCCCACCCACCCACCCAACCCACCCCACCCACACCCCCCCCCCCCACCCAACCCACACCCCCCCCCCCCCCACCCAACCCACACCCCCCCCCCCACCCAACCCACCCCCCCCCCAACCCACCCGCCCATCCCACCCGCCCATCCCACCCAGCCAGTTTCCCCGCCAAACCCATTTTGCCCCATTCTCATTTTGTGAAATTTGATTTTTGTAATTTTTGTATTTGGTCGCGGATGTATGAGGTGGAGGTGTCCATTATAGTCATAAATCATGTCTTCTGATACTTGAAGTCGTTGAAGTCAATTTTTTTTCGCACATCACTGAAGTGTTAGGTTCATTTCGAAGTCATGATAAGTCACTCAATTGTGAAATGACACTCAGATTTTCTTCTGCTAATGATAAATCCACCAGCTTCATGATTATCTGTACCTTTAAGCCACTTTTGGAATGTTGAAACTGTTAAATTGAGGATATCAAAAAATGTCGTCATCAACCATTTTTTATCGGCATAAAAATCCCCCGACATTTCCGACTTTTTAATGCGAAAAAAAGTAATCATTAAACTTTTTAAAGACACTTATCACGGCAACATTATTGGCCACCTAAAAATAGATTTTTCAACGAGTGATTTGTCGCCAATGTGCAATCGCTGAAACAAAACGAGAATCATCGAGCTTTCTTCACTGCTCTCGTGTCGTACTTCCCATAAAAACTGTTGAAAATTAGAAAAATCAAATTGCAGCCATTAATGATAATGGGGCAAAACGGGCTTATTTCAATCACCTCTAAAATCAATATTTGACATTTGCGCACTAAACACTATGATTCATATGAGCTATGTGTTATTTCGCAGGATGAAAATAGAACTTGAAAATGCCACCACATTTATTTAATTTCACTCTGTCAATCTCAAGTTGATGATGATAAAAACCGGTCTATTTTACCCCTCTCTTGCCGCATTATGGATGAGAAATAAGCGGTTTTTTTATGCCTGTATTGGATGCAAAGATTTGATATGTCTTATTGCATGTTGCTTATTATAGCAACAGAAGTTTTCAGTCTGTGTGCGTGTGTGCATGTGCGTGTGGGTGGGTAGGTGAATGAGTGGGCGGGTGGGTGGATGAATGCGTGCGTGAATGGGTGGGTGGGTGAGTGGGTGGGTGAATGGGTGTATGGGTGGGTGGGAGTGGGTAAGTGGGTGGGTAGGTGAGTGCGTGGGTGGGTAGGTGAGTGGGTGGGTGGGTGGACGGGTGAGTGGGTGAATGGGTGTATGGGTGGGTGGGTGAATGGGTGTGAGTGGGTAAGTGGGTGAGTGGGTAGGTGAGTGGGTGGGTGGGTGGGTAGGTGAGTGGATGGGTGGGTGGGTGGGTGAATGGGTGTATGGGTGGATGGGTGAATGGGTGTATGGGTGGGTGTGAGTGGGTAAGTGGGTGGGTAGATGAGTGGGTGGCTAGGTGAGTGGGTGGGCGGGTGAGTGGGTGGGTGGGTGAATGGGTGTATGGGTGGGTGTGAGTGGGTAAGTGGGTGGGTAGGTGAGTGGGTGGGTGGGTCGGTTCATGGGGGGGGGGTCATGGGTAAGTGGATGGGTTTATGAGTGGGGGGGGGGGTTGGTGGGTGGGTGGGTGGAACAGACGAGCTGATGGCATGGCATAATGTAGCTAAGAGTTGTACGAACTGTTTGAAACAAACCTTTCGAGCCATTTGCAAAACGCTGAAACTGTTAATTTGAAGACCAAAAAAAAATTGCGTCATTAAACTTTTCTTTTGTCGATATAAAAATGTTCCGACATATCAGACTCTTTTTCTCTGCAAAAAAAAAATTGTCATTAAAGTTTTAAAAAATATATTTTTGACGACTAATTTTTCGTCAACGCCATTCGCTAAAACAAAATGAAGAAAATTGAGATTTCTTTTATTGCTCTAAAGTCGTGATAAACAATCGCTTGAGACTGTTATTTATTGCACTGTGTGGGAAATGGCCTTTTTTTTTCAACCGAGTGTTCTTTTTTTATTTTGGATTTAATGGCGCTGTTTGGATCTTCTTGAGGAGAGGAAAAAAAAACATTAAAAGGCCCAACAAACACACAGCATCTTCTCGACGAAGGTGGGGCATCATTTCTATTTTGGGTCGGACGATGAATCATTCTGCGTGATTGGGCAGAGGTATAGGCACCATCACATAGCAGCCACTCATTTATTCTCATAAAATTCGGATAACTTCTCGAAACACAAACGTGACTCTTTATAATGACACGGTTTTCTCTTCAGATTTATTTTTTTCTTTTTTTCCTTTTTCGAGATTAGTGAATTTTTTATTTCCCCAAAAAAATTTTGGCATTTGTTGAAAAGTTTTGCATTTTTTTTTCTGGTTCTTATTTTTTCCCTTTTTCATTTCTTCACTTTTTCCATTTTTTTTTTTATTTCTAAATTTTTTTAAATACTTTTATTGGAGATTTTTTTTTTTCGTTAAATTTTTTTTTCACTTTTGAAATTGTTCCAAATTTTTGCCAATTTTTGTTACTTCTCAATTTATCAATTTTCAGTTGTTTTTTTTTTTTTTTCGTTTTCCAATTTTAATATCTGTATTCAAATTATAATGAATTTTCTAAAATAGGGCAAACCGCACTTTTCATAACGGCACATTGATCATATTTCAAATACTTTGGCGAAATGAATTTTTTTTTTTCACTCTACCTGGACTTTCTCCGGTCTTTCCAAACAGACCATTCAGAACTTTCATACAATAAATTGGTTTTTTAAAAAGTGAAATGAATAAGTGGATGATTACTTCGTGCAGATACTTTGGATAATTAATAGGCTATGTTTATATATTTTTTTTATCGACAGATTTCGTCGCTATTCCATATATATATATATATACATAGATTGGTTTAAATCGGTATAAATTAGTTTTTGTGTGTGTGTGTGCGTGTGTGTGTGTGTGTGTGTGTGTGTGTGTGTGTGTGTGTGTGTGTACGTGTGTGTAGTGCGTGGTGTGTCCATGTGTGTGTGTATACGTGTGTGTGTGTGTGTGTGTGTGTGTGTGTGTCCCGAATTTTCAGTCACGTCAACCTCCTAACCCAATTTTCAGCCTTACCTCTTTAACAAGCCAACTTAGAGAAAAAAGCTATTAAACTTTTTTATCCACAATTCAATCCTGAACAAAAAATGTCATATAACATTTTTACGAAAAACCACTTATTAACGAGATAATCCACTCTCAAGTTCATTTAATTAAACACCTTCTTTTGAGGAATTTATACACATACTCATATGTATATAAATTAGATGTGTACACACACTCATACACATCGAGAAATTATTGATCGGGCCCCTTGGAAGTGACACATCGTTTATTAATTTTTAATTTCAAATTTCTTTGCGAAATCGACCTCGTTTGAAGATTATCATCGCAAGTCCTCTGATACCTTACGCAATTACGAAAAAGTCTGAATAATTATTTATAATTTCGTGCGAGTTTCTCGAAGGAAATTCGATGAGGAGGTGGGGGGGGGGGGGGGAGGGGGGGGGGGTGGAGTGTGAATGTGAGGTGAAAAAAGATGAAACAAATCCGAAGAGACAAGGAGATAATATCGGTCTTATAGTGGGGGGGGGGGGGGAGGAGGGGATTAAAAGTCGGTAAGTGGAGTATGGGGCAGGATTGAATGCAAAGTATAATATTGAATCTTCATGGTAACCACTTAAACGAAATTTGATGGATCACCAAAAAAGGCGATCGACGCGCTTGTCACGTGACGCGACTTTTCCAACTTTTTCATTAATGAAATTTTGCCAATTGTTGAACTAATATTTTTGAGACGCATGTACGAGGATATCTATATATATATATAGGTTTCTACTGCATCTCAGAGATTGCAATTGAAAAAAAAATTGATTATCTCGTTAACGAGTGGTGCTATTCAGGAATGTTATGAAATATTTTTGATACAGAATCTTTTTTGGAATTAATTTTTTTTTTTTTTTTTTTATAAATTTTCTCTAAAAAAAAAAAAAAGAAAAAAAAATGCAAAAATCTCAGCAATTTCCAAAATTTTGAAAACCCCCAAAAACCCTCCAAACCTCCAAAAAATCGAAAAAATTCACCATTTTCCAAATTTGCCCCACTTCCAAATGTTCCCCAAAAATTTCCAAATTTTTCAATTCCAAAAAAATTGGGATTTCTTAATGAAAGAGAAAGGGGGACCAGGGTGTGAATGTTCGCTAAAAAAAGGCGCAATAAATCGGGCGAGCCGAAGATAATGTCGGTCCCAACCGGCGCAGCGGGCGGGGTGGTGGTGGTGGTGGGGGGGGGGGCAGGGGGGGGATTAAAACCCGCGGTGGGGGAAAGATTTGGGGGAAAGGGGTAGGAATCGGAGGGGGGTTGCGGTCAAGGATATGAAAGAGAGAAGCCAGAGCAAAGTGGGTGGGGGGGGGGGGGGGGGGGGTCCCTCTCGGCCTCTATCAAACGAAAACGCAAAAAAATAAGATACACACATATACATACATATATATATATATATATCATCGGAACGAGGGAAGGCGAGCGTTTTCCAGAGCCGTACAGATACTGGAGCCGGCCGGTCCAATCGGCCATCTTGTTTTAACGGTCCCGCCACCTATACTCCCCACCATTTCCACATGCGTGGGTGTACAACCTCGTTCTCTCGCATCTCTCCACTCGATTTTTATTCTCATTGTATTGTAGAAAGAGCCTGAGAGGTCCGTGATTTTTTTTTTCCACCTCTGTGGTTTATTTTCTTGGGGGGATTTTAGATTCCAGATGAATAATTAATTGGGAGAGAGAGAGGTGGGGGAAAGGAATTTTTTTTGAAAAAATAGCGGACGCTCCAGCGAAAATTGGATTGAGGAGCTGAGGTATAGATTGCTTCGACTATTTATCATTACCCATTCCTATCTGTACACTGAGTCTGGAGAAATTGCAATGAATACGCTCGATAGCACCGTTGCGCATGCGCGCGCTGCGGCGCGACGATCGAGCCTACCCTCACTGCGTGGAGCGCGCGGTAAGGGCGGCGCCAATAACGTTGAAATTAACATATGTCCTAAAGTAAAACTCAAGAAAGAAAGTCATACTCCATAAAATATGTATTTTAAGAGAGGAATAATGTTCATTCAACACTTCTCTTTCTGCCTTGAATGTCGTTCAGAAAACTTGGGTCGCCGCTGCCGTAACACCGGAAGTACCATATGCGCGCGCTGTGGCGCTACGATCGCGCCTACCCTCAGTGCGGTAATCGCTCGGTGAAAATGGCAAAAAGTTCTATGCTTTGTTAATAGTTAGTTAATGAACCACGTGTCAGATCAAAGTCAATGAAATTTTAAATTGTCCGTCAATGATTGCTCTGTCACATCCTGGTTCCGCTGGGTCCCACGTCATTCAGAAAAATTTCATTCGATTGGTAGAAAAAATCCAGTGGCATAAGAACGACGTTAATATTCAATGTTTCCGAGTAAGTTTCTCATCTTAGGGAGTTGCAACGGTGACAAAAGCCCGTCTGAATAAACATGGACTGTCCAGGGATATGAAGCAGTCGACAAGACATGCGATCAAGAGGGGTAAGTACATACAGCATTTACACTCAAACGGGATGAGGGGGGGGGGAGGCACAACTTACAGCACATATCGTTTGGAGTTCGTGTATAACCAACGATTATCGTATATCGGGCCACTAATAATAAGCCACCGAGGCACGGTAGCGCTTGCACATGCACTTAGGTATATAGATGTAGGTGCGTGCATAGGTCTGTAGGGATATGTGGATCGATGGACATTAGACGTTATTCGAATATAAACGGGTGGGATAGCGAGGGAGTAAATAGCAGGTCGCGGTGGCATGGCACTCGAACATTCGCAAGGTTTTTTTAGGGGGATTTTGTCCCAAGTTTGGGACGCTTCCGGACGGTTTTGGTAGGCTTGACGTTTCTCATAGTTATGGATATTTTAACCGATTCAAAAATTTTTAAAATTTTTAAAATTTCAAAAATTTCAAAAATTTCAAAAATTTCAAAAATTTCAAAAATTTCAAAAATTTCAAAAATTTCAAAAATTTCAAAAATTTCAAAAATTTCAAAAATTTTAAAAATTTTAAAAATTTCAAAAATTTCAAAAATTTCAAAAAATTCAAAAATTTCAAAAAATTCAAAAATTTCAAAAATTTCAAAAATTTCAAAAATTTCAAAAATTTCAAAAATTTCAAAAATTTCAAAAATTTCAAAAATTTCAAAAATTTCAAAAATTTCAAAAATTTTAAACATTTTAAAAATTTCAAAAATTTCAAAAGTTTCAAAAATTTCACAAATTTCAAAAATTTCAAAAATTTCACAAATTTCAAAAATTTCACAAATTTCAAAAATTTCACAAATTTCAAAAATTTCACAAATTTCACAAATTTCACAAATTTCAAAAATTTCAAGAATGTCAGAAATTTCAGAAATTTCAAAAATTCCGAAAATTTCAATAAAATTTCAAAAAATTCAAAAACACAAAATTTAAATTTCAAAAAAAACCTCAGATTGGCCAGACACCCAGACTTATTAAAGTGTACATAATTTCACTGAGCACACTGGAAATTAAAAATTTTCCGTTAATACTGAGGCAATCCTGACGTTCATCGTCCCAAGGTCGTAAGTATCGCATGACTGAACGATGGCGGAATGAGAAATTTTTTTTCTCTTCATTTTCCAAAAACACATTTTCTCATTCGAGAAATTGTTTTTATTTTGTGTCGAGGCATTTTGTCAGAAAAAATGCACTTCTTTTTTTTCCTTTTTTTTTGGTAATCATCTCGGGTTTCCTGTCGGTATACCGTGTGGGCACTATTATCACGATGGCGCGAAAATTACATGTTATTTCTCTCCTATGCATTGCAATGAGGCACTTAATCTTGGGATCATATAAACCAGCGACAAAATCTCGTGAAATAATCAGTTGCTCTTGCCCATATATCAATGGGGATAAATTAAATGAATGGATTTGGCAATACTATCTCCATTATAATGTAAGTTGAAAGGATTTTGCAGAAATTTGTTGTAATTTCTCCAACCCAAGTTCTTCATAACGCATTATTACAAAAACGGTAAGAGATACGAGAAAAAGTGTTAAATAAATATTGTTCCTCTCTCAAAACCACACATTTTATACTTTACGACTTTTTCTCATAAGTTCCATAATTTAGGACCTACAGCGATTTCAACGTTGGCGCGCACACTATCACACGAATCCCGTTTCCTGAAATTTTCCATCTATCTCGAGACTGACTCAGTGTAGACAAATTTTGATAATAACCTTTTCTGTTGGAAATAAAATTCTCCACAGATTATGTTCTATAACATTTTTCCTTAAAATCACTCCTTAACGATTTATTACTGATTTTAGTTGGTTATCCCTATTCATCCCAGCACACTGGTCCACAGCAATGTAAATAATAAATGTTAGTTGAAAATAGGAATTACCGATCGATCGTTTCCGCCTGAAATTGAATATATGGAGATGCAATCCAGGAATATTCCCCTTAATTGCAAATTACCTCAATTAAATAATCCCAAAATGGCTCCATTTCCCGCCAAAAAATCATTGAAGCCTCCCCCCTCCCCCTAAATCATCATTCCCTCATGACTTTTACGACGAATGCCCGCGATATCCTTGAGATGACTTGTGTGTTATTCCCCACGGTGTGCGTGGTATTCATATCTTTTTATTTCTCTCACTTCTCCTCTCATATTCATTTTATTTTTCTTTTTTTTAAACTTCTGATATGCCAATGGCCGACACGCGATACGCGAATGGAGAGCTTGTGGCGTCCAAGCGCCAGACTTGCGCGGAGAAAAAAAAATATTCTTATGTGCACGAAGCGAAAAGTTTGACAAAAATGACCCTCTGGTAATTTTACCAATTGGTGAATTGGAAATATCAGTCATTTGTGCCGATGTAAAAGCGATCCTGTAAAAGCGCTTTGTTTACAAACACATCGTCGACCTCCGTCGTCGGTCAGTCCTCAAAGGTGCCATAAATACAGGGACATCGGATGACAATCCTAATATAAAAAAGACATGACAGTAGAATTGAAATGGAATCGACTAATCGAACATCGAATCGAATTTGACAAGGTTCACAGGGACACCGACAGATGGCACTGAAAAAGGAGATTCAACATCGCGGCCACTTGTGGCCGCAGTGGCGCTAGTCCTATAGTAAAAAAGAGGGACAAGGAAAACTATCGAAAATCTCGATGATATCTCGATATATATCGATACGCGTAGACGGTGAGACCGAAGCCAACGCTGCACCAGTCAGCGGCGGCGGCGGAAGAAGGAACTGCGCGTGCGCAGCACGCGCCACCGGTCTTCTAGAGAAAAATCGGGCTCTAGGAAATAATAATTTTCAATAACATATAGTACAAGAGCCCGTGACTACCAAGGTGATTTTGTAAAGATTGAAATTATGTTTGATAAGCCCTTCTCTCGTTTTTTCATGGCTGCAGCTCACGTGACCTTTTTGCTATGCTAGCAAATCAGATCTAACCAAACGCCGTTTGCCACTGTAGCACACAGGCTGGCTTACCGTATGTCAACCTACGAATTTTGCTGGAGTAACGTGCGGCGCGCTACTGCAACGGAATTATTTTTCTCCCTTACTAGCGAGGGTTATTGATCATCGTAAGGGGCTGTCAATGTTCGATTTCTCGGTAATAATGTACAGCTCAATTTTTCGCAAATATGGACCTCTATATTCTATATCAGTGGACATATGTGTCAATTGTCGTCAACATGCGGCCGGCCGTGTGGTTAGTTAATTTAATAAAGAAATGTCTCTTCACACGGGACACGGTAAAGTTTTCCATGCTTCTGCCATTTACCCAAATTTACCGTACATCCACGGTAAATCAGAGATATAAATACCTACATTAAAATTTACCGTGGACCGTGCGGATAGACACTGCCATTTAATAAATATGATTTTCCGGTAATAGTGTGAGGCCTGGCTGCTAAAGTCGCTTTAAAAATGTCATGTAAATCTACCAATCTTAGATTGAACGTTGAGTATTATTACGCGGAGCTCACTGAGATTGTAGGTACAAAAACAAAATGTAAAAATCCGAAAGGGTATACATGGACTTAACTAAATAAATGGAAGATGCCCACCTCGCTCTAAGAAATAATCTTTGAATTTGCCCGATGTGGCATGGAAGCGCTGGAACGAAGCAAAATTCAGTGAAAGGGAAGGCGATTTTTTGAGCACAGCATCTTGAGAGCCCTATCCTAACCCCCCACTCCTTACTCAACTGTCCTCATCGGATTTGACCGCTCGAATTGCAATTCGCTCTCCCAAACATCTCCCCCCCTCCCCCCCCCCCCCAGGTAGGAGGGGGGATCTTTTGCCACAGAGTTTTCTCTTCATCCTTGCTCATAAGAAAAAGAATCGAATTGCTTTTCGACCTTCCAACGTCGCGTTTTAAGAGCCCCCACCATCCATGGAAAATAAAGCCGAAAAATCCCCTCCCCCCCCCCCCTCGATTTATTTTTACTTATATTAATATCATAAATTCAAGGGTTTATCTTTCCGTGGAAAATGTGGGTGAAGGAAAAGTTGGGAAAGGGATAATGGAGAGAAGAGATGAAGGAAATGAAAGGAGTATTTAACGTTGTTGTTACGCCAATTGACTTTTCTAACAATCGAATGAAATTTTTCTGAATGACGTAGAGCCCAGCGGGACCAGGATGGGATAGAGCAATCATTGATGGACAATTTAAAATTTCATTGACTTTGATCTGACACGTGGTTCATTAACTAACTATTAACAAAGCATAGAACTTTTTGCCATTTTCACCGAGCGATTACCGCACTGAGGGTAGACGCGATCGTAGCGCCACAGCGCGCGCATATGGTACTTCCGGTGTTACGGCAGCGGCGACCCAAGTTTTCTGAACGACATTCAAGGCAGAAAGAGAAGTGTTGAATGAACATTATTCCGCTCTTAAAATACATATTTTATGGAGTATGACTTTCTTTCTTGAGTTTTACTTTAGGACATATGTTAATTTCAACGTTATTGGCGCCGCCCTTATCGCGCGCTCCACACAGTGAGGGTAGGCTCGATCGTCACGCCCCAGCGCGCGCATGCACAACTTACGGTCCCATAAATTTGCAAAATTTCAATAATATCGAACATTTTCGAAACTTCAAAGTTTTTAAAAATGTTCATCTACACACGCAAACACTCACATTTTATTGAAACTAATCAGAAATGATTCCAGAGACCGTATAGCACTAAGATGAATTTTTTTTTCTACATTTTTTGTTCATTTAACAGTCGTTACGATAACTGCTTACCTCCGGGATGCAAAAAAAAATTCCCAGATATTTTTATTTATCTTAATATCATTAATTCAAAAGTTTATCTTTTTCATGAAGAAATGGATAAAGGAAAAAGTGCAGAGGGAGGAGATGAAGCGGCGATAGATCGCTCGATAAGCGCGCATGTAACGGCTAATTTTCTTCAATTTTGTTGTGCTCTTCCCTCGGATATCCTTTTTTATTATTATTATTATTTTCGGTGAGATTATTCGATAATTGATAAAAAAAAAATTGAAGAGACGACATAAGTGAAACTCAGAGGAAATATTCGGACAAGGGAATTCTTAATGAATCCCCTCATTAATACGTTCGGAGTAATTAAATTGTTAGAGTTATGAGAAGAGTTCGGGAATTTATTAATTGAAAAATAGAGAATTTAACGATGCTTTATGCGCAGAAAAGAAATCATAAAATTCATGGGGACTAAATGAGATGCAGTTGTTTTCGAGTGTTTGGCCCCAAGGTCTTCATAAGACGTGTGCATATCTTGCGGCCGATTAATTGTCGATTATTTTTTTCTCCTTGTTTCTTTTTCTCCATTTATTGATTAGCGGTTGAAAAGAGCAAGGCAGGAGTAGTTGATGGTTATTGGCTTGTAATATTAATACACACGGATACATGAACATTTCATAAAACGCTTAGGTATACCGTTGGGTTGGACGCTGTCGATACACTGTTGTAACATTGGGGCTTAAGGTGACTTGTGGCTTACAACTGTACATTGACAATTTTAAACCTCAATTTCTATATTTCTCTTCTCTCTCCCTCTCTGTTATTCTATAGACCTTGGTCCTATTCTTTTGTACAACATAATATACAGTAATAAACCATCAATCAATCAATCAATCAATCTCGAAGGCTCTACAGCTGCTGCTTCCGTCAAAAGGCCCTACCGGACACCCATCCATGTATGTGGGGCCGGAGTCGCATTTCTAAACACAGGGTATCCCGAGGACCTCCAGAAACTGTGCTACGAATGGCGAGCGCCTGTAGTGAAACCCCCCCCCCCCCCCCCCCCCACCCACCGCCAGGGTGGAGTTCCCCACCGCCCTAGCACTCAGTTTCCTGGATTCCCGCTGATACCACACAAGAAATGTTCCTACTACTCGGGAAGAATGTGAATATCTCGAAAACTGAGAATCGACAAAGTGGGCCCTTTTCATAATCCTCTCTATATATAGAGATGTATGCTATGAAAGGTTTTTAAAAACGTCCAATGACAATAATACACATACACACACACATGGACACACACACACACACACAAAATCTTGTCCAGACTTACCCAGAGCGAATGAGAGATGGTGTAGCTGGTCCAAGTCCAAGTCCAGTTGCTCCAGTAGTTGGATCAGCAGCAACAAGTTCGGATAATACAAGCACGGTTGTCGTTGTATTAGCTGGCACAGAATTTACACCAACACCCCTTGGTAAATCACCATCATGTTGTAGTTGTAACTGAGGATAATGATGCAAATGCAGTGTGGTTGGTGTTTGATGACGACCAATCAGACTATTGCGTCCCTGTGGTGTTGGTGGTGGTGATGGGGATGGTGGCGGTGGTGGATACTCCACCACTTGCACCCTATCAGCCTCACTCTCATATATTATTTCCTTATCATGTGTGTACATGACTGTTTTCTGTCCATCATTGTAAATGAGATCAATCATCTTGTGGCCCAAATTGGTTGGATTGCCTTCTGGACTTACCCGACCATTGGCTTCATCATCTCTTTGTATATCATCATCATGGTGATTATTGGGATGACGTGTATGGTGGTTATTATATTTGTGATGAAGCGTATGATCACTTTCGTGGAGATCGATAACACTGACTGGTTGCATTGTTGCGAGTAAAACTTGATCGCTATCGTTTGGATGCTGGCTCAGGCATGAGGATGCAGGGGATATTGGGCTTTCATGTACCTGGGGAACATTAATGAGAACGTTAAGATTTGTTATGCGATGATCTCCACTGTTACGTCATAACATTTCAGTCTCAGATGAGACTGATTAGCAGATGGGAATGCATCTACATCAGTTTTAGGAGAAGAAATTTATTGTATGTTCCCTGTGTGTTCGTGTGTGTTGCTGGAAATGAAAAGGCGAGTGGACGCGCCGAGGCTAAGAGTTTCAGGCGACACCGTCACTCGCGCTTCCCCCTCCCTAGCGGCGGTCCGCCTGCGCGAGGGACATGTGCGCAACCTCTGCGCGATTACTTTTCGCGGTATAGTCGGACTGACGAAATCGATTCGAATTTGAGTATTATTTTCTGTCGTGAGAGCTTGCAGGCAAGCGCGAGTACTGTTTGTAAACATAGAAGCTGTCCCGCGGCCCGGCCTTGTTTGGGCCGCCGGCCCATCCAGTGCCCCCTGACCTTGAGAAGTACTGTTTTTGACAGTGACATCATAACATCAATCTACACATTCCTCACCAATTGCGCAACTCCTACATGTCAACATTTCCGAATGCTAATGACAAGACTCAATGGAAATAACATTGATAACATAGTTTAATGATGAGATGTATAAAAAGAAAAAAAAAATGGTCAATTCTGACATAGTGTCAGGCACTTCTTCATAATAATTAATCGGCTTGGTCAAGAGCTGGAGAGGACTCGGTGGATAATTAATTCCTCCAATAACGCGAGTTCTTGATCGAAACGATAAGATGTTAAGTACACTCATACCAATGTCCAATAATTTTTTTCTCCCCTCCTCATAATGTACTTTTATCTTACGTTTTTTTTCCTCTGTCCCATGCAATTTTATGGAAAATATCGGATTGTAAGCAATTAGCATATTTCATGTAGCCGAGTAATTGATCATTCACCTATAAATAATTATCACTGTTTTTTTTCGCAAATTGTTTATTGTAGCTGAGTGAGTTGGGAATATATTAGAGAACTAACCGGTGATAGGGGCTCCTGCATATGTAGCCCCGGATCGTCGTCTGTACAAGTTGACATTCTCGTTAAATTCAAGTCTTCTTCGTGGCGATTCGAGTGTCGATTAAAATTAAATCCTGCAAATAAACATCAAGTGGGATGCTATTGTAGAATCCCTTGTATCACAGCTAGGTGGACGTTATGGCACGTTATGGTGAGAGTCATGGGGGTAAAAATCATTGATGTAGACGTCTACCTGTCAACATACAAAACCATCATCACTTCACTTTGCTATGACCAGAGAACGCCTTTTGCGTCAATGGCTGATGTTATAATTTTAAAGTTTTTGAGGCTCCACGAAATTAAATTTCATTGGTGGAAAAGTCTGGTGTGATCGACCTACTTTTATTTGTTGGAAGTTACTCATATGCTCATATTACATATCAGCATTCCTTAGTATTCCTTCGTTTTGTTTTTTCTTTCAAAATGATTTCAAAATTAAAAATTATGGAATAATGGAATAATTTTTGTAACCTCAAGATGTGTATAAAATAGAAGGGAAACATCGAAATTCTCAATGAACTAATTTTATGACATTTTATTCATTCTGGAAATTTCCTTTGGACCATACTCCGGTCATGTAAAACTCCAATTTATTAAAAGTACTGAAGAACAACGTTTCGAAGGCTCTGGGCGTTGATCATCAGATACTCATTTCAGAAATCATTTCCTGTCTTCTCCATGTATCACATCAAATTCATTTGCTAACACTTAGGATAATACTATGGCTTGTTGTTTTTTTTAATGCAACGATTCCATTTTTCCATTTTTTATTTTGTAAATCATAGATTTATTTTCTCAAATAAATCTTCATCTATTTGAGAAAATAAATCTTCATCACTTTTTTCTGTATTTGCACCCAGCCGATTTTCTGGAGGTGACCGGAGTAGGCCCAAAGGGAATTTTATTAATCAGCATCATCTTCATTAATCAAAACACTGAGCTAACCAGACGTGATTTGTCGCGAGAGGGGGAGCAAACAAGTATTTCAGTCCCATTGACCTGATCCATCTATTGATATACATTGAGGTAGATCATACAGTTGTCCAACATGTTTTCATCATACTTGAAAAACATCTTTTGTCCGATGAATGAATGCTCCTGCTGTCGTTACAAGCAGGTCTCATCAGATAGATGAATGGAGCCTTACATCAAGAGCATCTTAAAAGAACCCTGATAAGACTTGGCTCTGCACAAGCTGATTGTCAAGGACAAGGTGGTGCCAACTACTAGTTCGACATGTAGCATTCAAATTTGAACCACCCAGCAGAGTTCCTTATTGCAAGACCCGTTACCGAATATTTGCAATTGGTTTTCGGGCACTTCAAATCCTGAGAAGCTTCTCCAATCAAAGATAAGAATAAATTGAATAGCTCCTGTTCCTAAAAGGAGGATGTCGGAGATGATTTCAAGTACTCAATCGACCACGTTTTCAAGATCACCCGAATACGAGGAATCCAGTCATGCGCAATGATGGAGAACCTGCTTTGGCCGTCTGCTCCGAGCCTGGAGAACTCCCAATTTCGGAGCCAGTGTACCAAAGCAGGTGAACACATCAGCTGCAACTGAAATTCTCCCAAAAACCAGCTCTACCCAGCTTCCTGCTCCAAATCCCGAAAATTTAACCCACTTCAACTGATACCCATGGACTACCGTAACCCCCCCCCCCCCCCCCCCCCCCCCCCAAGTATTCCACGTTGTTTGTATACCTCGAGCCGATGTTAGCCAACATGCGGAAGTAGAAGGTAAACGAGTTGAGGTTGTTTTAAAGTTATCGTAGTGTTGGATGGGGTGAAAAGGAGAAGGAGGATGAAGCAGGTTCAGCCGGTCTAACCTGATTCTACCAAAGGACCCACCTCCGTTTGTATTTCAAGTAGCCGCTTACGCCCTCGCGGGGGCAAAGTGATGCCCTCCTGGCATCACCAAGCTGTTTCCTGTGTACCAATACGCATATCAAAAGCACGGCATCAGTCGTGGAGATACAAACCCAGGCTCGATCTAGCATAACATGAAGTTCCGGTGAGAGCCTCCAAGTTTTCATACAGAAGCAAAGTGCTTGTGGCATTGGGTCCAGCTGAACCGTTCTATGGAATAATTGTTTAACGCTGAAAATTCAGTTTGGTGCTTATGAGCATTCCTCCCATTGACTGTCAGTCGCTTCTCGGAACTGCTCTGTGCTGTGAAAAGGGATTTGGCCGGAAAGCCCGGAGCCCATGGGCGCCCTACCTGCCGTTTCACCTGACACTAAAACCATCCGGCCAACGGTGACTGTAATACCTGTTGTGTCCTCTCGAAACTACCTCAAAATGGATCGACTATGATCAAGGAATCATAATATACGTTGTGTAGTACTTACCCAGTGTGTGTTGAAGCATTTGGTGTTGTCCGGTGGGCGTCGCACGGCATTTTTCCGCGTGCACAGTGATTTCAATGCTCGCCAGTGCTTCCTGTTCGACTAACGTTTTCTTCAACTGCACATTGAAATATTTAGTGAGGGGGAGGGGGGTGGGGGGGGGGGGGGGGGGGGTCGAAGTGAGGAAATAAACTACAAACTACCGAAAGTTAATCACTACTTCTGGATCACATCTCAGCTATTTTACTGTCACCGGTTCATTCATCATCTATCCACCCATTGCGCACCTGTAACACTAAGCCACACACTGATAAATTTTGTCAGTATTCCGTGAAAACGTCAGGTGTCAAGGTATCACTGAACTTTATCACAATTCACATGAAATTCTTCACAATTGCGGAGGATGGGGAGGCACCAGTGTTTGCTCTTCGCTCCTGACTTTTAATCCGTAAGGCGTCTCTTCATCACCAACCCGGTATCGATTGCTCGATCAGTCTTCAATAAAAGATAGGGAAAAAAAAACTACTGGTGGGAATGGACTGTGCCTGGCTGATAAATTTTTGGTGATGGTACAATTGTTATTGTAAACAAATGGGGATATTAATGAATATTGGAAGAAGCGAAACGACGTCGCGCACACCAGCTCTCTTCTCATCGAGATAGACAACATGGCCGCCTTTTCCCAGCATCCAAGCTTACCACCTTTATGCCCCACCACCACAATTCTGGTCTGTCTTTGTCGGACAAAAGCGAAAGAGCCAGACTGTCCAATTATCTTCTGTCTGTGTTACACCTGCTGGGTTACCTGAGTTGGGTGTCCTGCTTTGGCCAGTTGAAATCTGGTGGTGGTCTGCGTGGGGAGGAGAAGGATGGGGAGTTGGTGGTCTTGTCTCAGTCTACCCCCACCCACTTTGACTCCGAGGCAGACTATCCTCCATCTTTGTCAGCTGAAATGCTGAGATACCCTCCCACTATGGTACGGTCAAGTAACACGAGATGGGGGACAATGTACGGTGGTTGGAATGAGAGGGAGAGTGCCAGTGGAGCAGGTAGCTCGGTTTTCTTCCGAAAGCCCAAAGAGAGTGGATAGCCGATGGGGGAGGAGAGGGCCAGTGGGGAGAGCGAGAGTGATGCATGGACCATTTGGGTGGCAGGGGGAGAGGGGGCGGGGGGGGGGGACGAGGGGGGGGGGAGGGGGGTAGGGACTAAAAATTTCAGATTGTTCTCGCGTTCACCTGTTTCGGAGGTTGGGCATTTTGGAGATCGGACAGCCCTGGACTGTTGACGTTTTCGGATTCAACGGAAATTTCTATTTTTTTTTAATGCATACTCCAAAAGTAGGGAGTTGCCAAATCTTCGGATTTTTTCAAATTTTGGAAATTTTTAGGGTTTTACGGTTTGGGAAATTGGGATTATTTTCAAGGTCATAACAGTTGGGAGAGAAAATTACGAAATTAGAAAAGAGGATGTCAGTGGAGTTCGATCATGGTGGAGGAGAGAATCAGTGAACAGCGAGCGGGAGAGCGAGAGTGATAGTTGGACCATTTGGAAGTCAGGGACGGGCGGTGGGGGGGGGGGGGGGGGGGGGAGGATGAGCATCTATTTATTGGGATGTGAGGTGGGAATACATATAGCGTGAATGTTCAAACTGATTTTGGATATGTGGACAATTTGCAAAAAAAATTTTCATTTTCAAAATTTTGAAAATTTTTCAAAATTTTCAAAATTTCCAAAATTTTTGGAATCCACAAAATTTTTCAAATTTTCTAAATTTTTTAAACTGTTAAAATCTTTTACATTGTTTAAAATTTTTTGAAGTTTTAAAATTTTTTTAAATTTTCAATTTTTTTTCAATTTTTCAAAATTTAGAACACTCAAAAATATCAAAATTCTGGAACTTTCAAAAACCGAAAATTCCAAAGGGGCGAATAAATAAGAAAGGCGCCGGCCGTGGAGTCGGCGCGATGAAAAAAAGGATTTGCGGTGGAGGGCATTAAAGGGGGGCGGTTGGGTGGGAGGGTGTGGTGGGGAGGGAGGGGGAGTAGTGAAAAATGAGGGGCCGGGGAGCAGATAGCCGCGGGCTATCCAAGGAGTCGAGAGAGTCGGGAGGAACTTAGGTAGAGGATCGGAACCACGCGATCGTGTGGAAAATTTTCAATTGAATACGTCGGGGAGCGGATGATGGGTGTATTTACCAGGATTTCATTCAGTTTCTGATGGGGTTATGATAAAAAGGGCGGGGGGGGGGGGGTAAATGGTGATTGCGATGTTTAGAAACGAGCGGAGGTTATTGCATAAAAAAACAAGTGCAAGTAGCATTTTCAATTTAGCCATTTTTTTATGCACGGACTCTCGTATGTATGGAGAAACTGACGCTTTAGGGGTCGAAGCAATAACTTGCTCATAGAAATTGATCCAACCACCCACCCACCCATTCACCCACACAGCCATCCACCCACACACACACATCCACACACAGCCGCCCACTCACACTCAGCCACCCACTCACCCACTCACCCATCCACCCACCTACCCATTCACCCACACACCCATCCACCCACTCACACACACACTCACCCACCCACCCATCTACCCACTCACACACAGACACCCAGGCACCCACCCACACACACACACCCACCCACACACTCGCCCGCCCACACACACCCACTCAGCCACCCGCCCATCCACCCACTCACCCATCTACCCACTCACACACAGGCACCCACCCACCCACACACACACTCGCCCTCCCACATACACACCCACCCACCCATCCACCCGCTTACTCACTCACCCGCTTACTCACCCACCCACCCACTTACACCCACCCACCCACTTACACCCACCCACCCACTTACACCCACACCCACCCACAAACACACATACACACACAGCCGCCCACTCACACTCAGCCACCCACTCACCCACACACACACCCACTCACCCATCCACCCACCTACCCATTCACCCACACACCCATCCACCCACTCACACACACACATCCACTCACACACACACTCACCCACCCACCCATCTACCCACCCACACACACACACCCACGCACCCACCCAGGCACCCACCCACCCACACACCCACCCACACACTCGCCCACCCACACACACCCGCCCACACACACCCGCCCACACACACCCACTCAGCCACCCGCCCATCCACTCACCCATCCACCCACTCACCCATCCACCCACTCACCCATCCACCCACTCACCCATCTACCCACTCACACACACGCACCCACCCACCCACACACACTCGCCCTCCCACATACACACCCGCCCATCCACCCACCCACTCACCCACCCACCCACTCACCCACCCACTTACACCCACACCCACCCACCCACATACACACATACACACATATTATTTCATCTCCTTAGCTAAACAATTTGGAACATGCAATAGTACTGAAGGGCAGAAATTTCCGACAGACTTGCCACATAATTCTAATGTGATGGACCTCAAATTCCGGTAGCACTGAATGCCTCCTGTGTATTCACGCGAGACCACTTTAAGTGATTCCACCAGACAGAAAATATTGCGACAGGCAATCACGGGGAAATTTGAGGGACACTGTCTCGACATAATGCTGTTTGTGTACTTCAAGTTGAATCATGACAGTGGCTTCTGAAAAACAACATTCAATCGAATTTCAGTGTGGCCTCAATGCACATGGCTTGTTCGCTCATTGGAGTCCCTGAGTTGCGTATTGGACCACCACCGCACCCCACTACGCCGCAGCGAACGGCCCAAACTCTGGATATGGTTCTCAACTGAGAATCCCTGTACAAGCTGTAATGCGCATTCTGTTCCTCAGCCAAAATATCCTCCCGACAAATCACCCGTTCTACAAATGTCCCTAGTGACTCCGACACATGAAGGACACGTCGCTAACTTCCCGAACCAATATTTCCCGCCTTCTGCTTTCCCCCAAATTCCCCAAAAACCATAAATATCTCGAGAAAAAGTGACTTTAGGAGAGAATCTTATAAGACATTTTTTGTAGAGAATTTTGTTCTGAGGAGAAAAGTTCTCCACCATTTTTTCGTAAACAGAGTTGTTTTTGGAGTGCAGCCAAAACTTCCCGTTTTGTAGCGCGTTTTTTTGAGAGTAGACAGCAGCCGATCAATTTTAAGAAGTGATCTGGGGAGAAAAGATGGATGGATTCTGTACAGTAGCTGGATCGGATGGTGTTAGTGAGGAAGTTTGACACAGTCGTGCACACACACACACACACACGTACACATGCACATACATCTACACATACATCTACACATACACCTACACATACATCTACACATACACATACATCCACACATACATCTACACATATATCTACACATATATCTACACATACACATACACATACACATACACATACACATACACATACACATACACATACATCTACACATATACATACACATACATCCACACATATAGATACATCTACACATACACGTGAGCATATATCTACATTTACACATACACATACACATACACATACACATACACATACACATACACATACACATACACATACACATACACATACACATACACATACACATACACATACTCATACATCTACACATACAGATACATCTACATCTACACATACATCTATATATACAAGTACGCATACATCTACATTTACACTTACACATACACATACACATACACATACACACACACACACACACACACACACATACACACGCAGTTTTCAATATACTTGAAAGTCCGTTTATGTAGCGAAAATATTGCCCAAAAACTTCTAAATTTCAGAAATTGCCAAAATTAAAAAAAAAAAAATCATACTTTCAAATTTTTTTTTCCCAAAAGTTTATCGCGCTCCACCAAATTTTCGTAAAAGCTTCTCTCAAATCCAATTTGATGGGAGAAACTTATGTAATCTTTTTTATGGCTTTTTCCCCCACAAATTTATGGCTATGACATGCGATACTTCAAACTCACGGAAAATCCTTTTTTCCGAATGAATGGGCGCTCAGGGGTATGGCTTTACGACAGGTAGAAAAACTTATCCGAAAGGCCGTTTTACTCATGGGGGAGTCTGCGACAGGTGTATCTCAGCCATGATCTCAGGCCCATACTGTGACGCATTCTCATAATGGTCTAGACTTTTTTTTTCAAGCTCTCCTTGTCTGTTTCCATGTGCTAGGTTTTTCTATCCTCTTTGGGGGATCTCTGGGGGCGATGGAATTCATGCGTTTATAGGGTCCCAAATTCATACCTCCCCCTCCCCCCCCCCCCCCCTTGGAGCCTGATGGTAACTTTAGGAACAGGTAAGTCTTGAGCTATTTTGGGAGGAAAAAGAATGTACCAAATGATCTTCATCTGGGAAACACGCTTCCTGTACCCAGCTTCCCATTTGGTCCAGTAACGCTATTTATCGATTTCAATATTCGGAAAAAAATTGAAAGATCTGGAAAAATTTTCCCATTTTGGGGAGCGCGAAATTTATCAATTTTTGAAAATTTGATTTTTTTTGGAAATTTTGTAAATTTCAAAAAAAAACGGAAATTATGAAATTCTAAAAATTCAAATTTGAAATTTTTTTCAAATTTTTGAAAATTTGAATTTTTTTGGAACCTTTGTGAATCTTAAAAAGTACCGAAATTTTGAAATTCCAAAAATTCAAAAAAAAATTGAGAATTTGAAAAAAATTTCAATTTATCGAAAATTTGATTTTTTTTGAAAATTGCGGGAATTTCAAAAAGAGCGGAAATTTTGAAAATCCAAAAATTCCAAAAAATTGAGAATTTGAAAAATTTTGAAAAATGGATGATTTTTGAAAATTACCAAATTTGGAAAAATTTCGAAAAATACATAAATTGTATTTATGGCACCTCAAATTCATTTTTTTCCCGCCAAAATTTTGAAAAGTTCATGAATTCTCGAATTTTCGTGGAATCAAAAATCAGAAGAATATTTTTCCAACTTCTTCAATTCTCAGAATGTGAAAAAACTTATTTATAGACAATTTAAACAGTGGAACTTTTTCCGGGGGCATTTGGGTCAAATCGTGGAAAGTTTTCGGTTTTTTCCGTTTGTTGTAAATATACCCCCCGCGGGTCTATTCACCTGGAAAACAAAATTCTATAGAATTATAAAATGTCGAGTGAAAAAAGTCATGAAGAGGCTGAAATAAATTTCCCCATGGCATCGAATTTAGGAGAAGCTACGTGAATTTATGGCCGACAATTGGATGAGAGGCCAGCGGTATTCGATTCGTCTTGCTTGACTCGGTAATAATGGATGGAAAAATCTCAAAGGTTTTAAAAGTGTGTACAAAATGTTAACAATTTTAAGCAATTTGAAAATTCAAAAAAAAATTTCGAACGGTTTTTTTGGTCTCAATTTCAAAAGTCCCCAACAAATTTTGGTGTGTATGTGTGTGTGTGTGTTTGTTTATTTTTCCTCCGTCCCTCCCTCTTGTACACGCCCCCCCCCCCCCAGCTGCTAATTGAGCATTCCTTCAGGGCCCTACTGGACACCCATCCACGTAGCTGGGGCCGACTTTCGCCATTTAGCCCATCGTATTTCTAAACGCAGGGTAAACCTCCAGAAACCCCTGCGTCGGGTTAGGTTCCCGCCCGGCCACGTGGTCTCATTTTTTGGGAACATAATTAAAAATTAACTCGAGACGACGAAATATTAAGAAATTGCAACAATTAGAAAATTAAAACCAAAAATTTTTTTTTTACGAAAATCGAAAAATTGGCAAACATCGAACTTCCTAGAAAAATTGAAATTGGAGGGAAAAGTTGAAAAAAAAATTTAATAATAAAATTCCTGAACTCCAGCAATTCGAAAAATGAAAAAAAAACCGATTCGATAAACAGCATATGATAGCCATAAAATCTCACCGAAAAAAAAAGAAGTCAGTAGCGAAGCTGAAATAAATTCCCCCACCCGGTCTAAATTGGGAGGAAAAAGTTATGTGAATTTATGGCCGGCAATTGGATGATAGGCCAGTGGTATTCGATTGGTTTCGCTTGACTTGGCAATGGCGATTGCATTACATATATTGCGGGGTACGGGAAAATGGGCTTTCTACTATTTTACGGTAGGTGGCATGACTCGATAAATCCTCGGTGTGCGCGATTAAGACGAAATATTATATCCTGGGTGAGAGAGACGCGTAAGTAATATTGCGAACCCGGTTCTTGGGGATATGCGTAACGATGCAACGGTGGCTGTGGTTTCATTTCGATTGACGGCATTCATGATAACCATTGGAAAAAACCGGGAAAAATTTTGTTTCAGTTTCTGTAGCAGAGACGGGCGAAATTTCATTAATGGGAATCCGGGAATTTCGGGCTCATACGAACACACACCCACCCATCCACCCCCCCCCATCCCCCCCTCCCCCCACCCATCCTCCCCTCCCATCCACTCCCCCCCCCCTCCCATCAACCCCCCCCCTCCCCCCATTCATCCACCCCCCACGGGCCCACCCACCCAGGCACCCATTCATCCACCCACCCACCCACACACACACACACATACCCATAAAATCAGATCGCAAGGCCGGGAACCTAACCCGACGCAGGGGGGGGGGGTCGATCCGTAGGCGCCCGCCATTCTAGCATGGGGGTTTCTGAGGGTTTACCCTGTGCTTAGAAATCCGATGGCTGAAATGGCGAAAGTCGGACCCAGCCGCATCCTGACATTGAGGACTCACGCTAATATCTCGACATTGATTTATGTTAGAATCGTTGATGTTAATAAATATTTCTTCAAAACGACTATCTATAAGACCGATTTATCAACAACTCCATATAGGTAATAGTCATAGTTATCGGACGGCTTTATAGCATACGTAAAAATTTTACACTCGAAAATTCCTCCCTTATAGATGCGCCTACTATGTCACGAGTGCATTTGCTTCCGTATGCGTTTCCAAAATTGTTACCATATCGCAGCAATGAGAATCTATATAATCTTTTTTTATCTTTGGCGCATTCGATCGATTAAGAATATGTAGGCTTGCGGGCGCTCCGCTGCGCCGCAGTTGCATGATAAAGCGCGGGGAATCCCAGAAGAGCTATGTCGGTATAGAGACTTTCTATATGAGCGATCTCGCGCTCCTCAGAACAGTCCAGAGAATACTTTGAGCTCCCAAATTATGGCAATGTTGTTGCGATTTTTATACGCTCAATTGATCTTGCAGGCAATTATCCGGGGTAAGTAAAATCGATGGAAAATTAAAAAGGCTGATCCTTTTCCGGGGACAAAAAATATGATAGGGCTGCTTTTTTATCACTGGATTTTTTTCATGGTCATTTTTAGGTGGATCAGGAATACATTGCGGAAACATGGCCAGAGCAGGTCAGTTTAAATACATGGTATCTCTGAAACATAATAAGATGCATCATTGTGGAGGCGCCATAATTGATGAGAGTCACATCCTAACCGCTGCTCACTGTGTCTACGATCTTGATATGAGACTGGACTTAGTGGTGATTGCCAATGTGACCGATCATTGGGATTATTGGAGTGTCATTCGAAAAGTCACCAAAATTATAGTGCACCCATTGTACAAGGGAACTATACCTATATCGTTTATGCAACGCATTATGAAGTGGGTGCCTGCTCAAACAGTGATACCCCATGATGTTGCTGTGTTACGGGTAATTAATGCGCATTTTTTTTTTGACATTTTGAAAAATTGTAGAATTTTATTTTTTTTTTTATTTTTGAAAAATTTGGATTTTTGAAATTTTTTAGATTTTTTAAATTATTGAAAAAATTATTTTTTTTTTTAAATCCGATCTTTGAAGTTTTTGCAAAATTAAGATTTTCGAAATTTTTGAAATTTTGAAAATTTTTGAAATTCAAACATTTTGATTTTTTCAAATTTTTACTCTATTTAAAAAACTCGTATTACTTAATTTTTCCCCTCTGCATTTTTTAAAAAGCCATTAATTTCAGTTGGAGACGCCATTGGTCCTAAAAGATAACATTGCTAAAGTTGACCTTCCGGTTGACAATGTATCACCTGGCTGTCAGATATGTCCATTAGCCGGTTGGGGGTACTACCGTTTCTCAGTCTTATTTAATGACGATCGTTGGGCGGATTCGAAGTTGCGCTGGACCTCATTATCAGTCATGACCCGTGAAGAGTGCCGACGAATGGGTCGACTAATAACCAAAGACCAATTGTGTGTGATGGATATGAGGTTCGGATCCTGTGCACTTCCGGTATGATTTCAATTCGTATCCGAAATACGCTAAACATTTGATATTGTATTTCTAAATACAGATGTGTGAGTGTGTGCGTCTGTGTGTGTGTGTGTGTGTGTGCGTCTCTGTGTGTGTGTGTGCGTCTGTGTGTGTGTGTGTGTGTGTGTGTGTGTGTATAAATGTATACCACGATTTAAAAAATTGAATGTAACATATGTTTTCAGGGAGATAGTGGCAGCCCATTGGTTTGCAATAATATCATCATTGGAATTACATCTACAAGTTACATGGTTACATATCTTCCACAAACATTTATTAATGTCTACCGTTATCTGGAATTTATTCGAAGCGCAATGGCGGAGTGATCATCTTGAGTGGATTTTTCTCATTAGTTCCGCGGAGTGAAAAATTCAATAATAATTGTCAGAAAAGTTACGGAATTTTCCAATGAAATCTGATTCAAAATTACAGAGCCATCCAGATGTTAAAGGAAAATTACGAGAAATTTTTCCTTGGATCCCATGGACCTCGGGAATTACCCAACTTCTCTGGTAATTTCTATTGAATTTTTTCCCGCCACGGAAAAATTTGAGATTGTAGTCGCGTGGTTCCGGTGATTAACTAACTCACCATAAGTTACCGTTTAATATGTAACAATTGTATTTAGGTCCCGAACTAATGCAGTTCAGAGGAAAAATGTGAATTTAAGAATTGATGTATAAGGAAGCCCCCCACTCTGCCCACTGGTTGGTTGGCGTGGTGGGGGTTGTCGGGAGCGGAGGGGGAAAAAGTAAATAGGTTATGTTTCATGAATGCTCGGTCCCACTATTGAGACGCTGCGCAGTCTGGAGCGCATGACGTCGAAAACAAGGATAGACAAAGTACGGGGAGTGGGAGAAGGTTTTTGAGGGGAGACAAGTCGTGAGGGGAGTACAGCGACAATAAAGGAAGCGGGAAATTAAGGGAGCTCTACTGTATATCAGTTATTGGCATTTTTATGCCACATTCACTTAGTCTACGGACAGACATCAAAGTTTCGGTGGAATATTTTGTGATTGCCGATGATACGTGGAAAAATGGATATCGAAATTGCGGAGAAATTACTATGAATGGGGGGTGTCGAAAGAAGGGATAGGTATTGAATTGAGTTGATACTGTTATTAGTGTTTAGTGAGCCTACAGCAGGAGGCGTTACTTCAACAGTGATGCTTAATAATTGGACAAATGATTGTGATTTCGATCAATATTTACTTATATTTACCCGTGCTTATAATTCAGCACATTGCTTATAATATTGACCCGTGAAATCGGAGTGGCGGATTAATGGTGTTTCTAATTTGATATATTGTGTTATTAATAAATGAAGTTTGATGCATTAGTCAGTTTTATTTTTTTTTCTGGTCATGTGCGGTTTATATGTTAAGACGTCCTCATGATGTTGTTCCATAATGAAACATGGTGGAACCGCGTTGTGGAGGGTGGAGAGGGGGTCCTCTGAATTGAATTGTATTATTACTGTCAAGTGTGAATAAATGCTATCGTTTGTACGATAGCTACTCCTGAACATTGCTTCAGTAGGGTGTACTGGACACCCATCCATTTATAAAAACCGGTCGAACCCCTCAGAAAAATATTTTACTCACAGTGACAAAATGACATCATGAGTTCGTCGATAAATCCATATCGGCACATGTCGCGCCGAAGGCCCCTGTTTTTTTATCGCCCAACCTTATACGCGGAAATTGTTTGCAACGATACGCATTAATGTTTCATGCATGCCTCACCAGATTTATATATTTCTGTCTTACACGCGTCTAGTGAAATTCTATTACGCAGCTATACTGCGAAGACATCTAGAGGCATATTAAGAATTCCAAAAATTATTCCAATGTATTTGTTGCATTTGTTTTTAGGGCAACTGATCTTACTGGGAATTATTCATGGTGAGTACCAAATTTTGTGTAGTGATAGAAGTTAATTACACCTAATTCGTTTGAGCTGTCTTATTCATTAATGGTTAAGACTGTTCGCGGAAACTCAGCTCATTTGATTGCAACCAATTTTTTTTTTCAAAATCATTGGGATAATTTCCAAGTGCAAGCTTGGGACAGTCTGGTTTTACCGAGCCTCAGCTAGGCCCAGGCTAAATTACCAGTCTAGTTTCCATCCTCAAGCCTAGCTTGGCCCAATGGTTCAAGCAGGGCTGGCCCCGGCTCGTTTGCCGAGACGGGGACGGGCCGGGCAAGGCTAGGACCTAGCCTGGGCCACTTGTCAATTCTCACCTGGGAAGCGTATGCATTTTGTACACGGAATATGGCAAGTGTTTCACCCATGAACTGGTCACTATAGTCCCATAATATTTAGGTGGAACGGCAGTGCATTGTGGCTATCCAGCAGAGGAGGGTCAATTCAAATACGTAGTAGGAATCAGACAACTGATACCAATATCTGCGAACGTATCGGAAATGAACTTCTGCGGTGGAGCTATAATCGATGAGACTCGTATCCTAACCGCTGCTCACTGCCTAGCATTTACACGAACATTTGATAATGTGGATATAATTGCCGGTGTGGCAGATTATAAATCACCGACAGCCGTACGTCGAAAAGTGACTGCGATGACCAGGCATCCCAAATTCAAGGATATGCATTGGGTGCCTGCTAGAGAACACGCTCGTAGGGGCCTCAGCGATCGTATACCACTGACGAATGACATTGCTGTGATAACCGTAATTTTGATACAATTTTGCCAGCCACACATTCCTACTGTTTTGAAATTCTTGCAAAAGTTTACAATTTTCCTAAATTCTTTGAAATTTATGGAAAAGAAAATTGAAACTATGGGAAATGTTGACTATTTTCTAATTTACATTTTTATATATTTTCGACGGTTTTCATGGAATTAATTCGTATTCGTATTACCAATGATTGGAGGTTAGGATTAACCTCTAGGTGTATTGTAATCAGCCGGTATGGTAGAGATTCAACAGAAGCACCAACACTATTAATTTGCTCAATGAATGCGATGCTTTGGTTATTACTTAGTCACCGATTATTGATAACAACCGGCCGATATAAGCTGCCGAGGAGCAGAAGTGGTGATTCTTCTTCTTCTTGGTTATGACGCCGCGGCATTAGCTCAAGCGGCCATTATCCCCGTAGCGACAGTTGTCCCTCTAGATGGACATTGCGGAAGATGGTTGGTGATATTGTAACCATCCGGTATGATCGAGATTCTGATTGTGGTAGACAGATTACGTCATATGACGCCAATGAGAGTGAGCAGATTGTTGGAGACCGACGGCAGTCATTCAAAATTGCTATTAATTATCAGAACACCAATAACCAGAACCATTTGGCCTGAAGTAGGAAGCCTAAAATCTGACATCACCTTCTGCTATTTTTAGCTTGCTGCTGAACCTCAAATTATACCTGTAATGTTATAACAATTTGAAGAAGAATTTTCGATAGTTATTTTCTTCGCCATTGTTTCCCATGTTCAATATTGTTTAATTGAAATTTTTGTTTAAATTTTGATTTTTCAATGAATGCTGTATTCCAAAGATGATAATAATTACAGTTGGACGCTCCTTTGGTCTTAGAGGGTAACATTGCCAAAATTGACCTACCGCCAGAAGATTTTACACCTGGTTGTGCTGAATGTCGATTTGCTGGCTGGGGCTACAATTATTATTCTCAGACTAATGCCAACTTACATAGATTGGATTCGAAGCTTCGCTGGACTACTTTTGCAGTTATGACACCCGAACAGTGTGCATCTACGCCGAGACCTGGTAACCAATTATGTGTTATCGACATGGGCCCGCGTCAGACTTGTGTGCGTGAGGTATGACTTGATTTTCATATACTTCATATTCAACAAACATTCAACTAAAAAAAATACCCATCCACCCACCCACACACCCACCCACCCATACATGCACCCAGCCATCCACCCACCCATCCACCCACCCACCCACCCACCCATCCACCCACCCATCCACCCACCCACCCAGCCAGCCACCCAGCCATCCACCCACCCACCCACCCAGCCATCCACCCACCCACCCACCTAGCCATCCACCCACCCACCCATCCACCCACCCACCCATCCACCCACCCATCCACCCACCCACCCAGCCATCCACCCACCCACCCACCCATACATCCAACCACCCGCCCATACGCACATTCACCCACCCATCCACCCACCCGCTCACCAACCCACGCACACACATACACAGACACACCGTTGAAGCACTTGTGTGTTCTATAGGCGGTGTCCTTCGAGAGGGACTCATCTGGACCCGGGGGAGGGGGCTTTCGATCGTATACACGTAGACCCGGTACCGTGCCACAGATTTTCTGATTGTATTTCTCCGTGATTAGAAGGACTAGCTCGGTGGGCGAAGTTCATTCGCGCCACATTGAGTAGATACTTCCTGAACAAAAACCCACACACCTCAGAAAGCTTCCTAACAAAATTGATCAAGATATCAGGATACTCTGCACATTTTCAGGGAGATAGTGGTGGTCCATTGGTCTGCAATAACGTCGTCATTGGAATCGCTTCGTATAGTAGACAAGGTGGTACCCAAGTGTTTACCAAAGTTCAGGAACATCTCGAGTTCATCAACTGCGTGTTGGAGGGTCGTTGTTACGAACCCGATGCATCCGATGAAGAGGATAATGAGAGATCTGAATACGTAGATATGTCCGAGCTCTTGGGGTAGAGCTGGCATTTTTTTTGTAATTTTCGTTGAAAAGAACTGACCAGTAGGTTGCGATCTACAGTGCCTGTCATTAACATGTATTGTGGTGGATGCATTGAATAAATATTTTCAGCAAACTTGTACTCTGTGGTGTTGTACCAACAAAACAATAACCATGTAGTTGATGCGACGTCAAATGCACATAAATACTTCAGCCAATCCCAACAAAAAATGTCTACGTCCAACGGAAGTTGGACATTGAAAAAGCGCGGGAAGAGCGCAAGTTTGAATACACGCGCTGCGCTCATCACGCGGGCAAAGAGGGGTGAAACAAAAACCTGAGAAATTGCAAATGGAGAAGTTTTTAGTGCGGCCCCGATCGGTCACACTCACTCCACTAGTTGAAATTCTATGTTTTCACCTTTTTTTCCGCTATGTTCGTTACAATCTTACAATTTTCCCATTAACATTGGCCGAGTTGGTGGTACGCTTATGTTTACAAGCCGCCCTCATCAAAGAGCGTCTCGTGTACAAGTGGGTGGGAGAGGGGGGGGGGGGGGGGGGGGGGCAGCGTTGTATTAATGAAATGTACGCGCCCTGCCGATAGCCAGCTCGCGAATTATGATCGGTAGCTGGGATTTCTTGGAAAACGACGCCCCATGGAATCGTCTCGCATGCCTGATCATAATTAATAACGCCGCCATGGCAATGCTCCGTATATTTGTGTATAAAATCCTGCCAATGGGAGCTCGCGATTGGAACGCGAGCGTCGTGGCGGCGGGAGGAGGAGGGGGGAAGACGTGGGCGCCCACAAAGCTATCCACGCGGGCCGCATGTCTCATGCCAATTCAAGATTGTGCATTTCGCCGCCCTTATATCCGCATAGATATTCTACCGTCTAGATATTCAACTTTCTTTATTTATTTAGAAAACACCTTGGTAGACTTATCGCAGAGCAGTCCAATGGTAAGTTTGCTAAGTCATACGTGGCGAAGAAGTGATAGGTGGTGATTATTGCATTTTTAGTTTTGTTATATAGAAAATGATAAGTGATGAAAAGATTTTTAAGGAACTCGGGAAATTGTGGGAAGTTTCTCACACATCTAATCATCCACCCACCCCCCTAGCTACCCCCCCCACCCACCCACCCAACCAATGAAACACCCGTCCACCCACCCACTCACCCACCCAATCATCCACCCACCCACTCACTCATACACCCACCCACCCACTCATTTACCGACCCACCCACTCATACACCCACCCACCCACTCATACACCCACCCACCCACTCATACACCCACCCACCCACTCACCCACCCACTCATACACCCACCCACCCACTCACCCAATCATCCACCCACCCACTCACTCATACACCCACTCACCCACTCATTTACCCACCCACCCACTCATACACCCACCCACCCACTCATACACCCACCCACCCACTCACCCAATCATCCACCCACCCACTCACTCATACACCCACCCACCCACTCATTTACCCACCCACCCACTCATACACCCACCCACCCACTCATACACCCACCCACCCACTCACCCACTCACCCAATCATCCACCCACCCACTCACTCATACACCCACCCACCCACTCATTTACCCACCCACCCACTCATACACCCACCCACCCACTCATACACCCACCCACCCACTCATACACCCACCCACCCACTCATACACTCACCCACCCACTCATACACTCACCCACCCACTCATACACCCACCCGCTTAGCCACCCCACACACACACACACGCACACATACATACATGTATATACATATATGTACGAATCTTATCACATCCAAATTTATTAGACATAAAAGAGAAAAAGTATGGATATCTTAACACTCAATGCGACACGCCAGGTCCCCCTCATACATACAAGCACACACATTTAGTCATACCCTCCCAAATACAATAATTTACATTAATCCCACACCAGAAAGAGTAATTAAATTGTAATCACTCGATTTCTCAGCGACATCCGCAAAAGTCCAATAAAAAATTGCATATCTCTTCGCGTACAGTGCTGTGTGACGATAAGCCGTTTTCCACTGTACGGTCCATACCTTATCTTGCGCTCAAATCGGCGCCACGCACGGTCTCCAGTGAAGATCGGTTATGGTGGAGCTCTTGCCCGGAGGAGGTAAATTAGAAAACTCATTCGACGCAATCTCGCGTCGCGTGTATTACATACACTAGTTTATACGAACACACAAACGTATACATGTAAGCGTAGAGTGTTCCATGAAATAGTGGACTTTGACTGTGCACTTGTATGTGCAATTTCGCAATGAAAAATTCGTTGTATGTGTGTCTGTGTATGTGTGGGTGTGGGGGGAGTGGGTGGGGGTGAGTGGGTGGGGGGGGGGGGGGGGGGAGTGGGTGGGGGGTGGATGGGGGGGGCAGTGGGTGGGTGAGTGGAAGGGTGGGGGGGGGAGTGGGTGGGGGTGAGTGGGAGGGTGGGGGGGGGGAGTGGGTGGGTGGGGGGTGAGTGGGTGGGTGGGTGGGTGTATGTATGTGTGTGTGTGTGTTCATTTCATATCCCATTTTAACAGAATTTCTGTCCATTCAGAACATCGAAAAAAAAAATATTTTAAGTCGATATATATAAGCGCACAGCAGTGGTCCAGTATTCCATGGAATGTCTCGCATATATACATGTATATATTATATTCATAGGGACTAGCGGGAGCGGATATCAGTGAGCCAGAGCGACTCAAAAAAAAAAATGAAATAATCCCCGAGGCCGCATGCGTATATATATATACGTAGGCATATATATATGTATGTATATGTGCGGCTCTCTTCAACTTGAGGATTAAGGGCGAGAGTGAGATAGTGCGGGGATTTAATGGACCAAGACACACGACTATGTGCATAACTACTCTCAGCTCGTGTAATGTATATGTATATATGTACATATAATATCCATGTAAACATGAGGCAAAATTATTGTTTTTCATTGACAACTTGGAGAGATTAAGGTAGCCCATAAGACGAGCCTTTTATGGCCACGGTGGACCGCACTATGGAGTTTGTTATTTTACGTGGCGAAATTCAGACTATTCTCTTCATTATCCCTTCAATATTGTCTCGTCGGCCGATACCCCTGGTCGCATGGTGAGGGATGTGCCGCCTTAATTTTTTTACAAATTCCAGTGGCAATAATCCAAAACTTCAGAGTTATAATCACGTGATGTTCAAATTCCGAGAATTTACATGAAAAATGTAAGAAAATTGAGAAAAAATTGCAGGATTCAAGAAAAATTTTTTGAAATTTTTACAAAGCTCGGACAATTTTAAAAAACGTTTTACAAAAAATTTTTTTTGCTGACTTTTTCAGAGTCGTTGAAATCACGGAAATTGACAAAATTTTCAAGACCTGGTTTTCAAAACAAAAAAAAAAATGGAATAAGTCAGATTTACATGAAATATTTAAAAAAATTGAAAATATTTGAAAAAAGAAACAAATTCATATAAAATTCTAATTTCATTAAGTTGAAATCATTGGTCCACTCGAATATACGTAACTATAAATTCGGCGTATCTTCAATTTTTTGCCACGATAGTCGGCGTACTCCTTTTTTTTTCACCAATTAATGAAATGTAAAAGGTCGTACCCCGTTGCGAAATCCTTTCGTAGATACGAATTTATAACCGTCTGCGAAATTCTACGACTCTTAACGACAACTTGCGAAAGTTTTGGTCGATCAGAGGTGACTCATCTTTGATTTTATAACTACACATTTTTTCTTCTCCAATTTTTATCGCGCATCCATACGAGTGGCTCCGTGTCTCAAGAAGAGTTGGCGGTTAAAAAAAATTTAGAAATCGAAAGAATTTTCCTTTAGGCAAGAATTGATCACAATGAAAAAAAAAAATTACACATTTATTTTTTTATTGTATCTGATGAAGATTAACATGACATTTCTAACATTTGGAGAACACCTTGAACAAGATGTGTGTGTGTGTGTGTATGTGTGAATGTATGTGTGTGTGTGTATGTGTGAATGTATGTGTGTGTGTGTATGTGTGAATGTATGTGTGTGTGTATGTGTGAATGTATGTGTGTGTGTGGATGTATGTGTGAGTGTATGTGTGAGTGTATGTGTGAGTGTATGTGTGTGTGTGTGTGAGTGAGTGTGAATGTATGTGTGTGTGTATGGATGTATGTGTGAGTGTATGTGTGTGTGTGTGTGTGTGTGCGTATATGCTTCCAGCATGTCAAGAATCTCTCCATAGCCCCTAAAAGGTTTCCAGCCCACAACGAACCTATCAAAAAATTTCCTCATCTAATCTGAGAGTCTTCGCGTCGTCCAGTTCTCACCAAACAGACCAATTCTAAAAGCACGAAGTTGAGGGGTGAAGAGGCCTTAGGAAAAAAAAAACAATTCCAAATATGACATACGCTTACGGAAGAGCCGACTTGGGACAGTGCTAACTCACCTGGTCACGTAAAACTGACCACTAGATCCGGTTTAGCAAGTTTCCGGATTCCGGGGGTCAGCTCCCGCGCGGCCCAAGCCTCCCCTTTCATTATCCTCTGTAAAAAAAAAAATGAGCGAAACGTTTTTCACCACCGTTTTATTCGCCTCGTGTCATTACATGTCTTAGGTATGAATTTATACTATATATATATATGGGCCACTCCATGTACCACTTGAAAATTCGACCTCGTTCCGTGGCGAACAGTTCCCGTTTCAAGGCATTTAAAATATTTTTATGAAGTATGCGCGTGTATGTGTGTGTGTGTGTGTGTGTGTGTGTGTATGTGTGTTTATTTGCAATTTAAAATCAATTTTAGAGTAACAGGTTCTTCATTCATTTTCCGCTCCCCGCACTAATTCTTAAATATTTTCAATGGGCGGGGCATATGGTTCCACGCTCCCAATGCCCCGCCCACTGTCAATGATTGGTCAAATCTACATGTTAATAATGTAAAAACTAATTGCTCAAAACGAAATTTGCAGATGAATTTTCGGTCCCAAATATTACCCCCTTCAATCCTTTGACGGCATCTGTGGTAACCCTGGAACACTATATGACAGTACGTCATATATATATTACGTTACAGCTCGATTATATATAGAAGATGTCCTATAATTAGTGGAACATCTTGTTGTGAGCTTTTAAAAATCAATCTTAAATCAAATATCGAATTCCTCAAATTCATCTCAATCTGCGGTGGGTGCAGTGGGCGGAGCGTTCCGTTCCGCGCCACTGTAGTCCCCGCCCACCGTTCTGAGATTGGCCACTTTCGTTGATTGATACTTCGAAAACTAATGCTCGGAGCGAAAATCAGAAAAGGAACTTTCGACTCCAAATCTCATGTTGTTTCATCCTTTGACGGCTCTAAGGATTATTAGGAGATGCTATACTGTGCACACACACACACACACATTTTTAAATAAAAAAGGAAACTTAGTTGAAACTTCTGGAAACGTTGGAAATGCTCAGACACACATCTGGAACCGCAAAAAATTTAAAGGGATTGCCAAATGTAGGTGCACGAAACTGGTTCATTATTTGATGGAATAGATGATATCTGGTTTCCCATAAGTGTGACTGGGAGCTCGGTCGGTGACCATCCGCGACCTGCCACGGGACCTGATGATTTCGGCCCTTCAGCCCAAAACCAGATATATGACCGTTTTCCCTATTACGTCCACTTCTACCCTCTCATTCACAACCATCACACCTACCCCTCATTTCAGCATTTGGCGGGAGATGGCCATCCGCATAAATTAGCGAATCCGGTTTCTCTTTTCGGTACGAAGCCCGGACCCATTCGTAGAATGGAATTCGCATCACCTTGCATTTTCACACAGGTAGGACTTGATGGCATGCATTTGCTGCTTATCGTTATTAAGAGGCGCAGAAGGTATTTTTAGGAAAATACCCGTAGTTGTGGGGGCTGGGAATATTTTGGATATTTTACAAACTTGGAGAATTGAAACGGTTTAGACACTTGTGATTTTTCGTTTCAATATTTCTATATTGTGAAAAAAATAGACATAGTATTGAAGACGTTGGAAGTGTTAGGACAATAATTTTGCGGCATTTAACACTTGAACAATTGGGGGTAATTCGAGAAAAGCGCGCATTTTCAAAATTTCAGAAACTAGGAAAGTTTGAAAATACTGAAAAATTTAACCAATTCCCAACATTTTGAAAATGTAAAAAATGTCCGATTATTCCAAAATTGCAGAAATTTCGAAAATTTCAAAAATTTCAAAAATTTCAACAATTTCAAAAATTTGAAAAATTGCAAAAATTTCAAAAAACTTCAAAAAATCTCAAAAAGTTCCAAAAATTTCAAAGAACTTCAAAAAATCTAAAAAATTTCAAAAATTTCAAAAAATCTCAAAAAGTTTCGAAAATTCCAAAAATTTCAAAAATTTCAAAAATTCCAAAAATTTCAAAAATTTCAAAAATTTCAAAAATTTCAAAAATTTCAAAAATTTCAAAAATTTCAAAAATTTCAAAAATTTCAAAAATTTCAAAAATTTCAAAAATTTCAAAAATTTCAAAAATTTCAAAAATTTCAAAAATTTCAAAAATTTCAAAAATTTCAAAAATTTCAAAAATTTCAAAAATTTCAAAAATTTCAAAAATTTCAAAAATTTCAAAAATTTCAAAAATTTCAAAAATTTCAAAAATTTCAAAAATTTCAAAAATTTCAAAAATTTCAAAAATTTCAAAAATTTCAAAAATTTCAAAAATTTCAAAAATTTCACCAATTTCCAAAATTTCCAAAATTTCAACAATTTCCAAAATTTCAACAATTTCCAAAATTTCAAGAAAACTCAAAAAATTTTAAACAATTTCAAAAAAACCACAAAATTTCAAAAGCCTCAAAAATTTCAAAGAATTCCAAAAATTTCAAAAAAATTTCGAAAAACCCAAAAAATTCCAATAAATCTCAAACCTGTCAAGAATTCCAAAAATCCCAAAAAATCAACCCCCAAAATTTTGCCAGCAAAATCAAAACCGAATGTTGTCCGAAAAAAAAAAAAAAAAAAAAAACAAGAAAACAATGTTGATGGCCACTGGGCTGCGAAACGGTCAGCATTGGCTGTTGGTCGGTTAAACTGATTTATTCACCTCCATTGTTGAAGATAAAGAGATGAAGCGACTGCGCAAAATGTTCTCAAAGAAAACAGGATTGTCGAAACTTGACCGGTCCTGTTTTTCCCATAGTATGACCTATAGTTGTCTCTGAAAAAGCCAAGGGAAACGGTTTGGCATTGAAAAAAAAATCCGCCATCTAGTTTGTAATGTCCAACGGACCTCGTATTCTCAGGACTGCCCAGTATGTACCGTATGCTCTGCATATTACCATCTTGCAACAAATGAAACTGCCAGAAATCAGGTTTTCGTTCCCACACCGGACAACACCAGGAAATCGAAGAGGGCAGTACTGTAAAAAAAAATATAATAATAATGATGGAGTTAGCCGGACACGTTTTCATGACCCCTTTGGACAGTGGACGGTCATCCCTATCCCAGAAGTGGGATGCGCAGGGAGGACACCTGAATCAAGGTGTTTAGGCCAATCGACAAATTTGCACATTTACAATAGAGCCCTCATCCCGCAGAATATTTTTTTACAAAATTTAAAAAATGCAAAAAATTTATTTTCATCAAAAATTGTCTATATATATTTTTTAACGTCCCGATTTTTTTTTTTTTTTTTTGAAGTTGATAACTGTTGGAAGGCTTCGGAAATTGCAAGAAAACATTGACGCGAAGTTTTTCAATGATTCCTGAAGTAAGTTTGGAATGATAAGAATGATAGTAATCGAGATGGAGTTTCGAGGGCTAGGCTACGTGGCCCCTCTGGACAGGAGCAGTGGTCCATCTGTACACTGGGAGCGAGATGCGCAGGAGAGCACCCGATGCAAAGTGTTGAGGTCAATCAAAAAATTGTCAACTCAAAAATGTAAAAAAAGAAATTTTGACAAATTTGATTTTCAAAAAAATAAAAAATTTCACAAGGTTTCAAAAATCTCAAAAAAATGTTAAAGAGTGGAAGATTGTGAACAATTTTAAAAAATTGACATTTTTCATAATTTCTACAACTCTGAATTTCAAAAGATTCCAAAATTTGGGAAAATCTCAAATTTTGATATGTTTTTCGCAAAAGCTTCGAACAATTTTTCTTTCATATTTTCAATTTCAATTTGTTTTTGTTTTTTCGTCTTGTTTTTGTTCTTTGTTTTTTGTTTTTGTTTTTTGTTTTTGTTTTTGTTTTTTGTTTTTTGTTTTTTGTTTTTTTTTTTTTTTTTTTTTTTTTTTTTTTTTTTTTTTTTTTTTTTTTTTTTTTTTTTTTTTTTTTTTTTTTTTTTTTTTTTTTTTTTTTTTTTTTTTTTTTTTTTTTTTTTTTTTTTGTTTTTTGTTTTTTGTTTTTTGTTTTTTGTTTTTTGTTTTTTGTTTTTTGTTTTTTGTTTTTTGTTTTTTTGTTTTTTGTTTTTTGTTTTTTGTTTTTTGTTTTTTGTTTTTTGTTTTTTGTTTTCTGTTTTCTGTTTTCTGTTTTTTGTTTTTTGTTTTTTGTTTTTTGTTTTTTGTTTTTTGTTTTTTGTTTTTTGTTTTTTGTTTTTTGTTTTTTGTTTTTTGTTTTTTGTTTTTTGTTTCTATGCGCGTAATACCATAACACACATACACGCCAACGAGAAACCATAACCCATCTACTCAAAAATTTCGTTAAAAAAAAAAATACAATGCATGTATTTGCAATACAGGATCACGATAATTGAAGTATACATTACAATGTTGTGGACCCCCTAGCAATACAAGACAGTAAAATTCGAAACTCGTAGTAAAGATTTACGATACGGTATGCAGGCCTCTTTGAAATGGAGTAACGTTAAATTTGAAACTTATGGTGCAATCTTGGGATTCCCCGTTGGGGATTACCCATATTATTCCTCCCAAATCCACATCTATAATAAATTGACCACAAAAAAAAAACAACTAAAATATCCATGAAATCGATTACACTAATAACTTCTCAATAGAAGCTAACCAAACTGATTCCTAAGATAAAAAGCATAATTATCTCGTTATCTAGCGGTTCAACATAAAAATGCTATACCACACTTTTTATAGAGAATTAAATTTGCAACAGAAAATGTAGGGGGTCACTTTCCTCTAAATCAACCTCCTCACGAGATATGTTGAAAAAGAAACAAATATCACCGCACGAGTCGAGGTTTTGAACCTCATGCGAAGCTCAATACTCTCCGTTTACCCTCATTTTGGCCTCGTTGTCGGATGAGTTCTCAAATTCGATGTTGCAGTGAGGTTTCACTGAGTTTTCAACCTCACCGAGGCCTCAAAAGTCTCTCGAAACAAACTTTTAACTCCGTTTTCAACCTCTCAGTCCACGTTTCCTCACTTAGTCCGCCGAAGACTCAAGAAGTAAAGAGCGCGTTACGCTCCATCCATGAAAATAATGTAATTTTGACACCACAGAATGTCAAAAGACAAAACGGAAATATCGAATGCACATGAGAAATTAAAGAACGCATATAACTATCAATTTGCGCACTCACAATAATAGGGTCAAGCATTTTCAACACTTGTTCTTGTTGTAAAAACTGCTATATGAAAGACGATCATCTCAAAATCCACCGCGAATAAATTTCACCATGTTTTATCATAACTTGCCCCTAGTGTCAATTTTTATCTGATAGTTTTATTACAAAATTCACTCGATTCCCGAAGAACATAACCGCAACGGTTTGTTGTGATTGATTGAACGATGCGCTGGAATCGTTTGATCGCGTCCCTCGCGGCTATGTCTGGACTCCAAGATGGGGCTGTATGTGATGTCACGAACAACAGAATTGCGTTTGGAATTAAAGAATTCGCAATTATTCATTTCATTCTTCTCATTCCATGTCATTTCATCTCTTTTAATTTTATCCCATTTCATTTCATCGCATCTCACTTCATTTCATTCCATTTCATTGCATTTCATCTCGTTTCATTTCGTTTCATCTCTTTTCATCTCATTTCATCTCATTTCATCTCATTTCATCTCATTTCATTTCATTTCAGGCCATTTCATTCCATTTCATTCCATTTCATTCCGTTTCATTTCGTTTCATTTCGTTTCATCTCATTTCATCTCATTTCATTTCATTTCATTTCAGGCCATTTCATTCCATTTCATTCCATCTCGTTTCATCTCATTTCATCTCTTTTCATCTCATTTCATCTTATCTCGTTTCATTTCATTTCATATCATATCATATCATTTCATTTCATTTCATTTCATTTCATTTCATTTCATTTCATTTCATTTCATTTCATTTCATTTCATTTCATTTCATTGCATTTCATCTCGTTTCATCTTATTTCATCTCTTTTCATCTCTCTTCATCTCATTTCATTTCATTTCATTTCATTTCATTTCATTTCATTTCATTTCATTTCATTTCATTTCATCTCATCGCATTTCATTTCATTTCATTTCATTTCATTTCATTGCATTTCATCTCGTTTCATCTCATTTCATCTCTTTTCATCTCATTTCATTTCATTTCATTTCATTTCATTTCATTTCATTTCATTTCATTCCATTTCATTTCATTTCATTTCATTTCATTTCATTTCATTTCATTTCATATCATTTCATATCATTTCATATCATTTCATATCATATCATTTCATTTCATATCATTTCATTTCATATCATATCATTTCATCTCATTTCATTTCATTTCATCTCATCGCATTTCATTTCATTTCATCTCATTTCATCTCTTTTCATCTCATTTCATCTCATTTAATTTCATTTCATTTCATTTCATTTCATTTCATATCATTTCATATCATTTCATATCATTTCATCTCATTTCATTCCATTTCATAAATAATCCCACAGCACAATCGCTACCCTCAATTAATTAACCTGATTAAACTGTACATCACAGTTACAATATTTCCCCATAAACTAAGTCTTCCGAGCATCTCACATACTTAATGTATATCCTAGATACCGCCGTTTCTCACTCGCGACATAAAGCTACCACCTTAAAAAACCACCACTAAAACCTACATATCTATAATTGTCCCTACATACCATCGTTTTGTTTTTCACCCAACCCGATGATTCCAAAAAAATCCTAATTTCCGAAAAAAAAAAAAAAAAAAATCCTCCCATTAAATCCCACATTTAATTGGCACGGCAAAGTCCCCTCCGTCCAATGCTAACCCCATTAATTTTCATTATAAAATAAATAATGTTAATCACGTACACGCTATGAATCCCCTAGAATCATTAACATTTGTCACCCGATTTCTCTGTTTAGGAGTCATTTTAATACGATCCCAATACGATAATCATTAACGATTACACGCGGATGAGGATATGAGACCAGTTGATTTAACCACGATCCAGTGTCCCCTCCCCCCCCCCCCGCCCCCTTAAGGGGTTGTTGACTTCTTCGGGTGGTTGGAAAAACCATGGGACAGTATGTATTCGCATTTTTCCCATTTAATATGTGTATGTGTGAGACGTTTTAATACACAAGATGTTTTCCTACCGCTGGACATTGCTTGTAAAGGACAGAAAATACCAATACAGTGACAACAACCAGTTCGACGAATGGCCACGCGTGCCCCCCCCCCCCCCCCCCCCGCCACGTCCCAAGCCACTTGAAACCGTTTTGCTATGTTGCGAGGAGTTATCCATCGTCGTATACGTCGTCCTCAACTTCTGGTCGCGTGGTTGGGGATTATTCTAGTTGAGGCCAGCAGGGCCATTTTCCTTAGCTACTTATGGTGCTGGTCGTCATCGGGATGCGGTAAGAATTCGATGAATTGGAGATGATGGGGCGACGGGGGGGGGGGGGGAGGGGGGAGGGAGAGGTAGTGATGTAGTATTGGTGAGAAGCGATGTAGCATAGGAGCATTGGAAGATCGGATGGATCGACCGACGATGAGTGGAAACGTCGAGTGTAAGTTTGGGTTCAGGTTGAGTCAGCCAGGGGGACAACATGGTGTCGACCATTGGTCGACATTGAGTCGACATTGTGTCGACCATTGAGTCAACCGTTGGTCGACATTGAGTCAACCGTTGGTCGACATTTAGCCAACCAGTGGTCGACACTGTGTAAACCATTGGTCGACATTGAGCCGACCAGTGGTCGACACTGTGTCAACCATTGGTCGACATTGAGGCAACCGTTGGTCGACATTGAGTCAACCATTGGTCGACACTGAGTCGGCATTGAGTCAACCACTGGTCGACATTGAGTCAACCATCTACCGACACTGAGTCAACCATCTACCGACACTGAGTCAACCATTGGTTGACATCGAGATAACCATTGGTCGACATTGAATCAACCATTGATCGACATCGAATCAATCATGAGTCGACATTGAGTCAACCATTAGTCGACATTGAGTCAACCGCTGGTCGACACTAAGCCAACCATTGGTCGACATTGACTCAACCGTGGATCGTCATTGAATGAATACTTAATCGCCAGTTGGTCGACGTTGTTTTAACGTCCACTAAACTCCAAGTCGACATTGAGCCAACACTCGGTCGACCGTGAGTCAACAGGTGGTCGACATTGTTAAACCGTTTGAATCATCATTCAACTCTTCTTCAGTGCTCAACTAGATCAACCCTGAATCGACATTGGGTCAACCTGGACTCGACATTGAACGAACATTCAGCCAACAGGAATGATCAGGTTAACATAGTAACCTCTCGGAGTCAACGAGCAGCAACAGTGGCGCAGCAGTAAGTGAATATTGTATCGACTGTAGTGCAACATTTCTTCGACCAATTTTGGAGCAATTAATGGGCAACTTTGAGGCTAGCTGAGGTTGGCCTTATCAGCTATAACACTTTCGATCGATCTCAAACTTCCAAAAGCCATCCAAAAAATCCCTCAAGAATTCCCACCACCTTAAAGTCACAACAAAATTTCATATCACTCATTAATAATCCCCTTATCTCCCCCAATCGTCATAATTTCCCCATAAATTTCATTCTTGTCCAATAAATATTTCCATTTCTTTTTACAATAATTATGAAATTTACATTCCACAACATATCCGCCATAGTCGCAAACTTCACCTCAAAAACTTCAGATAGCATCAGTTTTTTTTTTTGTCCAATGAGACATTTCATTTCGCATTTTGTCCGGAGCCGCAAAAAGGCCTTTCAATAAAATGAAAAAAAAAAAAAAAAAAAAAAAAAAAAAATTGGCCAAGAAAATAATCTTGAAATTGATACGCATGTATGAACCCCCCTCTGCTCCTCCCTCCGCCCCCCCCCCACCCCCTGAGGGCCTCCTAAGTATGGTATCAGTACCTTTCTCTTTCTCACTCAACTCTCGAAAAAGATCGGGCATATAAACCGAAGGCTAAAACCGACATAGCCCGATGGCTTATGTAGAAGGCCGTCTCTTCAGGAGCAAAAGAGTGCATAAGCGGGGCGTGGCCGTACACGAGACACGCATTTATTTTGCAGGGGGGGGGGGAGAAGAAACAGGGGCGAGGGAGAGGGAGAGAGAAATCTCTCTTCATGTATGTATAAAAGAGCAATGTGATCCCTATATCGCTATCTCTCGCACTTCTCATTCCGCCGACTTCTCTCACACTCTCCCTCTCCCGCCCCCCTCTACCTCCCCCCTCATGCTCTTCTCCCTCTATCGTCGTACTTCGCTGTTATCTCTTTGCTGCACGTCTGCAGGAGAATCTTTTTATCCCCCTTTACGTATTATATATTTACCCCCCTCCCCCCCCCCCGACCCCCCCCCCCCCCCCCCTCCCACCGCCCCCTGGTGCCCCTTGCCGATCCTTTTCCAATCGGCGCTTAGAGAACCGAGAGAGAGACCACATATCACCTCATCGTAAAGTCGTATCACGCACTCTCTGGATTCGAGACGAGAACGGAAGCAGCAAAAAGCGCGTGCCCCGCGCATCATTGGACGGGCGGGGGGGTTAGAGGGGGGAGGTTCTTTCTTATGAGTCTTCACCCTCTCAGTGGGCAAAAGTCTTCAGCAATTTTTATTTCAGTTCAAGGGTTTTTTTCACGTGTGGACATATTAGTGGCATCGAAATTCTGGGAGAGCCGAATGGGGGGGGGGGGGCAGCGGGAGGGGGGCTGCGATGGGAGTCCGAGTTTACCTCTGCGCAAAAATCTGCAGTGATTATCGTCGTAGTTGAGAAGATTTTTGGCAGAAGCAGACATATTAGTGCTTGATTTCGAAAATCGGAGACAACTATCGGTTGGGGGGGGGGGGGGGGGGGCAGGGGGGTTATCCGGGGAAACCTTACTGTTCCGGTGGACAATATTTTTCAACAACTCTTATTTTAGTTGATAGATTTTTCCATGGATCTACATCTGAATTAGTGGAATCACAATTCCAGGGAACCAATTGGCGGATGAAAAGAGGGGGGCAGGGGGGGCCTTATTTTGGATCTTACGTTGTATGATGGGTGAAAATCCGAAATATTTCCGTTCGGTGATCTCTTTTTATTTGTGTCCGAATCTTGAACTATGATGATACAATATGTAGCCAAACGAAGTGGACAATGGGGGGGGGGGGGGGGGGGGGGGGGGCCTGTCCTTGGGTAGTGTACCCCTCCGTGGCTGAAAATCAGAAATTTTCATATTACCTGATGGCTTTTTGCCTGTGTACACATGTTGACGTAGGGTAGCGAAATCGCGCGAAGTCGTTGAGGGTTTACGTCGTTTCGGGGGGGCTGACGGGAAGGGGGGGGGGGGGCACCAATAGCTATTTTACTCTTTTGGCGTGGAAAAAAATCGGTTTTTTCTCAGTTAAGTATTTTCCATGTGTAGAGATCTCAAGGCTTGGTATGGGGTCCCTCAAGAACCGCGAGCTTGGAGGGGGGGGGGGGGGGGGGGGGGGGGGGAGCTTGTTTTAGCCTGTCAGACATCTTCAGCGATTGCTTTTTCAAGGGTTTCCTACGTTCTATAAGCACATATGTGGCTTTTTCTGTGTACACTGGAGAGCGCATGGTATCGGAAATTTTGCGGATCGCTGTCGCGCTCGGGGGGGGGGGGGGCGGGGGGATTTGAACTGAATTTTTTTGAAGATTAGTATTTTTGAATGTGCACACACACTAACACAGACGATTGAAACGTTCGATAAGCGCGGTTTGAGCAGGGGGCGGGGGGTGGAGGGGGCGGAGGGGGGGGAGGGGGGCGTTTTTCAGGAGCTTCCTAGTATGTGTGTGTTTTGCCAATTTTATAATAAAACTTTTTCAATGTATTAAAAAAAAATTTGAGATAATCCATTTTTCAGAGAATTTGTTAGTTTCTTTTTAAAAGTTCAAAAGTTTTTATATGAAATTTTTCATACAAGGAGTGACGATGCCGTGGGATAGAGTTTCATGTCTCGAATTTCACACCTTTACTTTGTGGTCATGGGGGCAATAGCTTCATGGTGGCTAAGGCGCTGGCGGATGATGTGTTGAATTGCGGATTGATGATGATAGGGTGGCGGGGGTGGGTGGGGGGGGGGGGGAGGGGGTGATTTATTTGAATTCTTCTCGGGTCCATTTCTTATTGAACGAGCCAGAGCTTTTGAGCATTCTAACGGGCCAATAACTCATTGGCAATTATTTTTCCTCTGCCTTTTTTAAGAAAAGTTCGTGAACGCAGAAATCTACCGTACCGATCAGCTTATGGTGACTCTACAAAATAATCATATATCTCGTTAACAAACGCTTTTGGGGAAAAATTCTATTGAACATTATTTGTGGAGAATTTAATTTCGGAAGAGAAAGGATTTATGTGAATTTGCGCTAAGTCAACGCATTCTCGAGATAAACCCAAAATTTCTATTTTGAAAAACCACATTGAGTCGATTTCAATCAAAATTTCTTGATTTATTTAATTAAAATTTCTAGGGATTTTTTTTTTATATCGTAAACATAATAGTTGGAAATATTTGATAATTGCGAATGGTATATATTTTGAGAATTTTACGTTCTATCAGAAACATTCGTTTTTTATTAATTCAAATTTGGCAACAAATTTCGCGGAATTTTCATACTAAATGAAATTGCCATATTTATAATGTGCAGTTGGTAAAGTAGATTTTTGAAAAATGTTAACTTCCTTATTGACCAGTGGTAATTAACCAGCGGTAATCAACCAGTGGTAATTGACCGGTGGTAATTGACCATGTGGTAAGTGACCGGTGGTAATTGACCATCTGGTAAGTCACCGGTGGTAACTGACCGTCGGTAATTGACCGGTGGTAATTAACCCGTGGTAATTGATCGGTGGTAATTGACCATCTGGTAAGTCACCGGTGGTAACTGACCGTCGGTAATTACCCGGTGGTAATTGACCATGTGGTAAGTGACCGGTGGTAATTGACCATGTGGTAATTGACCGTCGGTAATTACCCGGTGGTAATTGACCATGTGGTAATTGACCGGTGGTAATTGACCATCTGGTAAGTCACCGGTGGTAACTGACCGTCGGTGATTACCCGGTGGTAATTGACCATGTGGTAATTGACCGGTGGTAACTGACCGTCGGTAATTACCCGGTGGTAATTGACCATGTGGTAATTGACCGGTGGTAATTGACCATGTGGTAAGTGACCGGTGGTCATTGACCATGTGGTAATTGACCGGTGGTAACTGACCGTCGGTAATTACCCGGTGGTAATTGACCGGTGGTAATTGACCATGTGGTAATTGACCGGTGGTAATTGACTGGTGGGAATCAACCAGTGGTAATTGACCATGTGGTAATTACCCGGTGGTAATTAACCGGTGGTAATTAACCGGTGGTAATTGACCGATAATTCAGCTTGGAAATAGTTTCAAATCCATGAGAAAGGAGTTAGAAGCCAGTATTGCTGCTGAAAAAGCTTGACAACTTGAAAAAAACAAAATAGCAAAATATCGGAAGTTGAGGATAGTTTCGATTACCTACAATCCATAATGTAGATAGCAGTGGATAAATACTAACCGAAACTACATCTTCGACCGATGGTAAGTGACCAACTAAGCACAATAATTTACCATACTGCTAGTCATTTTACCATCTCATTTATTTTCTGTTACAAACTTGTGAAATATTCCAAAAATTTCCGAATTTTTAGAAAATTCAAAATTTTATAAAATCCCAACGAAATAAAAATAGCAAAAAATTTAACGAAATAACAAAGAATTAAAATTTTCATGAAACTCAAAAATGTAGAAATTTTCAAAATTTTCATAATTTCAAAAATGCAAAAATTTTCCGTATAACAAAAACATATTTGTAAAATCAATTTTACCTATTTCAACCATTCCAAAATTAAAAATAAATTGGAAGAAAAAAGTTTCAAAAAATTTACAAATTTCCCAAATTTTTTTTTGGCAAATAAAATTTTCAAAAAAAAAATCCAAAAACACAAATTTCAAACAGAAATTCCATACAAAAAACATCACACAAAGTTCAAAAAATCCGAAAATTCTAAATCCCTCAAACCCCCCCCCCCCCCCCCCCCCCCCCCACCCCAAAATTGCTCTACACCCCAAATAAGGACAACTCAACGACGTACTTGATTCGGACTTTAATCGTTTACAATGTCACAATTACGTGGGATGTTTGGGATCTCATAGTTACCTTAATTCATTAAACACTAATAATAGGATGTTATTTTTCATGTGGAATTTGCCGTTATTGACGCTGGCAGGTGTTGCATTGTAATATAATAATTGTCTTCTTCATTAACGTGGAAAAATTTTACAAATAAATACAAACTTAGTGACTCTTAAAGATACCTCATTCTCACCTCATATTCAATTATCCTCAGTTACTTCGGTCGCTTAATTTGTTTATTTATGTTTATTTATTTATTTATCATACACAATCAGAACTAGCTCCGTCAAATTGCATTTACCAATTATTTTTTTTCCATCTCAATTAATTATTAACTACGAGTTAGTGTTCCCGTCACTACTTGATTATATTTTCTCTTTCGTGATTTTTATTTTTTTATTTTCATCTTTCGTGATTTCAAAGCCAAAAAATCACAATCACCACAATGACAATTAATCCGAAAAATTCAACGACTCAACAACAAATTTAATTACCACATGCATAACACTGTAAACAATATAAATGGCTTTATACATTAGCGCTTTTATGTACACATGGGCATTACATATATATGTACTTTTTCCTAAACATAGATTGAGAGATACAGTTGGTCCATTCAGAAATTCATGAAAAGTACAAGCGGGAAATTTTCAAGTGATTTTGTGAGGTGGAAAAAGGATGCGCCAGTGTGACCCGTTTTGCCCCGACTTTTTTTACGGGCGTCATTGATTTTTTTATTTTCGAAAATTTGCAATGGCCAGAGATTTTTTATGGGAAAATTTGGGTAAACTGAAATTTTGGGAAGTTTTTTGAACATTTTGGAATTTTTTTTTGAAATTTAATTTTTTTTTTTTTTTTTTTTTTTTCATTTTTTGGAAACTCAAATTTTTGGAAACCTTTAAAAGTCCCTAAATTGAAAAAATGTTCCAATAAAACCTCCAAAAAAATATTCCAAAAAATCACCTAGTTAATTCTAAAAGAAACAAAAAAAATAATAATAATAATAAACAAACAAAAACAAATACACAATGTAACAATTTATTTAGCGACTAATGCAGGGTGCGAATGCGCACGCCAAAAATTCATGAAATGTTGAACACGTAAATGTTTGAAACACCGAGAAACACTTACCTTCAACATAACCAAAGATGGCTTGGCTCATTAAATTTCTGAAACTAAAAGCTCAATGACTCGCAAAGTAAAGTTCCAACGAGGCCAGTCAACTTGCTCAATTTTCCCATATTAAAAAAAAAATACAGCTTGCATTATGGCAAAACGAATAAAATTAGGCGGAAAACAAAATGACTGTTGAATGTTCCCGCCAAAAGTCGTACCACGTGACTCTCATTTCCCGCGTATTTTTCTCACACTTTCTTTTCCGAATTTACGCCGAAATATGAAAGATAACGTAATTTTCATAATAACGTTTTTTGTAGTGCAGATTGAGAGCTACAATAAAGGTCAATATGAACATTCGGTAATATTCTTATTTTTCGAGATATCCGCCATAAACGATTTCGCGCGATGCTGCGGGATTTCCCACCAGATGGCGGTGATGTAATAAACGTGGAATACAAAATGGTTAAACCGCGCGACATTTTGTCACATTAACTAATTAATACCGCAATCAAAATTTCACGGCTTTCTCATTACATTGCATTGGCCATTAACGAAGTAATTAATAATGCATGAAGTAATTAAAAAACCCCATTGATTAATTCTCTTCTCAAATTACCAATTAATTGTAAATGTGGAGTGTAGAATTTTCCAATATTTTGCAATTAAGTCTAGACTTTATTTTCCGACCCTGACGAACCCAACATTACTTTTTTTGTGATCGAGTGGAGAGAGGTTATCCCACACTTGGCACATCGACATGTTTCCCCCAAATATCTCGAAATCCACAAGAGATAGAAGACTTTAGCTATAGACATTTTTTGTAGAGCTCAGCAATATCTATCAAAAAGGATCTGATCAAAATTTGGATTCGTCTCTTAGAGTTTGAGATATTTGAAGAAAACCACGAAATACGGCACGCGCGGCCGGCGCCATCTTGCTCCATACCCCCACTCCTTCGGCCGGAGACCGCCGAGCGCGGCCGACTGCACCCGAAAGCGATAACGCGCCATATTTCGCGGCAAATCTGGACACCACTCAGCGCCGCGTGCGCGTTAACTGATTGTTGGCTTATTTTACATACAATACGAGTGCAATAATGATAGAAAAATGGGGAATAATATTTCCCAGGTCGGTAATTAGGTTTTAACGTGATGTAGTGAGCGAAAAAATAGCAATTGCTGTTTATTTGGAAGAGTCACTGGACCGCCATGTTTACGACACGCCTTGGAGTCTTCCGGTGTTAATTTGAATTTCATCATTGTTGTTTATTGCCCCCCCCCCCTTTCCTGACCTAATTACCGACCTGCAGGAACAAATTCCCGATTTTTTTAACGATGCCTCGATTTTTAATTCATTGACTGGCCTACATCAGAGGACTTCTCGAAAATTTAATATAATATTGAATAATAATAATAATAATTTGAATTATAATTTGTTCAAATAAATAAACGTGACATCGAATGTTGAGAAAAATTGTGCGTTTATTCAACGAAGACGTAGAGCTATTATACGTATCATTTTTCATCCAATCAATACGCCCATCAGAAAACATGACAAAATTAATTTTCATAATTTCCATAATTTTTTTAATTTCATTCTTTCAGCCTGAATAATCGCACCCTGCACTAGCAGATCCAGTGAAAATGTCACATTGAATTTGCGCATTTATAATTTGTTGAGACTTTGAGTTAACATCTCTGAACTGGTTCTCATTGTTTTTTTTTCAAATTTTGTGAGACAAAAGTTAGAGAAAAAAATTACCAGTTTATAAATCATACAAACGGTATATTTTGCAAAAAAAAGTAACGCCATAATGCGAAAATTATAATTGATTTTGTACAAACACCAAGTTAGGAATTTTTCAAAAGACGAACTTTTAAAGATTTTTCAGTGTTATTTGGTGAATGAAAAAAATGTCGAAAAAATTGCATTGTATTCCACATAAGCTATAGTAGGCATGATTATTTTTTCAGATTTTTATCGATATCCGTTGAGCCAGTTCAGTCGGATTAATCATATGACCTTGAAATGAGAATTTGTACAATCGGCAGCGTCAAGTGCGGCGCTCCCGACTCCCGCTACTAAAATTTCCCGTTAATGAGCCACTTTAGAGAAAAATGTGAGAAAACATTTTAAGTGCAAAATTCCGGCGTCTACAAAAAACATATATAACTTTTTTCTCTAGAATGAATAGTTTCTGAGATAGATCGATCCAAAAAAAGCGAATTTCGTGTTTTGCAGAAGGTCCCTCTCGGTCCAGCTACCTATCGATTTATCTCGAAAACGACTCATCCCAGTGAAGAATCGTATATAACATTTTTTGTTGGAAATGTTCTCCTCTATAAAAAAGCTTTATTGACTTTTCCTGTAAAATGGCTCATTAACGAAATAATTATCAACAACTGAACAGTCAACTTGAAATTGTTTGAGTGATCTTTAATCGTCCATTAATATTAGCGCTCTCGCCCGATTAATTTCCCATTATTTAATTATTATAATTTCATTTGTCCAATAACGACGGCTTTATTATATATAACCTACCTATTATATCTACAGGGCAGTAGTCCAAATACTGTGACTGATACTGCTAATATTACGCAATCTCACACACCTCACAATTTTTATTTATATATGTATATTTATATATATATATATTCATATATATATAGTTTTGTTTCTGGTTTAAATGCCATATATCATATATTGATTCGTGAACCGAGCGAGTAAACCTATAACCGATGCACAGCGTTTTTTATTTATTTATTTATTTATTTATTTATTTATTTATTTATTTTTTTGTTGCTTTTAATATTCCATTTAAAGTTTCCCTCTTTCATATTAATTTTATCGCAAATGTTTATAATTAATATTTCACTATTTTACTGGTATTTGGTTTTATCACTCTCTGGATTTACTTTACATCTAGTCATTAGTTTATTAGTAGTAGTATAACGATGATATTTAATCAATAATTCTTTAACTATCATTAGTCGCAATTTTACATTTTTTGGAAATTTTTTATTCAGTTGGGAAGTTCGTTTGGAGTCTGGGGGAAAATAGGGAATTTTTTTTTCTGTAGATGGCTATTTTATATGGAAAAAAGGAGCGCAAGATGAATTTGTTGGGGGAAAATTAACAAAATAGGGTAAATAACAATTTTGTTGTACATTTTCTTGTTTATAATTGATGTGAAATCAAGAAAACCGAATTTTTAGGAGAAATTTTGATGATGAAACTGAATAAAACGAAAGTCCCTAGCGTCCAGCGGCGGCGCTACTGTGCGCGCGGGAAAAATTCAAACGTAAATTCAAATGTTTAATTTCAAACTATCTCATCATTGAACATTATTTTTTTGGAGCATTAAAAAATTTTATTTTTCTTCATATAGAAAAATGGAAGAAAAAATAATTTTGTAATTTTTAACAATTACAGTTTTCGGCGGGAAAATATTTTTGCAAAAACACCTGACACCTCCCGCAGACTCCCAAAAAATGTAAGATACTTAATCCAAAAAATATTAATGACAATTTTTTTTGTAAATTTATGGACCATGAAAATTATTTGCGTGAATCATTTTCAAATGATTAATAACCAAATCTGTATCTATAATTATCCGCTAAATGATAACACTATATGAATGATAACTTTGATCGTTAATCACTTGAAAACGAGATAAGAAAACAATCCAAAAAGAGAAAAGTTTATGCCTGAAATTAAAAAAAAAATTCTTGCGTTACCCCTCGGCCCGTTGTTACTCGCGGCGCGGCGCCGCCGGCTCTCATTTGTCGTCTAAAACTGAAAAAAGTAGTTATTGAAAATTCGGAAAAAAATGGAATGCTCTGTTGAACTACCTCGAAACAATCTGCCGAAATTTCCATCACTATATAACATCACGGCGCGGCGCCGCCAAGCGAGTGACGTCGGGCAAAATTGCGCGGGTAACGAAGGGTTAGAAAAAACCTCACGACTGAAGAAAAAATCTCAAGCTCTCATCATTCCACTAATGTCTTCGTGGCCTTAATGTTCCACTAGAAGAACGACTAGAAAGAAATTCGTGGGGTATTAGGAGTGTACGTGCGCCGTCGGATAAGAGCTAGAGATGGGACTGTAATTTTTTTTTTGCCATAGACCATTTACGACAGACATATGACAGCCATGTAACCAATATTTCTTACAAATTAGGTACAAGATCAAAAATATCACATGAAATTAATTATGCAAAAAATGGAAAATATATTTTCAAATTTTCCCGCCATTTTTTATGTTCCCGCCATCGCCCATAGTTAGTCTTCACAATATAAAGCGAGGTTATAAAAGATGCCAGTGATTCCCCTTCCGTTACACTAATTTCAATTCTCATTGGCTTTCATGCGGGCCGCCATATTGTTTTCGCTCATGTTCAGTCTGATTGGCTCTGAGATGTCCGTCGCCATGTTCCTCATCGCGCGGGCTCATATTTCAAATTCAAAAAATTTACAATTACATCTTTCAAATTCTAACATTCCATTTCAAGTTAAAAGTAGTTTTCAAATTCAAATTTAATTCAAATTCCAATGTAAAAATTCAACTCGATTTTTCAAATTCAATATTCAAAAATGAAAATCAAACTCAAATTTAATTACAAAAATTAAAAATCAAAATATTTCAAATAACATTGCAAAGTCTATATATGTCACGTGACTGTCATATGAAGCGTCAAAAAGAAATTTTCCGCATCTCCACTGAGAGCGCCATTTTGCGAATGCGCGCGCATCCATCTTTTCGCGCCATTACCACTTGTCTATATGCGCCCCCTCATTACCTTTCTCTCGCAGAGAGAAATTATTTAGGCCTTTTGCACGGACACGCGTGTAGTTTTCCCTTTTAATTAACATAATATATTATATATTTATTCACCTGTTTCCCTTTTTTTTCTCAGTTCTTTAGGACTTTAGCTTCATTTACCTTATGCATATAAGTTAATTAAGTACTAGTTCATTGAAGGATGTTCACCTGTCCATAGATTTTTTTTTCTTTGAAAATTAAAAACTTTCTTTTTTCCGACACAGTCAAATTGCTTTCAAAAGTTGTTTTGGAATTTTTTTTTTAATATGTGTGACACGGCGTTTGAATTTCCCGCGCATTCCGTGCACCAACTTCACGCGGGACATTGGCCAATGAGGAATCGAGGGCGGGCCAGTTCGAGATATCTCGATTTCCATATTTCGATATTTCTTAAAATCGACCAAAGACCATTTTTATTTTTTTTTTTGCATGAAGAAAATTTTTGTTTAATTAAAAAAACCAATCAGAGATCAGAGGTGAACATCCCTAATGCCTCCCCTTAGACTTCCCATTATTTCTCACTATTTTTCTTGCAATAAATTCGATAAAAACACAACGACCTTACGGTTGAGCTGAACGATTACGCAAATGTTGCATTTGAAATATTTTATGAATTGTTATATTTCCGGTCCTCAAAATTAAAAAAATACTTTGAAAACCTGTGACAAAGTAGAAAAATGAAAATTGTGCGATGACCATAGCAACAGCTCAAATGCGATTATTGCTAAATTGATATATCGATTCATCGAATATCTGTCGTGACAGAGTCCATGGATTGTCAATGGTTTTTGTAATTTTTTAAAAATGTCGGATGAGGTTTTCATTGATTCCATTTTTGTTTCGTGGGTACTTATTGAGCGATTGATTTTTTTTTTTTTTTTTTTCATTTTTTTTCTGCACCTGAGGTGAGTTTTCCGATAATGACCGTAAAGTATGCAAGTACGATTCAAGTACGTACTTGGTACTTGCCAACTTGTCAAGTACGCGTTGCTCGTGTACTTTGCGGAGTACTTTTGAAGCTTAAGTGCATCTGGTGGTACTTGAGGAAAATTCAAGTAGTCGGTGCCTATGTGGAAAGTTCATACTTTGGTCAAGTACTGGATGGCTATCAAGTATGAAGCGCAAACAAGTTTTAAAAAAAAGGGATTTCAGTTGGGGATGAGGAGGCTTCATGATATCTCAAATGTAAGACAAGGTACGGTGAGCAGTCAAGTACGTACTTGATACTTGGAGAAGTGTTCAGTACACATTTTACAGGCACTTAACAAGTTGGGTTTTCTCGTTAAGGATTCTGAGATATTTGCGGAGAAATTTACTTGTGTCCCATCTATACTATTGAATTCAAGTAGCTTTCAAGCATTTGATAATTTAAAAATTCAAAAATTTTAAAAATTTTGAATTGCGAAAATTTCAAATTTCAAAAATTTCAAATTTCAAAAATTTCAAATTTCAAAGATTTCAAATTTCAAAAATTTCAAATTTCAAAAATTTCAAATTTCAAAAATTTCAAATTTCAAAAATTTCAAATTTCAAAAATTTCAAATTTCAAAAATTTCAAATTTCAAAAATTTCAAATTTCACATTTCAAAAATTTCAACTTTCAAAAATTTCTCTTATTAAGTGAATCCTATGAAGCTATTTGAATCACCGCAGGTGCGCCCTTTAATGTTCATCCCATTCACTTTGGTTTCATCTCGCAGTGTTGGCAATACCCAGTTATTATGAATATGGAAAATGTCAAGTACTCAAGTTTCCCGATTAATTACGTCACCGATTTTTTGGATTTGGATTTACCACTGGGTGGCCCATGATCGGATTCGGCGTTTGTGGGACTCGGTGGTCCACTTCCCAGTCTAGCTACTCTACGATATATATCACTGTTGACAAAACGTGGGTACGAGTCGCGATGCATTAGCGTGTAGATTTGTAGTTGTGCCTCGTCGAATGTGTGCGGTGTTGGTTCTACCATGTTCCTATTTACGATCTCACGTACCCGCGAGTCCAAGCTCACCTGTGAACAGAAAAAGTAGTGTCCAATTTTTTCCCCATTTAAATATTCAGTGAAATTGTTCACTATCATTTCTACTATTTGATTCAGCTCCAGTTGATGAATGAATTTTTCGTTACTTCCAACTTAGCACATAAGCAAGTAATGCAACATGAAATTAATAATGGCTTAAATTGGTATGACTTTGAATTTTATTGAATTGCAAATTGGATGAATTATGTCATAGTTGGGAGCACGTTAAAAAAACCCCGTCAAAAAAACCCCGGCAAAAAAACCCCACGTCAAAAAAACCCCAAACTAAAAAAACCCCATCCAAAAAAACATCCAAATCAAAACCTTTTTTAATTGAACAATTTTTTGGTAAAACGAAAAAACTGGCATATAGACTTTTAGAAAGCAAAGGAGGCAATTGAATTTTCCTCATTTGTATTGTTGTGACTGGCGAAGGAGGACCATCACTAGTGAATTGGTATTTTTGTTTGGTTTCGGCTTATCGATTGTTAGGTTTATTTTGATTTCGGAAGAAGGAAATAATGAAATTCATTCGTAAGTTTAATTTTGTGTGTATTTCGGCAGTAGGCAGAGTGTGCTTATAGAGTGAGCATCATGGGTTTGCAATTTGTAGTGAGCCAGAAAGGTACATCTTTATTATTGTCTCGAGGTTTTTTGTTCTCTAAATGCAGAATAAGTCATTTGCGAGTGTGTTGGCGTTGTGTCGATTACGTACGCACGAAGTGTCATGGGAGAGTTCATACTTCATCAGCAGAACCTAGTGGTATGTAATTGTATTTTTGTTAGTTTTTTTATTTGTTCGTTTCGATTTTGTTATGTTATTCTTATTTTGCAATTATTTTCAGGAAGGATTTTGTGGGAGAGCCTTCCTGAGGAACATAATCATGCTCCTCAGTGGGGTTTTTTTGACGGGGTTTTTTTGACGTGGGGTTTTTTGACGGGGTTTTTTGACATAGACCCGTCATAGTTGGTGATGAAATAACCGCTGTGTTTCTTGTTTTCTATGAGTTAGTAACTTGTGAAATGCGCGGTGGTGTCGAAAATGGTGCTAATAATGATATAGCTGTAAGGACAATAATATAGTGAATGAACAATTACTATGATATGCTATAACAACAACATAAATGTAATTATTTTCTTTTGTCCTTATGGGATTCTTATATCCCAGGACATAAATAAAAAGCTTTTTATTATTATTATTATTATCCAGACGGTCTACATCAATCATCATGTTCACGTTGCAGACTGCTGTAAGACTTGAGTGCAAGATCTCTGGAGATGCTAGGCAGCGGACACATAACTCATATCTCCAAAACCACCCTCGCCGATTGATACAATCACCAATGTAATTTATTTATAAGTACTTTGTTTACAAACACATCGCAGACCTCCATCGTCGCCACTCCCAGTAGCCACGTAAATAACAGTAAAAGAAAATTGGTTCGAATTTCGAACCGACAGATTCAAGTCAAACTATTCGCACACAGTCCTAATCAACACGAGCATGTGAAAATGAAAGCTACATTGTACTGTTCATAGAAATCAATATCAGGTTGTATTTCCCTTCCAATGCAGTAGAGCCCTGCTACGATCGTGCCAGCGGAAGAATAGGGGAAGCGGAAAACGCGAGGCTATTTCGTACCCCCACCCCAGCGCTCATGCCGAGCGTCGGTTCTTGGAAATGTTGGAAATCAAAACAATGTGTTGCTTTCCAAAAGCGATGGGGCGCATCAAAAAGCACAAATGTAGCGGTACGTTTGTTTGACACGAGCTCTATGAAGGGTACACCCATTTATGATAGCCACGGGATGACAACTACCTGCCCCCCTCCCTGGAGTGATGGGCCTGAGGAGACCTCCAAGGGACTGAGCACGGGAGGACTAACAAGGAGTTGACATCAAAACATATAATACGAGATATATAGCGAACTATCACACATTAAGCTAACAATTTACAGATCGATCGGAAAGTTAGATATAATCATCACTACACAAAACAGTTGAGATCTCAACTTTCGGTATATTTAATCAAAACGTGACTTGGCCCGATACACTAATGTTTTTTTTTTTTTTTTTATTATATTTACGCCTTGATGCGATTATGCATATGTGGCGACGCTCCCACGGTGCCGATAGAAACCGAATTCTTCCCAAACTGTACAGCATTCACTTAGTTTGACCCAATAAATGCAATGCCTACCAGACTTTACATCGCTTGGGTCAATCTACAATTGAAGGAAAACCACGGAAAACCTCAATTTGTACAGCCGTTTCTTTGACGCAACTCCCGTTCGACTATGAATCCCTATGAACTCGAACGCTGGACAATTTCACTCTACTATACCAATCGGAGAGTCCCCAAGCGGGGACTCGATCCGTGGGCCACGTGTGCCAACGGCCAGCGCTCTAACCACTCGGCCATAGCCGTCGGTATATACACTAATGTGTATCTTGCTAAAGGTTGTACGGAGAGGAAGATCTTTACACTTCGCTTTCTTACGGTTAACTAACTAAAACTCTTGAGAGAAGAACAATCATATTACATATGTTTCTGCATCATCTATATGTTTCTCTCCATGTCTATCACGCTTTTACCTGCAACGCCTAAATTGCAACTCGAACATGTGTTGAGGGAAACGTTGCTATCTACCTGGAAGGGTTAATGTGTCTCTCTACCTGAACTGGCTTGCCGTGTCCAAAGTCTCTTTACTTCTGCAGAATGAAACTCATTTATTTTTGCAGTTATTCCAGATTAACCTCCAAACAACTGACCGCAAAGGCCAATTAAACCAAACCAAACAATAATAACAACGGTCAATTAAATAAAATTACTAAATTATTCCACTATAAGGCGACGGAAATAGATTTAGTCACTAGACCAAAATGAGATTTTCTTGCGGCCGTAAAGCCCTGCTTCAGGGACACAATGGCATAGTATCTTTCGTCATGAGGCCTGAAAAACTTGGTCCAATATTTAGCTCCAATTAGAGCTCCCGCGTTTTTTCGACTGAGGCCGCCATGTTAGGTGGGCTTGCGCGCGCACCGCTATGACAAAATGGCGGCGCTCAGATTTCCCGCGTTAAATTTGACTCCCGCAACAGCTGTTAGTCCTATTTCTTTTTCGGTATTTTAGACATTTTGAGTTTATTTACTTGTCGCTGCCCTCGAAAGACGACATTGATATACCCCGGCAAGACAGTGCGGTCTCAGCCCCTTCCGCGCGAGGCGCTTCTATGGGCCTACCATCATCCATTAATATCATTATGCATAGGGGGGGGGATTCCATGTCAACTTAGCCGCCCCAATTTATTGGTTTGTAAACGTAAATAGATGCGTTCAGCATCTAGTACCAGATAAATAGGGAATTTCGGTCCATTTTCATTACACTATCATCACTCATTAGCACAATTTGGTATGCTATATCTCATTTGCACTTTTATATTATCACAAATACGCAGTTTTCAGGGGATATTAAAATCTCTCGATATGGTCAGAAATGCGAAAAAAAACTAAATCGCCTAAATAAATTTTTTCGTCGTCCCACGGGGCAAAACGGGGCAGAACTTGAAGAATACTCACTTCTTTAGGCGAGAGTATCGATATGTAGTCCTCATAGATGTACCGTGCCTTCTCCTCAATCTTATCCGGATTGCTTTCACGCTTTAATTGTTCACACGCCAACCAAAATGCAATATTCTCCTCGCTGTATTCACTTATTAAAAATTCACGAAATAGTTTTCTACCAGCTCCACTTCTCATTAATTTATCGAAGGACGTGCCCCATGTGCGTACTTCTTCTAGGCCACAACACTCGGGTGTACCATCAATACCGTCCAGCCCATCAACCCCATTACCAGTGCCCGATAGTGTCATATCACCATGGCCACCTATTACAATATCACCGCTTGCAATGCCACTGGTGCCGCGCTTTTTCCCATCACCACCAGCACCTGGACCACCATTGCCAGTACCAACAGCTGCCAAACTGAAATTATTTATTTCATGTTACAGATATGGTTAGTGCGCACAACACTGTGCCTATTCCCTAAACTATGATCTCTAGATATATATACATAAATATACATATATATGTACATATATATACATATATATACATATATATGTATATATATATATATATATATACATATATATACATATATATACACATATATACATATATATACATATATACATATATATACATATATATACATATATACATATATACATATATACATATATATACATATATATACATACATATAGATCTATATATATATATATAGGGTATTCCATACCAACTTGGAGTACCCGTGACCCATACCTCTTCAGATTTTGATGGCGATTTTTTTCTGAGATTCTACCATGAAAAAAAAGTGCTTTCGAATTTTTTCCCATTTTTTTTTAATCAGCAAAAATCTGTAGCAAAAATAGAACCCGAGAAAATTCCGAAAAAAATTTTAGAGTACTTTTTTTACATGGTAGAACGTGAGGAAAAATCGCCATCGAAATCTGAAGAGGTAACGGATTGTCCAAGTTGGTATGGAGAACCGCATATAATACTCTACTGAAAATAATGTGAAACGCGTATAATTCTTAAAATATTTTATTTTCCCTCTACATGCGGTCTGCCTTCAGCCGCCTACCCCAAGTCTTCAATCTAATCTGCCAACCCCACATTACGTAGTGTAAAAGCCTCACCATTTGTTCCTGTGTGCGGCATGAAACAAGTTGGAAAAAAAAAATTGAATGATAGAATATACCATGAGCGTTTACCCAGAGTGCACTATAATGTTGATACACATGCGACAAATAACATTTTCCTGTACAGCGCAAGCGCTTCATTCGTTTATCCATCCTTTCTGAAAATACGCTCCGCACATTACACCTAGGGTTTGATAAAAATTACCATTCCACTTGGTAAAGCTGAAGTCGGAGGGGAAAAAATTGGAAAATCATATTTCGCCATTTAGTTGAGGTTGAAAAAAAAAATTTGGTTTGGTAGCATTGTAAGTTGTTCGATCCCCCCCCCCCCCCTCCTCCCACCCCATCAATGGGTCACACTAATTTAGTGTAAGAGTTTTCCCAATTTTTTTTTCACCACTTCCACTCGCGAATCTCATTTCTTCGACCCGAATGATCACTGCCACCATAACGGCCCGTTTACCCTTTCAACCGTCAGCTACTCATTCTCATGGAACAACACAACGCTGATCAAAGTGTTTTGTCCCCCCCCCCCCCCCCCGAAATTCATCGCGATGAATAATAAAAGCAAATGAAACTAAACGACAATGCATGTGAAGTGGATGCATTGCAAAATGGATTCCACTAAATTGAAAAAAAAAAATCTAACAAGCGAATCGAGTGAGTGTGCCCTGCCAGGGCAACATAACTTCCGCTATTATTACGTCTTTCCAGCATTGTCGATTTTTCCGAAATTTTCACGAAAATTTAAAATTGTGAACGAGTAGTGTCACGGAAAAACGTTAGGGAACATTTTTTGGTAGCGAAGTGTGTGTGTGTGTGTGTGTGTGCTTAGGAGTGGGTGGGTGGATGAGTGGATGAGTGAGTGGGTGGGTGTGTGAGTGGGTGATTGGGTGGGCGGGTAGGTGGGTGAGTGGACAAGTGGGTGGGTGGGTGAGCGGGTGGCTAGGTGAAGAGGGGGAGGGGGGAATAGGTGGGTGGCTGGGTGAGTGGGCGAGTGGGTGGCTGCAGAGGGGGGGGGGGGGGGGGGGGATAGGTGGGTGGGTGGGTGAGCGGGTGAGTATGTGGGTGGGTGGGCTGGTGCAGAGGGGGGGGGGGGGGGGGGGGGGGAATAGGTGGGTGGGTCGGTGAAGAGGGGGAGGGGGGAATAGGTGAGTGGCTGGGTGAGTGGGCGGGTGTGTGGGTGGGTGGGTGTGTGGGTGGGCGCGTGTGTGGGTGGGCGGGTGGGTGAGTGGGTGGGGGGGGGGGGGGATAGGTGGGTGGATGAGTATGTGGGTGGGTGGGTCGGTGTAGAGGGGGGGGGGGATAGGTGGGTGGGTCGGTGAAGAGAGGGGGGGGGGGATAGGTGGGTGGATGAGTGGATGGGTGGGTGGGTGAGCGGGTGAGTATGTGAGTGGGCAAACCTTTATATGTGAAAACTGACCTCCATCACTCACACATACATCCCAATCAATAACGGAAAAAAAATAGTAACAGTAAAAATAAAGGAACGTCAATACCACGAGCAACTGCAGCAACAGCACCAGCACAAGCAGCAATTGTCCTTCTTCGATCTTCCAGCATGGCCAACCCTCTGTTGCTGCTGGCTCTGCTCCTGCTTAACTTGTTGCTGTGGTTGGACATCTTGCAGCTGTGACACTTGCTGCTGCTGATCAGATTGTCCACCAGTTGTTGTACCCTGATTGGTACTTGTCTGCTGTGAGCCCTGACTAGACGCCCGAAGACGACAACCACTGGTAACACTTTCTGTACCACTGCCGTGACTAACACCCAATCCCATCGAAGTCGCACCAAGTCCGCTCGGCATCTGTAAATTTTCACAGAATGTTTTTTATTAGTTAATACAGAAATTGCAAAGAGCATAGTCGATTCCTTGACGACGGAATTTGTTCAAAGCTCTGGTGATGTAATTTTACCTATCATTTCCGAGAGCCAAACCAACGGCATCATATGGATTGCATCACCGAAAGCATAAATCAACAATTCAACCATTACCCTAAACCTGATTCTTCTTCCATGATTGTTTGGAAAAGTACTGTAATCTGATCACCGAAATTTTATCATCCATTTTCAGTATTGCATCAATGGGCCATCGATGTTCTATTTCAAAGTAAAAATTCCAAAAACCAACTGATATCAAATAGCCTGTGATCGGTGGAACAAATTGCCATTGCTTCTAGGCCAATGCCTAAATATGATCCGAAAATTTTGCAGTTTTCACGCGATACCCCTTTATATATATGACTATATGAATGAACGGATTATTTATAGAGTATCTACTTTTTATATCCTAGCTTCTGCAATTTTTTCGGACTTCATTATCACCGTAAAATCATGACAATGCTAGGTTAAACATCCCCTTCCTCGTTTCATCTGGAAGATGATAAATATACAGCAACTTGTAACAGATACAATTGTTATGTGTATTACACATGTCGAAGAAATACACGAGAAAGTTGACCTGAACTTTTGTGTGTGTGTGTGTATGTGTGGGTGGGTAAGTGTGTGTGTGGGTGTGGGTGTGAAGGTGTGTGGGTGGGTGGGCGGCTAGGTGTGTGTGTGGGTGGGTGAGTAGGTAAGTGGGTAAGTGGTTGTGGGTGGGTGAGTGGGTCAGTGTGGGTGCCTGAGTGGGCCAGCGTGGATGGCTGAGTAGGTCAGTGTGGGTGGGTGGGGGGTGGGCGGGAGTGGGTGGGTGGGTGTGGGTGAGTAGGTAAGTGGGTAGGTGGTTGTGGTTAGGTGAGTGTGGGTGACTGGGTTAGTGTGGGTGGCTGAGTGGGCCAGTATGGATGGTTGAGTGGGTCAGTGTGGGTGGGTGGGCGGGTGTGGGTGAGTAGGTGAGTGCGGGTGACTGAGTGGGTCAGTGTGAGTGGCTGAGTGGGTCAGAGTGGGTGGGTGGGGGGGGGGTGTGGGTGGGTGGGCGGGTGTGGGTGGGTGGGCGGGTGTGGGTGAGTAGGTAAGTGGGTAGGTGAGTGCGGGTGACTGAGTGGGTCAGTGTGGATGGCTGAGTGGGTCAGTGCGGGTGGGTGGGTGGGGGGGGGGGGGGTGTGAGTGGGTGGGTGGGTGGGCGGGTGTGGGTGAGTAGGTGAGTGCGGGTGACTGAGTGGGTCAGTGTGAGTGGCTGAGTGGGTCAGAGTGGGTGGGTGTGGGTGGGTAGGGGGGTTTGGGGGGGTGGGCGGGTGTGGGTGAGTAGGTAAGTGGGTAGGTGAGTGCGGGTGACTGAGTGGGTCAGTGTGGATGGCTGAGTGGGTCGGTGTAGGTGGGTGGGTGGGTGGGTGGGGGGGGGGGGGGTGTGGGTGGGTGGGTGGGTGAGTGGGTGGGGGGGTGTGGGTGGGTAGGTGAGTGCGGTGACTGGGTTAGTGTGGGTGGCTGAGTGGGTCAGTGTGGGTGGGTGCGTGTATTTTCGATTCATCTGGGAATTCAACAACTCTAGATTATTTCTCCTATCAATAAATTTATAATTTACTCGTAAGACAAACATCTTGTCAACACGTGGTTTTGAGGATAAATTTTATAAGCCATTTTCGATAGACAATTTAAGTCTAAATATACAGTGGCTTTATCATCTTTTTCTCTCAATTGCCTTCACCAGATAAATCCATACTTTCTCTAAAGTCCGAATTTTTTTTTTTTGGTTGTGTTTGCTAGAATAACTAACGAAGCATTGAACCGATAGCAATCGATTTCCACTGCATATGCACACCTAGACACATGCACACGCGAATGCACACACACACAGACACTATATTTTGGTTAAGTTGTCTAGATATCTTAGAACTACTTTCAACCATATAACTTCTCCTAGTGATGATAGGACAATGCATAATTGAATCAATAAATGATAAGTATTCACTGATGATCCTCACCTCTATCATGATCCATCCGCTTGCGAGCGAGCAATGCTCGCCTCTCCTCAAGTGGCTGAATCCAACTCCAATCACTGTCCCAATAACTCCAGAATAACCCCAACAACTCCCAAAAATCCTCAACGACAATCAGCAATGCAGGTGCAGGTGCAGGTGGGGAGGGGATTGAAATCTCGACCTGATCATTCAACCCAGAGTCCAAAAGGACCACCAACACGAGCCTCGCCCGAGCCCCGCATGCTCCCTGCACCCTCAAATCTTTTCCTCAGATCTACCAGCTTCCAAAATCCACCAATACATTGTGAGCCAGTTCCCTCAAGATGCCCAAAAAAAAGTCTCCTCCTTAATCCCTCACTATTCCCACCCCCCCTCAATCACTCCCACTTCACCTACTCCACCTTGCAATTACTGCACCAGAATCCCATTGTAATTAACGACATTATAAGTAACCAGGTGCGCATGTCTGTCATCATTTCCCGCGCAGCGATTTTCGACAAATCAGGTGAACTCGAAATTCGTTATTTTCCGCTTTCACAGTGTTATGAGTAAGTTTAACTCAACTTTTGGTGACCTCAAAAGGGTTATGAGCATTATTGATGATGATTTTCAGGAGGTAGGATCCTCGTAGATAGCAAATATCGTGGAATAAATTTTTTTAATGCAGAAATAGTATTTTTTCTTCTCTTATGAGCGAGCGGCGACTCACAATCACTCAAAGCCGGCTCACACCGCTCTAAATTCAGATAGAACTGCCGAAATTGCTCCAGACAAATTCCAATGACTGTCACTTGGTATCACTCAAAATTCCGAGATGATTAGATTGATTTTAGAGCAGCTCAAGTTGCTCTAAACTCCTCCGAATTACTCCGAGTTCGTTCAAATCGCTGCAAACGCGTTTAAATTTCCTTAATTGCCTTAATCCTGGCTTCAAATTGGTCAGAAAAATGGTCCAGTGTAGTTGGAATTTTCTCAGTCTAGTTCGACAAAAGTCCAATGTCTCCAAAGCAACTCAAAGCACCTCAGTCCCTCAGTCCCTCTCAAAATAGCTCATAATTTGTTTGCAATAACTTATTACTGCTCACCGGCTGTCAACTGAGTTATTTTCCATAAAGCAAGTTTGATTTGCTCATAACGAGTGCTGCCACCCACCGTCAAAACAACCCGGACTAGTGAGCTTGCGTCGATGTATACATATATAACTATATATCACTGGAGCTTGCGGAACAACCGAGAGTGGCCGTGCGGTATTGATTGGCGGGTGTGCGACCTCGTATGGAGCCTCCAACAGTGTTTCCTTTCTTTGTTGTAATGATTTTTCAAGCTGACAATAATTAATCGCTTACAAAAGTTTGAAAATCAGCGGTTAAACAGCATCGCTCAGCATCCGCTCACAATCACTCACAAATTGCTCACAAACCTCTTAACGTTCCTCCCATTGATTTGAACTCTAATTTTCTATAAACAATGGATTAAATAATTGAAACACTTTTACTTACACACCAAGTCAACACAAATAACCCCCCCACCCCCTCACATGTTCAACAAATTGAGGCTGAGCTCAGAAAAATTGAGATGCGCTCAATGGGCTCTCGTTGGCACACGGGGCTGCATTATTAGTGGCAATGTCATGATTTTGACTCGGCTTTTTTTTACTTTTGTCAATTGAAATTTGTTTGTAGATTATCACTTGTTACCCTGTTATCACTCGAGTCATTATGCACCAGTGCACTGCCACTTTGAGTCATGTGTGACAACCCCCTGCTTTTGGAGTGGGGGGCAATAGTCGATGGTCTTTGCGAAGACTCCCTGTATCGGGAATTTAAGATAACTCCAGCTTCACTTTTTTTTTACACTTGAACTGGGGAAAATTAATTATGGAGGATAAATAATTTAGGGGTTTGTATTCAAAATTTAGGGGGGGGGGGGAAATTGGGGAGGCAACTTTGGTCACGTGTTCGGAAATTTAGCGAGTCGCGATTTTTCGCGGGCAACAGGGCAGGGGGGTGCAACTCCGGAAATTCAATTTTTTTTTCCCTCCGTCGATTATTTTTTTATTTTTATTTTTTTTTTTCGTTACCCCTCGTTCGACGGATAAAATTGCCAATATGGCGGTCCGTCGGCACTGACGGCCTGGCCCTCCACTGTACGAGTCTGATGGATCTGTTAGGAAAAATAGAAAAATGTGTGGGGAGACTGTAGGCGCCGACGCAGCTTCAATTTTCCGTCTCTCTGGCTCTATCCTCGTTTGCGAGTTTTCTCAGTAAGATTTTGAGGGGAACGGCGGGGGGAGGGGGGGGGGTGGTCCATTCACTAGTCCGGGATGTGGGTTTTTTTTTTGGGGGGATTATTTTCGGGTGTAGGTATACATGTGGCGGTTTATCGGAGTCCTAGGCCAAACCGACCCACAAGGACCAATACCGGTGCTATGCGTTAAGGATGCTCCACACTGTACGTGCAATTTTTCAAATTTTAACAAGTGACGATGTTGAAGAGAAGGGTGCACATGTTGAGTGTATGCAGCATGTTACAAATTGTACAAACTTTTGAAATTCTAAAAATTTGGAGAGTTGAAATTTTTTTTTAGAAATTCAAAATTTTGGAAAAATTGGAAAATTTTGGAAATTTTGGAAAAATTTGAAAATTTTGGAAAAATTTGAAAATTGTGGAAAAATTTGAAAATTTTGGAAAAATTTGAAAATTTTGGAAAAATTTGAAAATTTCGGAAAAATTTGAAAATTTCGGAAAAATTTGAAAATTTTGAAGAAATTTGAAAATTTCGGAAAAATGTAAAAAGTGTTCATAATTTGAAAAAAAAATGGATTTTTCGTCAAGATAAAAAATCCCAAGTTGGGAATGAAATACCTCCAAGTTGGGGATAAAAAAAATCCCCAAGTCGGGGATAAAAAAATCCCCAAGTCGGGGATAAAAAATCCCCAAGTCGGGGATAAAAAATCCCCAAGTCGGGGATAAAAAAATCCCCAAGTCGGGGATAAAAAAATCCCCAAGTCGGGGGTAATATATCCCCCAAACCGGTGATGAAATATTCGCTAATCGGTCGTAAAACGAATTGAGGATCAAATATTCCCAATACAGGGATATAAATATCTTCGGGTCGAAAGGGAATGGCGGTTATTTTATCCCCAACTTGAGAATATTTATATCCCCGAATTTATACCTCCGCAAATATCTCCGAGGATATTTAATTCCCCGTATTGAGTATATTTTTCATTTCGATTATCTCCAGTTTGGAAGTGGTTGGAAGTCATTTCAACTCGTGAAAAACCGATAGTCTTTACAATCTAATCAGCCGGATTTGATAGTGGAGAAATGGGTTACCCGCCGGCCCTTTCCAAAATTTATGTTTCCACATAATGTCAAATTATTTTTTAACTGACTCTAAAATTAACAAAAAAAAATAAATAAAAAACCGAAATTGTTAAGAAGCTTAAGAATTTGGAAAATGCAACTCTAAAAAAAAATTTCATCTTTCTCTTTAAGAAAAAAAAAAAAAAAAATTAAAACACACACACACACACACACCCCCCCCCACACACACACACACACACACACACAGACCAGAGAAGATGGAGGTACATGTCTACACATGAAGACACACACACACACACCCACTCACACACACACACACACACACACACATACACATTGATTTTCCAGTGATACCATAACTATATAACTTAAAATAAAAAAAAAATATTTTAAAAATTTCAAAAATATATTTATTACAAAATAAATGAAGCAAATTAGTAGATCCTCAATTTAAAAAAAATCGTTTTCAGAATTGAAGAAAACCGAGAGTTTGTGCCATCTGAACAGATTTATTGTAATTGGAGAAATGTGCTACCCGATGGTAACACATATATCGGTAAGGGAGGGACTGCTTAACCGTCGGCCGCTCCGGACGCTCCTGGCCTCTGCAGGGACCTTCGGCTACTAAGGAACGGAGACGGTCTCAATCAGTTGCTCTCCTCCGGATGTTTCCACCGAAAATTGTTGATCAATAGTTTAAACAAAACGAGCGCTCTCTAAAAATCAAATCTTACCGTAGCAAAACTACTAATCGCCACTTGCCTTCGAAGAGAACATCGACGGTGGCAGAAGACGAAAAAGTCATCAATAAATCTGCTGTAACTCACTTTTCCACCGAGATGAATCAATTAACAATGTGCAAAGAAGCTATTCCAATGTTCTAAAATTATAAATAAAATTTTGGCGGGGTCATTTAAATATTACGTCACACAGTTAGGGGGGGGGGGGGGGGGGAGTTCTGAATTTTGTGACGGTTCGTGACGACGAGGAGGGGGGGGGGGGGAGTTCTAAATTTTGTGACGGTTCGTGACGACGAGGAGGGGGGGGGGGGGAGTTCTGAATTTTGTGACGGTTCGTGACGACGAGGAGGGGGGGGGGGGGGGTTGCCGGAGTGTGACGTCACGACAAATTTTTCTCCATTTTTTAAATTATAAAATCAAAAATTTAGAGGAGGGGGAGGGGGGTACGCATTTTGTGACGTAATGAAGTAGAGGGGGGCCTGCATTTTGTGACGTAATAGACTGGGGGGGGGGGAGCGGTCTGCATTTTGTGTTTATTTAATGCGATCTACAGAAGAATGCTACGATTTAAATTTCCCGCCAAAAATTTTGAAATACATTTAAAAATACATTGAACTGAAAGATGCCGAAATAAGGATTTACTGCACGTGTTGTCTCCCGCATAATGAGCATAGCGCCGCCCGTTTACTTTCGAACGGAAGAAATTGGTGGGAATTCAAAAACAGTGTTGTAGTTAAAACAAGGAAGAATTCTATTTCACGGAAAATCGTGAAGCGGCGCGTCGCCGCCCGGTGCGAGCCACCGTCGCCAAGTTGGTCATTTGAGTTGTGCATTCGAATTTAAACGAGTTCCGATCAAGACACAACAACCCTGTGTCCCGAAAACTCGAGCGGCGGGGTGCTCACCATGCGAGTACGAGGGTGAAATTCTGAGAAAAAAAATATGCAGTGAAGGCGCTCGATCTTGAGAGTACCCAGAAAATTTCAAACCCATTGGAGAACATTTGCACAAAATATTCCCATTGGTATTTGAAGAAAGTGTTATGGTCTCAAAAAAAATTTGGAAATTTTTTCGTTCAATTGATTAAGTAGTTAATTAAGAATTTTTTATGAAAAAAAAAACTAACATTGGGACAGATGACGGGGATGGTAGTACATGGCAGGTAGTCTCATAAACTTGGTCTCTAAAACTTTTTTTTTTAATTAAAAAAAAAAAATTTTAATTAAAAAAATTTTTTTTTTTTAAATCAAGTTTCAAAACTAGGTACGTACTACACACCCACACACGGACGCCCACAATTTTTCCAAAAAAATATTTGAGGACCCTTAAAATACCAGTTAACCACCGACAATAATCTAATTTTTTTTTTCCAAAATCGAAAAGCTAAATCATTAGGAAAAATATAAACGTTGAAAAGATCTTCAATAATGCCCGGAAATTCTCGAGAAGAGCGACACTGGAGAGAAACCGAATGTCGATCCTAACGGAAACTACAAATTTTTTATACACATCGAAACCCCCCCAGCTCCTCCCCGCGCGACGCCCACTTCCCCCTCGGGTCACCTATTCAGCCGATTTCGATTATATTTTCTCTCGTGAAGCCGTTAGCAAGTTCTGAAATCTAATCAAGCTTTTGGGCTGAAGTGAAAAAATTCCATTTACGTCATCATGCGCGTACCATCGCCTTCGCTAATGACATGAAAAAATGAATGGAGTGCTACGCGCCTAAAGTGAAACTTCCTACGTGGCAGCGAATTTTTCTTGTCTCGTTTATAAATTTTTGGCTATTTTTTATTCTCTTTTTTTTTCTCTTCAACCGTGAACTCAAAGTATTCCCCCCCCCCTCCCCTCTCCCCCTCACCGCCCGTACCCGCCACCCAAAATCGAGGAACATTTTGGCATTTCCAAGAACTCATCGAAGTTCTCTCTGTACCCCTGAGCCCCCCCCCCCCTCCCCCCAGGATACCCCCCCTCTCCCTGGGTGTTCCCCGGAAAATTTCAGAAAATCCACCTAAAACCCAAAGTTCCTCTATAAATCCTCTGAAATTCTTTTCACCCATCATCCTCACCTCCGCCTCCCCCTTTGCCGCAAAAAGAACAAAACCAATCATAAGTTCTCAAAGAAATTTTAGTCTGTTGAATCATTCGTCTCATCCACAGCCTCCCACCTCCCCCTCCTCCTCCCCCCCGGGGAAAAAAATCTCAGCATTTTCGGAGGAATTTCCAAAAAATCATAATTCCGTCACACATTCTCCGAAATTCTCTTCAACCATCGGCCTCCTGACCCCCCCCCCCCCCCCCCCCCCCTCCCCCTCCCACCCATCGAACAAAAAATCTCAACCTCCGTGAAAAAGATACTCAAAAATGATGTTGCCCAAAATTTCTCCGACATTCTCTCATCTCGCCCCCCCCTCCCCCCCCCCCCCCCCCCCCCCCCCCCCCCCCCCCCCACCCCACCCCCCACCCATCGTGACCCAACCCAATTCATGCCTCCCACAGTCCAAAAAAATATCTCGCTGTTCTGAAAGAAACACGTGTGCGGGTGGATGATGCGACGACCAAGACCCCCTCACCACCGCCCCCTTGACCCTCCCACCGCACCCCCCTGCCCATTAATATCTCAAGAACAGCCGGAGGAAAATTGGCAGAAGTGGGAGTTGGTCTGAAGGAGCGTCAGAGGGCCAAAACCGTCGGTCTCTGTGCGTGGGTCGCTAGAGCGAGGTGGGTGGGGGAGGGGGAGGAAGGGGGAGGCGGGTGGGTGGCAAAGGGGTCGGAGGGGAAGGAGAGCGGTCGGAACAGCGGAAGACTCTTCACTTCCTCACCCACGAGATGAACAAAGACGCTCGATTTTTACCAAATGCCCCGTGCTCACCCACACGATATCTAACAAATGTATATTTTTTTCCTGCATTTTAAATTAAGGTAGTTAGTCGGTGCAGTTTTTTTTTTAAGAATTGAATGAAATTTTTGGGAGCGATGGAGGACCATCTGCTGGAGCGTTCCTGAAATTTTGGGGAACATCTGACGTCTCAATGTCGAGTAAATAATTTACAAAGTGAAGGTTTGGCTGTAATTCATGATTCCATAGGAGCAGGTTATTGGGAACTTTGCGCATTATCTTTCCGACCCATATTATCGAACGCGTTTTTTTTTTGAATGAGGATGTGATGCGGTAATCATTGGTGGATGGTTTAAAATGCAATTCGCCTTGGTCTGACATTCGCGTTATTGAATGACCATTTACGAGGCAGAGGTTAGGCATCTCCGAGCGGTTAGCGCCGTTAAGATAGGGTCGATTGGAGCGCCACGGCACACGCGTACGGAACTTGCAGGTGCATACCAGCGTCTCAAGTCGTCTGAAAAAATTGAGATTCAATATATTGTCAACATGAGGGTGATCACTATCTTTCCGTACATTTTTTGACGACTAAAATTTTTCTCCATCACTTCAATTTTTTTTTTATGTGCAATTAATTATGGAAAAAAATTTTTAGCGCATTTGATTATAATCCCAATTAAAAATTTTTAATTTTATCAATTCTTATATTTTTCAAATTACCAAAATTTTAAACATTCATATGATTTACAATTTATGATAATTATCAAAATTATTAAAATAAAAAAACCAACAATTTACACAATTTTCTAACATTTCCAAATTTTCAAAACGGAAAATTTTTAAAAGTCCCAAACGATTCCTTTCCTTTTTCACCCACGTATCCCACGAGTAGTCTGAAACCTCAGTGAGTTCCCTCTCCACGAATGTGTGCCATTGAATGGGCTCACAAAAGCGTAGACGAAGGAGCGCTCACGAACCGAGCATGGTATGGTAGGGGGTGAGGGGGGAGGGGGAGGGAGGGGGGGGGGGGGGTGGCCAGGAGTGGGGGGAGCTCCCCCTTGCCCCTCCTTCCCACCCACACTGAAATGGCCCACCCAACCACCCACTGGTGCCACCCGGCCACCCCGCCTGCCCACCCACTCGCCACCCGACAGCCGTCGAGGAAACAACCTGCAATTCCTCGGCCAACAACTTAAAAACCCGGTACATTACCCATTATTTCTATTCAAATACCAATATTTTTTCCCCCCTTGTTTTGATATTACGTATACGGTGATTACCGGACAGTGTTTTCATTGGATTGTCTCTCGATTTTGTCAACATCAGTCTCACAGGTAAGTTCATTCCATCCAATCCTCATATTATAATGTACTAAATGTTATGGATGTCAAATATTGTACACATGTCCAATGCCCGTATACCACGGCGGACGTTTAAACATGAAATTCTACCGAAGTATAACTATGATACCATTACACAACCATCGATTAATTGCTATTAATGGCAAATCCTTCAACTTATCGACTGAAACCAAACAAAATTTTGGAAATATCTCAATTTTTATTGAACGTAAAATGAGGCTGATTTATTTGTGCGTCCGAAAACTGGGCCTGACTGTTCGATAATTGGGTCCTTGATGGATTATGTGAAAAAAAAAATGTATTTATAAGTGCACGAATTTCACTGTATTTTGCGGCTGTTTTATCACTGTTTTTTTGAGAATAAATTTGGGGGATTTTTTTTATTTCGGCAGAAACGTGCTAGACTGTGCGTAGTTTGTAGAACGGATGACGCTTGGGCTGTTTCAACGGGCCACAACAGGGTTGGCTGTTTCTGACCTGAAACGAGCGTTCGGGGGCTCGATGTTGTTTCTATCTTTTTCCCTTTCTTTTCTCACTTGCTCTTTCTCGGTTTTTCGTATGGCAGTGGCCTGGGTTACGGGGATAATGCCGGGTTTATTCTTCTTTCTCACTCGTCAATGTGCGCATGCGCGGGGGACATTGTACAAGGGTGGCCAAGGCCTCCCCTTTGTGCTGGGGAGCTAGACGTCCGAGCAGCTGAAAATCGTAAAATTTTTCAGGAAAGTTTTATTTTCTAGGGTGAAGTTATTTAACCGGTTGATGGGCGCATTTTTAATTCAGTTTGATATTTTTTCAACTAACAAAAAAAATTTAGTTAATGTAAATTTAATTTTCTTTTTTTCTATTATGTATCATACACACACACATACACACACATCTAAAAAATGGCAAGAAATCATGAAATATCGAAAAGTGAAAATGTGATTTAATCCATTCCATTTTCGGAATGATTACGATAACTTTTCCCATCGCAAAGTTCGTACATTTTTCGAATTATGTGTGACCCATAAATCATAAAATGTCGCATATGCACCGTAGGCACATCATCTATATACGTGAATATAGTATATATGCAAATTTAGAAAATACGTGGGATATATATCGGTTTATATCTGATAAAGTTTTGATATATAGATATATAGCCGGAAGTATACAGACCCCGCTAATTTCGACACCGAACAATTTCATGAATAGTTAATTATTGTGTTAACTAATCGGTTTGGGTGCAATTACGATGAATGATGTTTTGTTGGAGATATAGAATTTGAACAATTTCCTAAATTCCAAATATTCTCATGGATTCTTTATTTTTTCTTATTTTCAAAAATTGAAATGGAGGACGTTGAGACTTTCTAAATTTTCACCTTCGATATGTGCGAATATTCAAAAATTAAATGAATTTTTTAATTCGTCAATTAATTCTTCAATTTTTTTTAATGAAAATTCAATAATTCTAATCACAAAATTAAATTACCGACGGAGATAGCCGAGCGGTCGAGTCCTAAAAGTTGGCGTTGAGGGAAGCCGGTTCAAAGCCCGCCGTTAGCTAAATTTTTTTCGGACGGGTTTTCGGACTGGTTTTGGACTGTTTTTTTTCGGACTGTTTTTTTTCGGACTGTTTTTTCGGACTGTTTTTTCGGACTGTAATTCACTTGTATGACCACCAAACGGGAGTCTCGTAACAGAAACCACTGTACAATTTGAGGTTTTCCATGGTTTCCCTTAACTTCCAAACAGCGGAAGAGTTGCGCTTGGGACAACTGCTGTACAGTTGGGGAAAAAAGCCGGCTTCCACTGGCGCCGCAACTGAAGGAAACAAATCGTAAAAACTCGAAAATACATCCTATAGTAAAAAGGAGATACGAAAGAAACTATCGATATACATCGAAATTATCGAAAAGCGTAAGACCGAAACCGACGCGACACCCGTCAGTGCGGCGAAAAAAGGAAATGCGCGTGCGCAGCACGCGCCACCGGACTCGTATTATAAAATTTCATGAAATCAATTCTATATTTCGTTCATTTACTCCGCACGTGATTTCTTATCATCGCAATCAACGATGCCGCCTCAATTTCGCCTCAATTACCACCAATAACAATAATAACAACCCATGAAAAAATTTTATACCATGCCATTGAAGAGTTCTCATTAAGATCGACAAATTGTTTATAATTTACCGGTAAATTGTTGACTGGGAAATGAGAATTTCTAAAAAAAATTTTAAAAACGTGAGGTCCTCCACAAAATTAAATTCGGCTCCGTACATCACTGCCCTGCGGAAGTTGTTGAAATATTTAGTGATGGGAAAGGAAATGGATTTTCAACTGCCGCCGCGGAAATGAAACATAACCCTCATTAAAAAAAGGAAGCTCCACGTTAATACTTTTTCATCATCCGAGATTTTTCGTTATCTATTTTGTTCAGCAATCCCTTTTTCAACTTCTACAAAAAAATATTCTGGCGCGGCAATTTAAAAAATCGGCAAGTTTACTATTTTCATTTACCCACTACTTTTCAATTGTGTCATCTTGCACTTTATATAAAAGAAAAAAAAAAAGTAAAAGCGAAAAAACAAAATACAAGAAAATGAAGTGCGTTTCGCAATAGGAGCACAAGAGTGGGGTATTCGTTGAAGGGAAAATATTGATTTATCCACTGGTTTAGACGGCCGCCCTCCCCTAGCCCCCCCTCCCCCCTCCCGCTCGTCCGTAACGCCCCCCCCCCCTCCCCTATTCGCGTACACTTCCCCTAACGAGTTGTGACACAAGAAAGAGAAGACCCTTCCGACTCGGCTTGGCTAGAGCATGGCAAGGATTTCATGAGAGCTATATCTATAGCCTTTCACATCATCTTTGACGAGTGTATTTATCTCCGGATAAATAGATATAGATTTTTCCTGGGTACGCTTGCGTCTGGGGAATGAGTGTGCGATCGATATATTATTGATTTCTAGTTTCACGAGGAAGAGGGGGGGGGGGCAAAGGAGGGAGCAAGGGGGGCTCAATAATGACGCGATGTGGGGGGGGGGGGGGTGCGATATTTTTTGAAAATTCTAAAACGATGTTATAAAATTGTTTTCTTTTTCATTGTAAGCTGTCAACCTTGCTGTAAACTATGTATGGAGAAAAACGTTGACGTGATGCGGGGGAGGGAGCCAGTAGCTCTCAGACGTTCCGTTAAAATAGCCGTAGCGTTAATTGGTTATAACGACTTACCATGAAAACAATTGGAGATAGAGGGAAAAGTGTCTTATAAAAATTGTTCCTCTCTTAAAAACACGTATTTTATATGTTATGACTTTTTCCCGTAAGTCCCATAGTTTAGGACGTACGGTGATCGCAACGTTATTGGCTCCGATCGCGTGCTATCCCTCTCATATCCGGTTCATTGAACTTTTGAACTTGCGAATTTGTCGGAAACTAAAACGATGAAGAAAACTTTGACAATTACCTTCTTCATTCCAAATAAAATTATCAGTTTTATTGTACTCGCACTTTTTCAAGGTGTAATTAAATTGGCGGGAATTTTTCCACTTTGAAATTGGGAATACGGTGTTTTTAAAGATGGCGCAACGTGGGGGAGACGCGGGAGTTTTTGGCGGGAGTTTTAAGGTTATACTGTATCATAACTAGACAAGTACAGATCACTGCTGACTCGAGAACAGTGACAAAATTAGGGAAATGGAATTGTAAACGTTCTGGTGAGACAGGTTCCCGATGAAATTACGGAAATCGCAAAACGCGGGAAGCAGAAGGCCCTATATAGGTAATACGTCTGACTTTTGAGAGCGCGCAAAGAACTTCTGCCAAGGATATCAATGTTATGGAACTTTTTTTAGATGACTTTGATGTCATCTATTGTTGTTAGTAGTTGTCGATTATTTCCCGAATTATCTCACTGTTTCACAGAACATTTTAACTTGCCCCCCCCCCTCCTCCTCCCCAAGAGGCAGCCAGTTTCTGGAAATTACAAATTTATGAATCAATGTTTGGGTGAATTTTAACGAAGTTGCCAGATTTGGTTAGTGCCTAGATGACAGAAAAAAATTCTTAGCTCAGAAAAAAAATCTTAGCTCAGAAAAAAAATTCTTAGCTCAGAAAAAAAATTCTCAACTCTGAAAAAAAATTCTCAGCACAGCAAAAAATTCTGAGCTCAGAAAAAAATTCTTAACTCAGAAAAAAAATTCTTAGCTCAGAAAAAAATTCTTAGCTCAGAAAAAAAATCTTAGCTCAAAAAAAAAATTCTTAGCTCAGAAAAAAAATTCTCAACTCAGAAAAAAAATTCTCAGCACAGCAAAAAATTCTGAGCTCAGAAAAAAATTCTTAACTCAGAAAAAAAATTCTTAGCTCAGAAAAAAAATTCTTAGCTCAGAAAAAAAATCTTAGCTGAGAAGAAAATTCTTAGCTCCGAAAAAAAAAATTCTTAGCTCAGAAAAAAAATTCTTAGCACAGAAAAAAAATCTTAGCTGAGAAAAAAATTCTTAGCTCCGAAAAAAAAATTCTTAGCTCAGAAAAAAAATCTTAGCTGAGAAAAAAATTCTTAGCTCAGACCAAAAAATCTTAGCTCAGAAAAAAAAATGTCAGCACAATTTTTCATGAAATTGTCCTTGAATGATTCAGGTAGCAGACCCTTGAAGGGGGTAGAACCCGAGGCCTCGGTTCTGCCCAGGGGTGTGACTAAGGCCCCCCTCGGCTTTCCAATTTTTCCTTACCAGGAAAAAGCCATGGAAAGTGGAACTGCGGGTATTGGAAGACTAGACTCTTACGAGGACATGTTCAAGGAGATTACGAGGAAGTTGTATGGAGACGATCCTGATCACCGAAGTAAGGATTACCAAGTTTTTACGTACTTCCCTATTACAAGAATGCGCAATATTTTATAATGGTCTAATGGCGCCAAATTTGAATTACGAATATATGCTGCTGCATATTTTTAAAAATTCTTTTCACATTTTTTTATAATTTCAAATTTTTAATTTCAAATTTTTCAATTTCAAATTTAAGTAATCTGAAAATTCCATTTTTAGGATTTTTTTTTTTCAATGTTCTGTATTGTAGAAAAATATTTGTATGAAAATTTTATGGGGCTTTCAGCGTCGAGTGTGCAGAACGAATTTGAGACCTCAGTTTCGTACAAAACTGAGGAGGATACGGAAAATGCCACTGATTCGGATGACGGACACTGGACTTGTGAAGACGAGCCTCTCAAGGGAACAGATGGCAGTCGAATAGCTGCTTATCACGCTGGAAAGTCCACCTGGCGCTGCTATGAGTGTGGTAAAATCATTGGTTTTTTAAAAGATAATCTCGGGGTAGAGTTTGGCTTTGATAAAAATTCTCTTCTCAATTTTTTCAGAATTTTTTTTTTTCTCTAATCATTGATCTAAAAATTCTACGTTTCTCCAATTTCTTTTTTTCTTATAATTTTTTCTGCTGATGATTTTTTTCTTGGACCTTTTCTTCACTTTCTTCGAACAAATGAGCCAACTGGAATGACTTAAAAATCATTTAATTCGTTTTATCCACTTGCAATATGTATAATATTATTTTGAACCTAGCTGGACATTAAATGAAATAAATTGTCTGCAGGTGATTGCAGAAATGGCGGTCCCAGGGACATAGCCGAGCACTTCATGGAGCTGCACTCGTCGAGAATTCTGGACGATGCGCGAAATCGTTTGCACTCATCGAGGAAGGATTACCTGCAGAGTGATGTTAAGCTTGAGGACATTTTAACTTACCTTGAGAGGGTGCGGGATAGAGCCGAGCGCCAGGCACCACCCTCCAGGCGAACTCAGGAGACTCAGACTATTCCACCTTCCCTATTGCCCCCTCCAGGGCCCTTTATGCTCCAGGAATTACCCATACCACCTCCCCCACATTTGCATTCGGTTAAAATCAGAAACGGAAAAATGGCAGTAAGTCAGTGTGACTCTTTGGGGGCACACAACAAAATTTACGATCTATATAACACACACACACACACATGGTACCAGGATTATTTAAAAAAACACACATGGTACCAGGATTAAATTTGTCCTGACAGAATTTCTCATTTGAGGATTTCTCCTTAAATCTCGTTTTTTGAAAGAACTCTAAAGAAAAATTTTTTTTTTCAAATTGCTTGAATATTTCAGAACCCTTGAATATTCTCTCCCAAAAATTGTTTTACCAAAAATTGAATGAGGTTCAATTTTGGTGGAGTTTCTAAGATTCTTTGAGTATTAAAATGTGTGAAATTTCGGGTTCTTAGATTCCTGAATTTTGGAAATTTGAGAAATTTTTGGCAGGTTCAAAGCTTCCAAATTTCTGGAAGTTTTTACAATCTTTGATACTGTCAAAGTTTTTGAAGTTTTTTTTTTTTTTTTTTTTTTTTGGTGAAATTTTTGAAATCATCAAAATATTCTAAGTTTTGGAGATTTTCAGATGACTTTGAGAGTGTTTAATTTTTTGGAAAATTTTAGGAATTTCTAAATTTTTTAATTTTCTATTTTTATTTCCTATTTGGACCTTTTGAAAATTGAAGATTTTTCTCAGAAATTCATCAGTAAGATCTAGAGAAATCTAGAGAAATTTTGTGAGAGCAATTTGAATAGAGAACACACACACGCGCGCACTGTTATGTACTATAGATTTTTATTGATTTTGGAAATAAAAAAAAGTGGTTAACTCCAAGTTTCATAAAAATTCGGGCCAATCTTCAATTTGCAAATGCAAACAAAACAGAAAGGAAACCAATAAAAAACAAATGAAAAAATATGAAATGTTCAAACCTTCCAAAAAAGTATTTTCTTAACTCCAAAAGAATAAAAATTGCGAAAATTTCACCCAAAGATTCACGACTCCAAAAACTTTACAGCAAATTCAAATTTTCCCTTATTTCTAAAAGTCATAATTTTGAAAAAGTGTTCACAAAAATATTTGAATTTTAAGAATTCCAAAAATTCGGAATTAATTTGGTCATTAAAAGTATCAAAACAATTTGAATAGAATGTTCGAAGTTGAAGAAAAAAAAAAACAATATTTCCTAAATCTCAACAATCTTAATCTGCAAAATTGAAAAAATAAAAATCGAAAAAAATTACGAAAAAAAAATCAAAAAAAAAAATCGAAAAAAAAATTACGAAAATTCCTCAAGTGGTATTCCTATTTCCAGTCGGCACCAACGATGGCGCCCACAGCACCAGGCTCTTCCGTCAGCGGCAAGCGCTACACGTGTCCCTACTGTCCCTACGGCACGGACAGACGTGACCTGTACACACGTCATGAGAACATTCACCGTGAGGAAAAGCCCTTCCATTGCTACGTCTGCTACAAGCCCTTCAACCGAGCAGATCACGTGAAAAAGCATTTTCTGCGCATGCATCGTGAGCACACCTACGAGCTCGCCAAAATAAGACGAACGCCAAGTACAAATGGAGCGAAAGCACCTCACGAGAATAACAGTAGCCTTAACGGGAGTTACACAACCAACTACAACAACAATAAGAGCTACCAGCTGCAACCAGCCCAGGCACCAGGATCTGTGCCACCACCTTCGCTTTATCATACCGGACTCAGTGGGGTAGTAGGTGTGATTCAAGATGGCAATTGCAATAGGCGAGGCCAGAACAGTGGGTGTAACAGTAAAAGTCATGTCAAGGGGGCCAAGGGGGCTCAGGAGAGGAGGTAATTTTTTATAACGGTTCACAATGCTTTTCAATATTTGTGTAAGAGCTGCAATGCTCTGCAACAGCTTGCAGCGCTCTGCAACAGTTTGCAACGCTCTGCAACAGTTTGCAACGCTCTGCAACAGCTTGCAACGCTCTGCAACAGTTTGCAACGCTCTGCAACAGCTTGCAACGCTCTGCAACAGTTTGCAACGCTCTGCAACAGCTTGCAACGCTCTGCAACAGTTTGCAACGCTCTGCAACACTTTGCAACGCTCTGCAACAGTTTGCAACGCTCTGCAAAGCTCTGCAACAGATTGCAACACTTCGTAACACTTTGCAATGCTTTGCAACAGATGGCAGCGCTGTATAACAGTTTGCAACAGTGCTTTGAGACAGTTTGTAATGATCTGCAGGCGATCATTCAAATCATGCATCTGTTGTACTTCACCACAATGTTCGCTGAATAACTGGGAACCAAGCGAAGATGGCGAATATGTTATAAGAACCTTTATCATCAATCACATATTGCTCTACAAAAAAGTCCTCATAAAATATTCGCTATCTCTTATTGATTTCGACATTTTTAGGCTTTAATGCTAGTTCTCATTTTGACATTCAATTTCATCTTTCTCCAGGTATACCTGTTGCTACTGCTCATGGAGTGGTGTAGACAATTGGTGTTTGAAACGTCATTTGAACACACATTTGAAGCCTTTCGCATGTGCCCTATGTGAATATAAAGCAGCACGAGCTGAGCGGCTGGCCACGCATGTTTTGAAAGTCCACAACAAACGCCAGTGCTCGAGATGCTCGTTTTTGGGAGAAGATGCAACTCAGCTGCAACTACATCAGCTACATGTGCATAGAATTAATACGGGAAATTCGGCGGGCGGTGCATCAGCACCAGTCTCTGCACCTACACCCGCAATTACCAGTCCGAGCATCACACCTGCACCAGCACCCATCAACAGACACGATCCTATCCAGTGAGTTGCTCAGGCTATCTGATTTTTTTTTTTTGCAGTTTCGCAAATGTATAATTTTTTTTTTCTTATCTTGTGAGTTTTAACAACTTGGGGTGTTGACGAGTCCCTCCAAATCGAAGGGTTTGGAAAATTTTTAATGGTTACCAAAATTTTAATAATTCGAAACGGTTTAGAAAACTCTTGAACATTTTGGTTCATTTTCAAATTATTCATAAATTTGTACAATGTATTTTTTTCTAAATTTGCAAAATTTGGGGAATTTTGAAAATTTTGGAAATTTTGAAAATTTTGAAAATTTTGAAAATTTCGGAAATTTTGAAGATTTTGAAAATTTTGGGAATTTAAAAAATTTTGAAAATTTCGAAAATTTTGAAAATTTTAAAAATTTTGAAAATTTTAAAAATTCTGAAAATTTTGAAAATTTGGGAAATTTTGGAAATTTTGAAAATTTTGAAAACTTTGAAAATTTTAAAAATTTTCGAAATTTTGAGAATTTTAAACATCTCCAAACTTTTGCAAATATTAAAAAAATTGAGAATTCTGAAAATTTGGGGATTTTTGAATTTTGCAAACTAGTCAAAAATTGAAACATTTTTGTTAGGTTTTTTCCACCATTTACCAAGTGTTTAAGGTCTTGGAAATTTTCGAAATATTGTAAAATATGAAAAATTAACTTATTAATGAAAAAATTCACAATTTTCAGTCCTGTGGGAGGTGGGCGACCGCCCCCTGGTCCCCCCGTATTTCCCGCGCCAGCGGTACCTGTTCCACAACCAACGACGATTCTTGGGTGAGTCCATTCGTTAATTGTAGAATGAATGGAAAAACAGAAAAGAGAAAATAAGTTTAAGTAGAAATTTTATTAATAATTTTTTTGCAATTTCTCGATGCAAGGCATTTAAAATTGAGACATTTTAAAGATTATCTGAAAATAATATTTCTTAATCTTTCTAATGAAAATTATCGTTCGCTTGGATTTTTCAAAATTTTCGCAATTTCCGATTTTTGCTCGTGTATTTATGAAACATTTGGGATTTAACAAAATTATAAAATATATGGAAAATTAAAAAAATTTTCTAAAATTTTCCAGAATTCGATAATTTTTAGAACTTTAAAAAAAAAAAAAAAAAAAATTATATAAAATTCTGGAAATTGCGAAATGTTTAGCCATAAAATCTTTTGAGAATTTATGTAGTAGATGTATAAGCAAGTCTGCCTGCAAATTGACGTTTTCATTTTCGTTTTTTTTTTTCTCAAACATTAAATTTCATGTGTTATTTCTTTAGTTATTATTTACATTTTTTAGTCAATTTTTAGATTTACGCCAGTTATTTTAGGCTAATGACACCCTTCACACATTCTTTTATGTTCGTTTTGTTTGCGTTTTGATTCTGTTTTTTTTTTTGTAATTTTTGTCGTAATTTTTTAATTCAGTTGAGATGCACGCCTGGTAACTGTAAAATTAATTAATTGCTCGGGACGGAGTGACACAGTGCAATTTTTTTCCGGAAAAAAGTTGTTTTTGCAAACTTAGATTCCAAGTAAATTTGCCAAGTTCCGGCAGTTTTTTTGACTTGAATTTTGTTTTTTTTTTTAATGCGACAATTCTTGAGACTTCCATTTTTTTATTGTTGAAACTGTCGAAATTCGCAAAGTGTTTAAATTTTCTGATTTTTTCGGAAATTTCTGAAAAGATTTTTAATTTTCAAAATTTCCACATTTTTTTGAAATTTCAATTTTTAAAAAAATTTTGAGAAAATTTGTTTAAAAAGTCCGTAAAAATTTCACAACTCTCGTTCCGTTGTGTGTAATTTTTCAATTTTGTTAACGTTTTTCGTTTATTTTCGAATCAGATTTTTTTTCTGAAATTTGTTCAAACCTAAAAAAAAAAATGAGAAATTGAAATTTTCCGATTTGGTCACTTCGGCTCCGATGTTTTTTTTCATGTACTTGATGTTGCTCTAGTTAAAATACTCAGTAAAAATTCCACCGAATGAATAACAAACTAAATGTTATCTGAACACAGTGCCGCAGTGGTAGCAGCCACAAGATGGTAATTGTGATAATTCGCCGATAACGGCAATAAACATCAACAACGCACACAAAACGAGGATAACTGGACATGCGTCAGGTGTGACACTACTTAAACTAACAAGCTTAATTTACCCCTTCGTTACTCGTGTCGCTGCACATCGCCAGTAAATTTCCTTTTCCGTTCAAACCTTCGAAGAATATTATTAAAAGCTCTGAAAAAAATTATAACGCGTCTCTCGAACTATCAGCCCTTACTGGATCCCTCCAAGTTACTTCATTAAGTCAAGAGAAACTGGACAAATTTTTGTCACAAAATCACATTACGTCAAAGTAACACGAGTAACGAAGAGTTGATAACGATGGGACCTTGGATTTAGTCGGAACTCCCTTGTGTCAACTTGTTGAGAACCGGGGGGCGTGGCCGAACCTCCCGTTTGGCAGTTTCCCCGACTTCCCCCACTCCTCACTGCTCGACACAGCTCGCTGAGCGTTGCGCACCAGAATGCGCAGTAGCGCCAAACGGTGCAGGCCTTCGGCGGAGTGGGGGCGCGGGAGGGGAAGTTGACAAAGCAGAGTCTTTTTCGAATAAAGTTCGAAAAAATTTTTTTAAGTTGTTAGCTGGCTTCTTGACCGATTATTTGTATACAGGGATATGTTTTTGGGGAGAAATCGAAGGAAACAACGCGAGCCCCGAAAAGTTTTGGCGGAAATGGAAGAAGAGGAGGTGGAGGGGAGGAGGCGACAGTTTGAGGCGATAAGAAGAAAAAAGTCGACAATTTGCAATACCAAATATCTCAGGTGTTACCGATGTCCCAGGAATGCCGCAGCAAGAACACACAAACCCTATCACACCAAAGCATCACTACTCCTGCACATTTTCTGGAGACACACACTTCCACGTAACAATGTAATACACGAACGAATTATGAGGAGATAGCGATCAACAGTGACATTTGCCTCGGGGATGAAGGGGTTTATGGGAACAGGGGGGAGAGATCACAATTTCTTGTTCACTTTATTTTTTTTTTCAGTTCTCATCAGCTTTAGGGTAAAAGATGGGATCTTTCGGGCATTGAAATTTTTTTATTTTTTATCTGAATTGGAAAAAAAATTCTTTAACACAATTTTTGGAAGTTTTTGGAAATTTTGAAAGTTACTCAATTTTTTTCCAAATTTATTTTTCTTTTGCAAGTTGTCAAAGTTACGAAATTTTCAGGTTTATGAATTATTTCACTTTGTGAGATTTAGAAATTTTTTTGCGTAATTTGGAAGATTCTGGAGTTTTTGAAAGTGGTGGACAAATGTTGAAAAAAAAATGAAAGAGAAATTTTAAAGAGGGTCAACTTTCAAATTCAAATCATGAAATGCTCAAAAATCTTAATTTTCAGAAATCAGCAAACTTGAAAAATTAAAAAAAAAAACATTTTCCAAAATTAAATTTCACTTAAAATTTCAATTGAAAAGATTTGGCAATCTCGATTTGTTTTTTCAAAATTTGTTAGATTTTCAATTTTTGAAAAATTGGTCGAAATTGAAAATTTTGAATCGCATAATTTTTTATACCTGAACTTCCTCACTCTAAAAAATTGTGGAATTTGGAAAATTTCGAAAGCAGAAATTTAACTTTTGAATTATAATTTCTGCCCTAAATTAAGAACGACCAAAAACTTTCAAAATGTCAAATTTAATTTTAATTTAGAAAATTTGGAAAATAGAAAATTTTTTATATTTTTTCGAATCAAAGAATTTTTTTATTTCTCACTCATAAAAAAAGTCACATTTGAGAATTTAAAATTCAGAAATTTGAAAAAATGAAAAATAACTTTAACAAAAGTTCAATTTCAAAAATCTTTCAATTACTCAATTTTCCAAAAATTTTGAAATTTACCAATCCTTCAAATTCTTTAATTCTCTCCAATTTTTTAAGTTTTTAATTTTCAAAAAATTTTCAAATGTTTTATATGTCAAAATATATGAACCATCCGAATACTTGTAAACCCACTTCATACCGAGGAATTTAGGCGCACAAAATCAACCACAATTTGTCAATTTCCTTCTTCTTACTTTCCACTTCCTCACCCCCACGGTGGTCCAATCTTTTTTCCATCTTTTTCATGTAATTAGCGTAAGTTATTAAAGACAAATGACCAAGGATACTAGACTTAGGAAGACGAATCAATGAGATTGTCCTAGAATTTAAGCTAAATGTCAATCAATGGCAAGTGGTGAACGCATTTTTTTATATTTCCAAAACAATGAAAATAATTGTAATTTGTAAAGAAATTATCTTGTTTACGTTGGAAACTTGAAATATATTATATCTATTATATTTGAAAATCATTTCCGTGATCTCATTAATTAAAAAAAAAAAAAAAATTTCGTCAATTTTTTTTGAACAATTTTGATTTTTTCAGCTTTTGAAAAATATTAAAATTTTTTAAGATAAAAAATTTAAAAAAAAAGATAAAAATTTTCAACAATTTTTTTTTAATTATCAAACATTGTTGAATAATTTTTTTTTGCTTGCCAATTTTTTTCCAATTGTCAAATTTCTTAATTAATTTGTAATATTGTCGAATTTTGAAAAGCGTTCAGAAAAAAAATTATTTTCAAAATATTCGGAGCGCTTTCAATTTTTTTTATTTAATGTTCGCTTTCAAGAAACGTTAAAATAAGTGTTAAGAAATTAAATTCAATTAAAAGAAAATATTAAATATTTTTTTTTAATTGGCTGAAGGCCCCTGGATGATGCCCCATTGTCAGATATTTTTTTCTTGCAATAAAGACCGTTAAAACTTGAAAAAAAAACTGCGGAAGAATATATTACCAAATGTACATTGGGTAATTCATTAATAACAAAAATCGAATTTTATTGGATATAATTAAAATACTTTAAGCCGGAGCAGCTCTGTCAACGAAGCGTCCAAGGATCGGCAAGAATCTCATTTTTTCAGTGATGAAATCGAGATAGTATCGGGTGAACTCGAAATTTTTAATCACTGTGGACAGAACGAGATAGTAGAAGCCATAGACTGCAAACAGGTGAATCACGTAGAGGCTGAAAATAGGAGAGAAAAAAAAATTATTTTTTTAATATATTAAATCTCTCCCCTTTTTTTTCTATATAAATTTCTTTTGAAAATCTATCAACCTGTTAATATTTTTTTTAAACATTCTCAAAATTTCCAGAATGATAATTTTTCAATAGTTAAAAAAAATAGTTTTATAATGTTAATTCCCCAAATTATGGAATTTTTTCTCAATAATCAAAATGTTCAAAATTAACAATTTCTTATAGAACTAACAATTTTTGGTGCATGCGGGCTCTCGGTAGATTCTCCAATTTCTCCTTCATGCAGTACTGTCTCGCCCCGAGGATTATCCTCTTAATGTACTCCAAATCTTCGATGGACATAAAATTGATGTTGAACAAAGTTTTGTCCCGCGGACTCATTTTGTCCCACAAATTAAGCAAATTCGTGTTGTGAAAGACCCAGTCGCGAGTCGTAAAATATTGCAAGACGTCAAGACCATCTGAAATTCTGCGCTGAATTCGCACCATGCTGCAAAAAGAAAAATAAAACGCGATAAAGAAATTCTAAAAACAGTCATAAAATTAGACTCAACAGAGGTCTGTACCAACAACATTGGACACACAAAAATTCTTTATTATTGGTTTGACCTCTAGATTATTAGCCCGTCACTATCCTGACGTTCTCCAACTGGGCATCGAGAGAATCCCTAACATTGGTGGAGCTAAATTAGTGTGGACCATGAGAGTGACAATGACAACTGTCTGATTTCCACCCACCTACCCACCCATCCACCCACCTACCCACCCATCTATCCATCCACCCATCTCCCCACCCACCCATCGACCCATCCATCCACCCACATAACCACCCGGCCACTCATCCAGCCATCCATCCACTCACCCATCCATCCACTCATCCATCCATCTATCCTCTCACCCATCTATCCATCCATCCACCCACCCGCATGCCCGCTCACCCATTCATCCGCCTACCCGCCCACCCATTCATCCACCCACCCGCCCACCTATCATCCACCCATCCATCCACCAAACCCCCCCCCCCTCATCCACCAACCCCCCCCCCCCCCCTCATCCACCCATCCATCCACCAACCCCCCCCCCCCCTCATCCACCCACCCACTCATCCATCTAGCCACCCACTCACCCGCTCATCTACTCACCCACCCACCCACCCATCTATCGAGCCACCCATCCACCCACTCATCCACCCACCCGTCCACCCATCTATCCACCACCCCCCCCCCCTCATCCACCCGCCCATCTATCTAGCCACTCATCCACCCACACAACCATCCGAGCATTCATCCACCCACTCGGCCACACATCCATCCACCTAACCCCCCCCCCCCCCACTCATCCACTCACGCACACAATCACCTGCCCACTCATCCACCCACCCGTCCACCCATCCATCCATCCACCGAACCCCCCACTCATCCACCCACCCACTCATCCATCTAGCCACCCACCCACCCACTCATCTACTCATCCACCCACCCACTCATCCATCTAGCCACCCACCCACCCACTCATCTACTCATCCACCCACCCACTCATCCATCTAGCCACCCACCCACCCACTCATCTACTCATCCACCCACCCAGCCATCCACCCACACAACCACCCGAGCATTCATCCACCCACACAATCACCTGCCCACTCATCCACCCATCCGTCCACCCATCCATCCACCAAACCCCCCACTCATCCATCTAGCCACCCACCTACCCACTTATCTACTCAGCCACCCACCCACCCATCTATCTAGCCATCCATCCACCCACACAACCAACGGCCCACTCATCTACCCATCCATCCATCCACCCACTCACCGTCTCTTTTGAAATGTGCCGCAAATGTCCGTCATATTATCATGGGATATTCACGAGATTACTAATTCAGGTAAATGAAAAAAAAAATTGTGTATCGTTGCAACAGCGCAATCGGAAATACATGGAGGCTCATCCGGGCAAATGCGCGGGGTAAAGACGCCCAAGAAGGATTCACCGTGTGGTATGAATGAACATGTCCAAACAATTATCAATGGATCCACTGATGTGCAGAATACTCACAACCGCTTTTGTCGAAATATCAGCATGAGAAAATCGATGAAGTACGCCGGAATAATATGAAAGAAGAATACAAATAAATTGTGGATGAATTTGCTGCTCCTTATGTCTCCGTCTGGATACCAAATTGCACCGTCGAACGGATATTCATATGCAACCGATTTTCCTTTCTCCAGCACATCAGCCCAGGTAATTGGTACCACTCGACTTTGGGTGATGTTGAAAACAGGGATATTTGCCGATCTGAAACCCCAAATTAACGTTAATTTCTTCATTTGCCCAAATTTACCCGCATGCCATCCAGAAACTTTCATTCGCACAATTCACGTGATATATCAATCGAATTGCGAAGGCGATACACGAAAAAAATTTTAAACATTGACAAGTAGTTCAAAAAATTTTCAACATCTCGAAATTTTTTTTTTTTTTTTTTTTATTTAAGAAATTGAAAAAAAAATTCTTTTAAATAAAAACAAATCTTTGGCCTCAAAAACCTGAAAATTTCCACAATATCAAAAAGAAAAATTGAGAAATTCGGAAAAAAATACGAGCTTTCAAAATTTCGAAAATTGCAAAAATATTAAAAAAAAAAAATGTTCAATACCGATTTCATCAAATCAAATTCATATCCTTAAAACTTCTAAAATTCTTGAATTGCTGAAAATTTTGGACAAGCAGCCGTCTGGGCTTTGAAAAAAAAATTAAAAAAAAATATTTGAAAAATGTGAAAGATATGCAAAAAATTTTCATTTTTACTTGGCAAGAGAATTTCCAACTCTCCATGCTATAGCGATGAGCGCATTAATAGCGAAGTCAACAGATATCACTTCGGCATGATAATTTCCATTGCAGTGCATCGATCTGATGACCCCTTTGCCAGCTCCAACAATCAGACCTACAGGGCCATTCAAGCTGTCTACCCAACCTGGCAGAGGTTCCTCCCAGGCCGGTGTAACTGGAAATGATAATTTATACAAAAAAAAAGACATTCATCAGACTTTGGTAGGCTACTTAGCATAGAAATTGTATTGTTGAGCAAAAGGAATGTCCGCAGGACATTATTCATGCTAGAGGACGTCCACAGGACATTAATTGCGCCTAGGAATGTCCGCAGGACATTATTTAGGCCGAAGGACGTCCGCAGGACATTATTTGGCCTGAGGGACGTCCACAGGACATTGTTCGCGCCTATGAATGCCCGCAGGATATTACTTGGGTTAAAGGACCCCGCAGAACATTATTCAAGCTTGAGGACGTCCACAGGACATTAATTCCGCCTAGGAATGTCCGCAAGATATCATATGAGCTGAAGGACGTCCGCAGAACATTATTCGTGCTCGAGGACGTCCACAGGACATTATATGAGCTGAAGGACGTCCGCAGGACATTATCTGGACTGAGGGACGTCCACAGGACATTGCTCGCGCCTAGGAATGTCCGCAGGACATTATTTGTGTTAAAAGACGTCCGCAGAACATCATTCAAGCTTGAGGACGTCCACAGGACATTAATTCCGCCTAGGAATGTCCGCAAGATATCATATGAGCTGAAGGACGTCCGCAGAACATTATTCGTGCTCGAGGACGTCCACAGGACATTATATGAGCTGAAGGACGTCCGCAGGACATTATCTGGACTGAGGGACGTCCACAGGACATTGCTCGCGCCTAGGAATGTCCGCAGGACATTATTTGTGTTAAAAGACGTCCGCAGAACATCATTCAAGCTTGAGGACGTCCACAGGACATTATCTAGGCCGAAGGACGTCCGCAGGACATTATTTGAGCTGAGGGACGTCCACAGGACATTGTTCGCGCCTAGCAATGTCCGCAGGACATTATTTGTGTTAAAGGACGTCCGCAGAACATCATTCAAGCTTGAGGACGTCCACAGGACATTAATTGCGCCTAGGAATGTCCGCAGGACATTATTTAGGCCGAAGGACGTCCGCAGGACATTATTTGGCCTGAGGGACGTCCACAGGACATTGTTCGCGCCTATGAATGCCCGCAGGATATTACTTGGGTTAAAGGACCCCGCAGAACATTATTCAAGCTTGAGGACGTCCACAGGACATTAATTCCGCCTAGGAATGTCCGCAAGATATCATATGAGCTGAAGGACGTCCGCAGAACATTATTCGTGCTCGAGGACGTCCACAGGACATTATATGAGCTGAAGGACGTCCGCAGGACATTATCTGGACTGAGGGACGTCCACAGGACATTGCTCGCGCCTAGGAATGTCCGCAGGACATTATTTGTGTTAAAGGACGTCCGCAGAACATTATTCAAGCTTGAGGACGTCCACAGGACATTATCTAGGCCGAAGGACGTCCGCAGGACATTATTTGAGCTGAGGGACGTCCACAGGACATTGTTCGCGCCTAGCAATGTCCGCAGGACATTATTGGTGTTAAAGGACGTCCGCAGAACATCATTCAAGCTTGAGGACGTCCACAGGACATTAATTCCACCTAGGAATGTCCGCAAGACTATATATGAGCTGAAGGACGTCCGCAGAACATTACTCGTGCTCGAGGACGTCCACAAGACATTATACGAGCTGAAGGACGTCCGCAGGACATTATTAGCGCCCGAGGACGTCCACAGAACACTATCTGTTTCTCTCGACGTCCGCAGCACTTGACTTGTACCTGGGGACGTCCACAAAACTATACCGACTAAAAAATACTGAATCTCTTCTAATTTTGAACAATCTTTCAATATCATAGAGAGCTATTATATTATGTTAAGCCTAGCCACCTTAAATGAATTCGTAATTTTTTTTACTGCTCTGTTTTATAATTAATACAATTGTGACCTTGACGACTTACCGATGGAAGGTCTCGCTATGACGCAAGGCATTTTTGGGTATTCATTCGCCACTAGTGTCTCCGCCAATCGCTTTGAGTATGTGTAGGTGTTGGGATGGGGCTCCAACAATCTGCAATCATTTTTATTGGCTGTCAATGCGGCAAAGTGCGCAAATCGATTATTGCGGCGCAAAGTTGATAAGGCAAAAATGAGTCAAAATGATGAAATTTATTCAATTTGGTATCCTTACAATATGTTTTTTTCTATCGTTCAATTTATTTTTCATGTCATAGGAAACACCGGAAAATGACAAATTTCATTTGCATGCGACACTTGTCGATATACATAGTAACGTTTACGGGGGGACTCCACTTCGCCAAATTTACGAGGGTCCAACGACTTCCATCGATCATAAAAGGAACGAACGGGTCCATTCAATTTGTGTAACGAGTCAATTTTTTTAAAGCTCGTTAAATCCCCAATTATCTCACTAACGAGTTGTTTTACAGGGCAACATCAACTCCATTAATTTTCTTTTTTTTTTTTTTCATTTTTATGCCGATGTATGAAAAAAATGTGAAGCGCGTAATTATCGAAGGAACATTGAGAAAATGTGAAGTTAATAATTTTATTATTATGATAACAAAAGTTGCAATTTTTTTGTAATTATGTTTTTGAATTTTGTAATTTTTTTTACAATTTTTGAAAATGTTTTGACTGAATTTTTTCTCTTCGAAGGTTTTGCCTCAAGATTATAACTTACTTCGGTGTGATAAGATCAAGAGCATCCTCCTTGAGCCACTTCACAAGTTTCATGACCTCGTGGGGATCATCTGGGGCATCATAAACTCGTTCGTGAAGCTCCTCCTGGTCGACATGGCAAAATGCCGTGCTGAGATGCACAAAAATCTGGAGAAGAAAGCGAGGAATTATTGGAATTGAACCAATGCCTGGCGCTCGTGGGCAAATGCAGGCGCGCCTCTGGCGGTGGCGTGGGGCAAACTCAAGCGGTGATAAATAGCGGACTTGCATAAGTCTCCTCTATTCTTTTTTTTTCAAAGCTAAATCTGGATAGTTCGCGTTTTATCTTAAACAAATTGTCGTTGGTATTTAATAACGATTTTTTGGAATTGACCAAATTTGAATGGCTCTGAAATCCGTCGTGACAATATTGCCCATTTTGCCCCACCCAACCTTAAATGATTTCCACCTGCACGTAAGTGAACAGAAGGGTCCGCTTCCACGGGCCACGGTCAATTTTACCATACTTCTGACACAACCTAAATTTACCGTAGATCTACGGTAAATCCAAGATCGAAATTGCCTACGGTCAAATTTACCATGGAGCGTGCGAACAGCCTTTCTGAATTGAAGGAGTTACACAAGCTTGAAAAAATGTCGTATAAATATTTCAAAGAATTTTTGAACCTAATATTATTATTAAAAAAAAAAAAAAAAAAAATTGCAGGTTTTGAATGAAAAGTTTGGTGACACCAGTTTAGGGTTAAAGGAATGAAATATTGATAAAAACCTCAAGCTTTTTCATTCTCCTGGCAAGTTGTAGCATGGAGTCCGTACCCACTGTATTCATCTCAACAGCGTCCTTGAGCTTGGCCTCGAGTTTCAAGGTCGCTGCACTGTGGAAGACAATCTGCACACGCTCGGCGAGGACTTCCCGCTGGGCTTCCGTCAGGCCGAGATTGGGCAGTGTGACATCACCGGGTAATGGTATTAATTTATTTATCGCCTCTGGCTGCACTTTTCGCAGTCGCTCAAACATCTGATGAATAATTGATGACGAATTATTCCGGATAAATACAGTTTCAACAAGCGAACCGAGTGTCACTCGTCGAAGCGGGACACGGTAAATTTCTCCGTGCTTTTAGCATATACTTAAGTTTACCGTGTATCTACGGTAAACCCAAGGTAGGTATTATATAAAATTAGCCGTTTCACTCAGAAAATGTCGGCAGCTTCTCGCTCTACATGTCTCAAATTTTGACCCGTTTTGCCCCGCATTTATGTGCAAGTAATTTTTTGGAGAATTTTCATTTTTCAGGCTGCGGAGCTACTTAAAAGAAAATACTTAACAGGATTGTCAAGGAAATTCGGAGACCTGGTATGGTGTGAGAAAAAAATTGTAAGGGGAAGGGAGATGGAAGTCATTGTAACCCTCAGGGGATCAATAAATATATATCGCAATGCAATATAATCTGTAAATACGAATAAATTAAAATGTTGAAACATATTCGGGCAATTTACATATATATATTGCATCGTTGGAGAGAATATAATTAACCAGACGCAATTCACTTAATGAATGGAAATGTACCTACGGGAAGTTTAAACATATCCTCGATCCGCTGCTCTGGAGTCCGGCCCCGTTTCGAGCGCAAGAGAATGTAGATTCGGTCCAGACCACTGCAGCTGTACAGAAGCTTTTCCAGAAGGACTTTCCCCATGAAACCAGAGGCACCAGTTATAAACAACGTCTTGCCCTTGTAGAACGCCTGTATCTCGCTCAGTTCAACATTTCCGGTTGGACCCGCCATCTGAAACTGCAAATTAAAAGTGAAGTTTTTTGGGATTTGAAATTTTCAGAACTTTCAAAATTTCTAAAATTTTTAAAATTTTCAAAGTTTCCAAAATTGCAAAAATTTCAAAATTTTCAAAATTTCTAAAATTACTAAAATTTTCGAAATTTTCAAAATTCTCAAAATTTTCAGTTTTCAAAATTTCAAAATTTTCAAAATTTTCAAAATTTCCAAAATTTCCAAAATTACTAAAATTTTCAAAATTTTCAAAATTCTCAAAATTTTCAGAATTTTCAAAATTTTTAAAATTTCCAAAATTGCAAAAATTTCAAAATTTTCAAAATTTCCAAAATTACTAAAATTTTCAAAATTCTCGAAATTCTCAAAATTTTCAAAATTCTCAAAATTTTCAAAATTTTTAAAATTTTTAAAATTTCCAAAATTGCAAAAATTTCAAAATTTCCAAAATTACTAAAATTTTCAAAATTTTCAAAATTCTCAAAGTTTTCAAAATTTCAAAATTTTCAAAATTTCCAAAATTGAAAAAATTGCAAAAATTTCAAACTTTTCAAAATTTCCAAAATTACTAAAATTTTCAAAATTACTAAAATTTTCAAAATTACTAAAATTTTCAAAATTACTAAAATTTTCACAATTTTCAAAATGCTCAAAATTTTCAAAATTCTCAAAATTTTCAGAATTTTCAAAATTTTCAAAATTTCCAAAATTGCAAAGATTTCAAAATTTTCAAAATTTCCAAAATTACTAAAATTTTCAAAATTTTCAAAATTCTCAAAATTCTCAAAATTTTCAAAATTCTCAAAATTTTCAAAGTTTCAAAATGTTCAAAATTTTCAAAATTCTCAAAATTTTCAAAATTTTTAAAATTTTCAAAATTTCCAAAATTGCAAAAATTTCAAAATTTCCAAAATTACTAAAATTTTCAAAATTTTCAAAATTCTCAGAGTTTTCAAAATTTCAAAATTTTCAAAATTTTCAAAATTTTCAAAATTTCCAAAATTTCCAAAATTGAAAAAATTGCAAAAATTTCAAACTTTTCAAAATTTCCAAAATTACTAAAATTTTCAAAATTACTAAAATTTTCAAAAGTACTACAATTTTCAAAATTTTCAAAATGCTCAAAATTTTCAAAATTTCCAAAATTGAAAAAATTGAAAAAATTTCAAACTTTTCAAAATTTCCAAAATTACTAAAATTTTCAAAATTTTCAAAATTACTAAAATTTTCAAAATTTTCAAAATGCTCAAAATTTTCAAAATTCTCAAAATTTTCAAAATTTCAAAATGTTCAAAATTTTCAGAATTTTCAAAATTTCTAAAATTTTTTTCAACTTTTCCAAATTTTTTAACAGCTCACAAGCACTTTTTCGTAGACCTCAAGATCCTGTGCAAAAAAGTCTGTTACCAAAATCGTCCGCAGATTCCCAGATATCCCAAGAAAACTGATCAAAGCCGCAAATATTTTTCATTTTTAACCATTGTCAATCTCGCGAGATGAAAGAAAGTTGCATGAAGTTTAAGTTGAAGTTGAAGACGAAGTGCATCAGTATCCGTTACCCAATCCATGTTCGTTTTTTCAGCCGTCGAAATGCCTCTCACTTGCGGAAAACCCCTCCCCATCGCGGAATACCCTCGCATATTCCGTCATAGTCTCGCGTAATACAAACACACTTGAAAATAGTGGATCGCTCGTTTTTCTGCTCGCATGATGGACCGAAAAAAAAAAAAAATGCTAATTTGTGATTCTTGTCTAACATGTTTTCCAGGATTTTTCGACACCTCAAGTACCCGAGGATAAGCCGGCGGAGTGCGCGCGCGCGCCACACTCATACACGTAAAAGTACCTTCTGCGGATACTGCCTGCGGTTATACCTTAATTATGCAAGTTAGACAAAAAAAGAATTATACGGCATAGAATGTCTATTTTTGCGTCAACAGTGTTTCTTCTCATACAATTTCTCCTGTTGCTAACGATTCTTCACATACGGCATTACAAACATTTAAAATTAAACGGCCACCCACCCACCCACCTTTCCACACACACACCCACCCGCCCACTTTTCCACCCACCCACCCACCTTTCCACCCATCCTTCCACCCACCCCCACCTTTCCACCCACCCACCCACCTTTCCACCCACCCACCCACACATCCACCTTTCCACCCACGCATCCACCCTCCCACCCAGTCACCCACCCTTCCACACACCCACCCACCCACCCACACACACGCCCACCCATTCACCCATCCACCCGTACATACGCCCACCCATCTACCTGCACCCACACCCACCCGCACACCCACATCCATCCACACACACACACACACACACACACATGGATTAGTCGGAGCTTTGGCAGAATATCTGCGGGTTTACCCAGTGCTTAGAAATACGATGACCTAAAATGGCGAAAGTCGGGCCCAGCCGCAAAGTTCGCAAAATTCTCAAACTTTCCAGGGATGTTTACGCTTACAGTTCGCTATAAATGGCACAAGTTTCAGAGCATTATATCGATTAGTCGCTCCAACCAAGAAATACGTTCATATAGAAATTTCCCTGGTCAAATCTCAGTTGAACCACAATTACGCAACTAACTGCGCTATATGATGTAGAAAGGATTCAACTTTATAGAACTCACGTACAGGCGCAATCGGACATTAATCAGACAACGTTTCACTCGATTAACTCGATAAGTGCACCTCAAATTTTCCACTTTATTTTTCCATTTTTGCTAATCTACATTGACTATCTTTGGCTCGTCCAATTATTTCGCAAAATCGTGGATATATATACACTGTCGTTTTTACAAACAACTCCGCATTGGATACTTTGCAAACAACATTGTGATTATTTAATATTACGTTGAAAAAAAAATGTGAAAGTCCGAGAATAAATTTATGGCAGTATGTACTGTCCAATGACGAAAAATACCATTCAACAATTTTCTTCGTTGTTTATGAAATATTGAAAACGGAAGAAACAGAGAAGAGCCGTCGCGTCACGACCGCGTGACGTTGCGCGGCGGCCAATCACCGGCCGTCTCAAGCGCGCCTCGACCGGAAGCATCCAATAAGAAGTTTCTAAGCCTTCCCTACTCTTCACAATTTTTGCAATTCACAATATTCCATCTCAGAGTCATCATATAGTGATGGAATGAAGATAAACTTAATTCTCCTCAATTGAACAATTACTTTTTGGGAAAATCGGGATTTTTTGGAGGTTAAACATAAGAACAGCTCATCGGTCTCACTTCCAAAAATCAGTGTCTTCCAAATTGTTAGATTGAATGGAAAAAAAACTGTCGATTTCGCAATGGAAGTTGGACGCCGAAGAAGCGCAACGGGGCAGCCGGAAGTACGTGAGGCGCTCCGCATCTACGCGCTCATTTTGTTTTAGTCCGCGCGCGTCTCACCAGGTGTCGCATCCCCACTGAGCCGCGCCAAAAGTTTAAACAACCAATGCAATTTTCATTGCAATTGATGAATTCGGCTGAAGCCAGCGATAAGGCCACAGCGCAAATATCTTAACGACTCCATAGTAAAAATTCGACATATTCGTGCCCGCCTAAATTGCCAATGTCAGAGAAAAAAAAATGGCCCACTTCACGGAGGAGCTGCAAAACCGGGGTCGTTGGAATAAAGACATTTTTCGTCTGCGTCATTCATTGGAAGACACGCAAATGCGCGAGTCGGCAGACCGTGGAATGACAGTGGTCGTGAAATTACGGGGAATTGTCGTAAGTCGACGAAAATACCGGAAGTAAGATGAGTGGTTAACCGTGGGGAGAGAACGGTCTTATTAATTGGGTATTTATCCTTCACAATTTTTACCTCAACATTTTCTTGAACTATCAGTTTCTTCTTCCCATTATGCCCCACCCTACCCTGCATGTTTATATGCAAAAAATAGACTTATCCTATTAGAAAAAAAAAATGGAATAAATGAAAAAAAGGTGAAATAAAAATATGTAAAAAAATTATTAATTTATCCATCAATCTCCGAGGAATGGAAAAATTCTGTTTTACTCTGTTTACACTCCTCCCCTAAACAAAAAAAAAATGAAGAAAAGTATCCGCTAGCCGTCGAGAGGCCGTTATTAACTGCGCGAGAGGCCAGTCGACTGCAACAAATTTCTGCCGGGCGTGAGATTGCGCCAATAGAGAAAGGAAAATATCAAACTCCACTTTTGCAATTTTTTTTTCATCTGCCACAGGTGGATACCATCCAGCTCAATCCGAAAAATCGAGTGGGGTGAATGAGTGTTGTCCACCCCCCCCCCCCCCCCCCCCCCCCCCCCCTCCTCATTTCGGGCCGGAAGAAAAATTTGAATTTGTGATTTCCATAGAGATATTGAAATGTATTTGATTGTTATCAACAATTTCAATAGTTGATAAGTTATGAAAAAAAAAATTAATTTTGTATATAAAAAAAAATGGAAAATTCTGGAAATGCCAAAAATGTCGGGAGTTCCAAAAAATTGACTTGCGGATGAATTTATTTGTTCGGAAGAAACTTAGGTCGAAAACTTCGGTGGGATGCACAAACGCGCATGCGCGCGCGCATTTTTCGGCGGAAACGTTTTACTCAAAAAAATTGAAATTCTCGAGGGTAATAAAGTTCCAGATGAATTTCCTAAATCATCTTGAATTTTGAATCATTTTGAATTTTGAAAATTATGAAAATTGTCAGATTTAAAAAAAAAATTAATAAATTTTTCGAAAACATTTTTATATTGAATGCATTTGAATTGATTGAAATTTCGAAAATGTGAAAATTTGAGAAATTTCGTGAATGTGAAATGGAATTTGAACAATTTTATCAATTTCAAAGTTTTCCCAATTTTCGTAACTGATGCAAGTTTTAAAAATTTTTACAAACCTGAAAAATTTGAAAAAAATCCGAGTCAAGGTTCACTTATTGCGAGCAAGCACTGTGCGCACTAATTTTCCATCACGTAATGCAATCAATTATTGGAATATTCATATATACGAATTATATATAGATATACTGAAAATTGCAAAAATTATGTTATGATAAAATATGGAAATGATAGTTGAAATTCACAGTTTTGTTGACATCTCCAGAAGCACATGCCTCATGAGAGGCAGTAATTACCTATTGCATTGTCAGTCATTTCAAAAATTCCCAAATTTTCACGAAGTTGAACGAGATGAAAAATTGTAAAAACTTCAAAAATTTGTCATATTTTGACAATTATGGAAATTTGTTAAAATTTCCAAAATTCTGAAATCTCGGAAGATTTCGCATTTTTTTTTCAAAATGTTGATAATTGAAAAAATTTCAAAAATCTTGAACATTCTAAAATTTTTGAAAATTTTGAAAAATTTCGAAAATTTTCAAAATTTTGAAAATGTCCTAAAAAACTGTTAAATGCGAAAAATATCCAAGTGAAGATTGCCCCCCCTAACCAGCACTCTGGGCACTAAAATTGTCCGCCACCCAATTCAATAACTCCTCAAAATACAGTTAAAAAATGAATGACTTAAACTGTATTCCTAAAATTCCCTAAAAATGCCCAACCTGCCGTTAAACGCTAGAAAAGTAAAATTATGAAATTTACAATTGTCCCGATATCTGCAGAAAGACACGCGTCACGAGAGGTGGTCGTTGGCTGACTGTCTTATTTTCATCGAGAGTGACCAGTGTTTGGGTCCAAGTTGAGCCTAGCACAATCCTCAATCCCCACTTTTATGAATTACATGTACGCCAAGTTGGAAAAATTATCCGCAGGGACCTGAGAGAGACAACGAGTGGTCTTACTTTTTCTTCTTTCACCCGTTCACCTCGTGTGTTTACGAGGGACTACTGTTACTGACCCACCTTTACCGGTTCAATCGTAATGAATTATTTTCCCGAAATCCTTGAAACCAATTAGCTATAATGTCCTCACCACCCTACACTGTTTCCTCATTCACAATATTTACAGCCTATCCCACCAACCCTGGACTCCTTATCGCTCCTATTCTCCCCCTACTGGTGCACGTACCGAAAACTCATTTTCCGTACCTGCACGAGGCCTAACCAATTTTGCAGTGCAACTTAGAGCATAACACAACAATTAGATGCAACTTTTTCAAGGGAAGGGGTACAGCGCGAGTGGTGGTGGGGGCGTTACGAAAATTCCGACACGCTACATGGCACTGTAGCAGAGTGGGGAGAAGAGTGTGAACCGAGTGTATTGCTAGTGTCAATTATGGGGAAAACCAATGCAGAACTTTGCAAAGAATATCGTGATCGTTCACGTGAGAAGAATGCTCTAAAACCAAAGAAAACAAAAATAGTGGGGAAAAGTGCGGCCGAACGTATGAGGGATCATCGGGCCAGGGCAAGAGCAATCAATGTCAACGTTGAGGATCATAAGCTCTCACATGTGAATCAACCGAGCAATGATTAATTAATTCAGTCGACGAGTGGTTGAGGATAGAAGGGTAATGAGTAAATTTTTGATATGTTATTCAGTGGATTGATTGATCGAAACAACGAAAAAACGAAATTTCGCAGTTAATGTAGGGACGTCGGTAAGGCAGTTCTATGGTTTGCACGTGGCGCTATGCGGCAGGACCTAGTACTACAGATCTCGCGGTATATATACGCCGATCAATGAGAACGATATGGTTAATGACGTCACGGGGGCTTTCAGAGCGTTTTATATATAAATATATAAATGTTTCAAAGTTTTGAGACCTTGAAATCTCATCCGAATTTTATCGGAAAGTTTCACTTCTACGGTGCGTAGACGTAAACATACGATTTGGTTTTTTCGTTGAGCACGCTGGGCCCCGAGACGGGTCCATTGATTTGCGTTTCAGGCGATTGTGGAAATTTACTGTGTTCCATCTCTTTCTACGGCAGGTTTCGCGATTGTTGGGTTATTTTTATTTGTTAGGAACTGGTGATGAGAGTGGAAGATTTCGCGGGACTTTTGCCGCTGGGTAAAGCCGAATTGTTTCGAATAAATTCTTGTTCAAAATGAGGATTTATTTATTCTTTTAACGTATGCTGAATATGTTAGGTAGTGATTCTTTTCTCGGTGTAATATTTTTAGAGCGATATAAACAATTAAAATTGTCAATTAAAAAATTATTTAAATTTTCCGAAATTTCAAAATTTCAAAATTTCAAAATTTCAAAAATTTCAAAATTTTAAAATTGCAAAATTTTAACATTACAAAGTGTCAAAATTTCAAAATTTTCAAACTTGCAAATTTCAAAGTTTTAAAATTTCAAAACTTCAAAATTTTAAAATTTTAAAATTTTAAAATTTTAAAATTTCAAAACAATAAAAAAAATCGACAACCTTAAATAAAGTAAAGAAAAAACGAGATTTCACGAGATGAATTTATGTTAATGAAATTGTCTAAAAACACGGAATAAAACTATTACATCATAATTATGACAAACCCGAAGCGTACCGATGGGACCTAAAAATATAAAAATGAGAAATTCGTATTCACCCATCAAAACACGAAATAAATTCTGTCAATAAAAAATTGCCAAATCGAGAACGAATGCAGAATCAACGTAACAGGAATAGAGGAACTTTCGAAACTTATTGAATCAAATAAATTTAATACATATTTCTTGTATAGTGAACCTCTCACTTTTTTTGCGTCCCACATCCGCAGATTCCAATTTTCACACGTGCAGAATAATACTATTTACTGCAGATGCATGCAATTCAAAATTATTTTTTTTTATTTCCAAAAAAATATAAATTAAAAAAAAAATTCGACAAATTTTTTTTTTTAATTCCAAAGTTTTTAAATATTCCAATCTACTGTTTTTTTCGAGTTTCTATCTCATCTCGTTCAATATTACTATAATTGCAAAAAAAAATTGAAAGAAATTTTCGACCTTCGAAATTTTCAAAAATTTTAATTTTTAAAGTTTCTCAGATTTTTAAATTTTACGATTACTCTTTAGATAGATTACTCTTTAGATAGGTGAAATGCGAGAAGTTAATGATTTATGGATTTTCAATTTTATCCAAATTAATTGATGAATGTTTCATAATTGAAAAGATCGAATGACAAAAGTAGAATATTGTTGAATCGGTGGTTGAAGGCGTCCGCGGATTCTCCAGAAAAACCGGATTGTCAAGTAGCGCTAATTATACAGTTGTCATCACATTTTCAACTGGGCATTTATCATCATTATTATCATTATCATGTATTATCATGGAGTGACAAGCGTCAATATTAATTATTCCAATAGTTACTGAATCAAACACATTATCTGCGCATTTCTTCTACTTCATTTCGCCTTGCGTCTGTCTCACTGTGCGCAAATTGTCGTACTTCATCTATCCTTGCACAAATTTATGCGCAACTTGTCATCGACAAAAAAAATTGCAATGCTCTTTCTAATACATTTAAAAGTCCGGCCGCGCGTGCTGCGCATGCGCATTTCCGCTTTCCGCCGCACTGGCTGGTGGCGCGTCGGTTTCGGTGTTATACTTTTCGATAATTGCGATATATATCGATATTTTCACTCGTCGCTTCTCTTTACTTGAAAATTCTCCATAAGCCTGAGTGCGCGCATGCGCGCTGAACTCCAATTTGAAATTTGACGTGACAATATCTTTTCCGAATTTGAAGATACTGTTAATGATTGCCATATTGAATATAAAATTTCCTATGAAAATAAATCAATCATTGAACAACATAAAACGACAAATTTTGACATAATGTGACACGGTATGACATAATATCTCGTAATTCTATTACATTCTCACACGTGACAAGTTATGACCCAATAGACCATGTCAAACTTACGCATCATATATATATATATCTATATATATATATATATATATATGTATATATGCGTTTTTAATTTATGCGCAAACTAAACATTTCCAATTTGGAAAGAATGTGGAAAATGGGAGATTATTAAAAATTCGAACAGACCGATACATTTTTACTTATTGTAAGACCGGTTATGTCATATTTACACATTTTACGACATAGTTTTACACATTCTGAGAAGACGACTGCCACGAGAAACATGAAGTATATGGTTTCGTGAAAATATTTGTTAAAAAAATTTGAACTGCAAAACATCTATCTAAAATACTACGAAGTTGAGGACTATTTTAGGTTGATTGTTCCTTACCGCTCAAAATCGTAAATCAGCGCGCGTGGAAAGTTAAGTTCATTTTTATCACTTTCCATGTAGTTCAAATGGTTTCCATAGTTGTTTTGCGCGTGTTATGACAGAATAAGACTTTCTTCTCAAGCAATTTCATTATTGCGTGCAAAATTTGTGCAATCACTTCGAAATTTCGTGGATAAATGCAAAAACTTCACTGAAGAGGTTTGCCCGAATTTTGGCGCGCTTTTCTCGGAAGTTTATTCAACAAACACTTTTAGTAATTATAATGTAATTTTCTCGTGCGCAAGTCTTTAAATCGATTAAAAATCTTTACGATATATTTAACGAGAGAACTCTGCATTTATTTCAGAATTTTATCGCGTTTTTTCTTCACGTAAACAATTGAGGCGGGTATCACGTGGGCCGACATCTTCTGCGCATGCGCATGTGATTGCCCCCTCTCACCCATTCCAATTCCAAAATGCAATGAAAATAATAATAATTTCAGGTGTTAAATTGTGCAATTGTGGATGTGTCGCGTGAAAAATGTCGGAGAAAGAAGTCACCACTAATGTTAATGATAAAATGATTGAAAAAACTGCGCGCAACTATGCGGCCTACCTTCAAGTAGATTTACCGAGTCAGGTAAATGTTTAACAAGAACTTTCGGTTTTTTTTTTCCTCCACCGTAAGTCAACATTTACAATTGCTCAAGTCAATTGTTAGTTCGTCATGAGTATCATATCTCTTTGAAGAATTTTGTAATTTTAGTCCGTTGAACCGTTGGTTTTTAACTTGAAATCCACTCATAACCTCTCAGAGACTCAATCACTTATTTGTTATTGTTTGTATATATATATATATATATATATATATATATATATATGCAAATTTCCAATGTATTTTAAAAAGAAAATTGTGAACCTAAATTCCAATATTTAAACCAATCCCAAATTGTGCGAACTTGAAAAAACAAATTGAATTTTAAAATAGTAAAAAATTGCAAAAAAACCTAAAAGTTTGTCCATCTCACAAAGATAATATGAAAATTTCAGTTTTGATTAATAATAAAAATAGTAAAATTTTCAAAATTGCAAAAATTACGAACGTTTGGAGAAACAATTTGACAATTTTTGGTAATTATCAAAGTGTCGCACATTTTAAATTTCACAATTTTAGAAGGGTTATAAAAAAAAAATGTTTAAATGAAACTTTTAATCCGCAGACGGGCGGCGTTCACGAAGCTGTGGATGAAATGCTGATTCGCCTTGAGGAGTTCGAGTCAATCGTTGGAATGGTCAGTAAAAGTTTAAGAGTAGCGTCTTATAGGCCTCGATTAACAAATACATTTCGTCATATTTGCGAGCAAACGTCAATGGAAATATTAAATGAATATCGGCTTCGAATGTTTGGTTTTTTGAAATTCCCGCCATTTTGAAATGCCCGCCAAAAATTTTGAATTTTGTGAAATTAAAAAATTTCAATAGTTTTTAATCTCTTTTCAAACTCTTCAAAGCTTTAGTCCTTGACTAAAAATTGATGTTAGACAAATATGAATCACACTTTTATATGGTTTATAACTCAAATATTGATTTAGGATCTCACTAGTTTCTAAATTAAAAAATAGAAACATGCAAGATGCTTCTTCGGCTAATTACCTTAGCCAGTTTTGCTTGACCCGATTTACGAATATTCTGTTGGTAGAAGAGAGATGAATTATTCAAAATACAAAAAATTCAATATTTGAAATATTTGAAATATTTAAAATATTTAAAATTTCAAAATATTTTAATCTTTCAAAATCAAATCAGATGATTTTTTTTTAAATTTCAGTTTTGAAAATTTCCAGGTTTCTATTACAAAGAAATTTCCACCATTTTTTTTTAAATCCCAAAAAAATCAAAAGTTGAAAAACGATTTTTTTTGAAAATCTCCAAAATTCAACGACTTTTAAAAAATTAAAAATTTTGAAAATTTTGGACCATCAATTTTACTTCATAAACTACTGATTATTTTTTTTTAGGTCCAGAATTTACGAGCAGAATGTACATTTGAGCATATGGTCCGTTTGCGTTCGGTCTATCCAGCGCTGATTGATCTCTGCAAACGCATTGACGCACTGGAGCATGTTGTTGCGCGAGCGAGCGTTGACCTGGTGAGCTTAGAAATTGCCGTCGATACCGCAGAGGCTGAATTTGGCACAGCGACAGTTTCCGATCGTCTTTTTGGTATCCTCAATCCACTTTCACTCTTTGTACGTAATTTATATGTAATTACTTAACTGCTCATAGCTAGTTCTTTACTTGTCAGGTCTTGAGAATTATTAGATTGCTTGGAAAGATTTCACGATCATACTCACTACAGAATTGCGATAGACAAGTACATAAAAAATGTTTTAAAAATTGACAAATGTTGTGGTATTAAGAATTTTTTTTTTTTTTACGGTATACGTCGAATTTTTTTAAAGTTATTTGTGAAATTTGCAAAAATAATAAATTGGAAAAATTTTAGCTTTTAATTTTTTTTTAAAAATTGTAAATTTTTGAAAAATTACAAATTTTGTAGAAAATTATTTTTTTTTTAAATAGCAAACTTTTGAAAATTTGAAATTTTTCAAAAATTTTGACAAATGGAAAACTAAAATTTTGGATTGAAGAATGGGAAATATTTCGAAAACATTTCTATGAAACTGAAAAATAATTCCCAAATTTGGAGACGATTGTAAAAATTTTCTCAACTTAAACATTTTGTGAAGTAGTTAAGTTTTTTCAAACTCTGTTGCAAATCTGTGAAATCAGTAGAGGGAGATAAGTTGATTTCTCGTACTGACATATATAGAAACTGAATCTTGCCCAAATCGACTTATCTCCTTTCACCACTGCGTTCCTGAGATTGCATATTATATATAATTTAAACTCTTAAGTTTTCTTCAAATTTTTGAAACTTCGAAGATTTTGACGCATTTGTTATTAGAAGCACAAGATGAAAAAAAAATAAAATAAAAATACAAAGCGCTTTGTGCAATTCCTAAGAATTTATTAACTACACTTTCAGAATGGTGTAACGATCGTTAGCAGCATATAACTACGCGTAATTTGTGGAATGTCACAAATACTGAAGGGACTTCCCCCACGAAAAAAAGTCCTAAATATATATATATATATATTTCATTCCCTGAGTTGAGTTATTTTTCACATGAAACATTTTTCATTATTTTGAAATTGTGTAAAAAAAGAAAAATAAATTTAAAATATTGAATTATTTCCCCAAAAATAAAAAAATTAATAAAATTCGTTTATTTTCCCATCAGAAATCAAAGAATCAGGATGGATCTCCGTCGGGCTCACCAGGTCCGCCAGGAACCCCAAAACACGAGTTCATGGTGTTACCAACGATTTATAGAACAGAAGATGCATTCAACACGAGCCAGTAGAAATGCCAGGTCATTGGGACTTATCGGCAATCAGCGATATCACACTGTTTTATCTGAGCCTCCTTCTCACCTGGGGCACAGCCGCCAGCAACGCAGTGGCGCCATCTTGAAATTTTTCCAGGACCACATGATGCACTGCAGCAAGACCATCTGCCCCACTGGTCCCAGACCTTAGGTCTACCACCTAAAATAAAATTTCAATAACATTTTTAAAAATTGAAAAAAAAACTCAGAAATTAAAAAAAAATTCAAACATAAAAAAAAACTTTAGTAAAAAAAAACTTTATTTCCATGGATTAAAAAATTGCATTTTTGTTCTCAAAAAATATTTTTGAAAAATGAAACTGAGAAAATGTGAAAAATTTCATTTTTTTAGCGATTTTTATTCTCGCAGAAAGAGTTGGGAATATTTAATTTGTTTTATAGCTCTCAGAAAATATTGATTGAATAAATTAGTGAAATAAAAAAGAAAGGAAATAGGAATTTTCAAAAGCGATGAGCAAAAATTTTTTAAAAAGGCGGGGTCTTCCTCATTGTGCGAGCACAAGTCCAATTTCTCCAGCAATTTCGGAATTTGTAGATTTAAGAAATATTGTTCCGCGTTGTATGTACATATACCAAAATTCTATAACTCATGTGATATTTCGAGAAGAAACATTTTTTATCAGAATAAAAAAGATTGGAATGAGTAGAAAAATCGATATAAATTGCTTTAGTTTGTTCTGATTTTTACTGAAAATTTTCGAGGAATTAACAAAAAACTACTACATATGAAAAACAAACATTTGGATTTTCACAATTTAGATGAAAGATAAAATTAAACAACAAATGGAAATACTTTGTTCTGCTTTCTTAATTTGAAATATTTTTTCAAAAGTTTTGAATACATTTCAGAAAATGTAGACGCAAATTTGAACGAAGAAATTTTCTAATTTTTTGGATAGTCTTTTGGGTTTTTCGAAAATTTTAAAAACAGAAATTTTCAAGTTTTTTTAAGTTTCACATTTTTTAAATTAAGACGAAGTGAAATTTTCGGATGATGAATCGAATTTTTTTGATAACTTCCAAGAAACGATTGTCATGATTTTGTTAATGATAGATGACGTGAGAAAATCTTGGAGGAATTTTTTTGGTCGTGAAGTTTTTTTGTGAAGAAATTCCGTGGCGGCAAAAAGTGATCTTTGACGCTTTCATAAAAAACTACGATTTTTTTCAAAATTACGGAAGGAAATGGAGTGTAAAAAAAATAGTGCTAAAAAATTTCAAATTTTTAACTTTTTAAGTTAAAAATGAAAAAAAAATCATATTTTCAACGTTTAAATGCGTTCGGAAAATTTTCATATTTCGAATTTATTTTTGAAAATTCTTTACCTCTAAATTATTGACGTCAAGAGAAAAAAAATGGGAATGTTCAGAGTTTATAATTTTCTTAAATTTCTTCAAACTTTTCCAAATTTAAGTTTGGGGCTTTTTTTACCAAATTTCGGAAATCTTTAAATATCATATTTTGCAAAAATTGAAAATTATTTTTCGGAATTTTTCGGGGAACAATTTTTTTTTATATTTCTTCCGAAAATTAAGTGCTTTCGTGCTCTCAAAATGAAGAATTGAAGAATCAGGAAAATGGATAGTCACAAAGTAAAAATGGCAAAAAGAACATTGCAATCAGCAATTCTTGGAGTGTTTGCTGAAAGGCAGACAAGTTCATAGTTTCTAGGGATAATTACGTCATTAGCCAGCCATAAAAATCGTTACTCAATATTTTTTTATCCTGTTGACAGAGAGATCGCGAGGACCAATGTAAATGTTGACTTATGAATGATTCATGGATTTTTGTTTTGCAAAATTTTGAGTATAGTTACTCGAAGTCTTCAGAGACTTCCATTCCTGATCACTTACACGTTAGAAAAACTCGAAATTCCATCGAAAAATTCGTAGCAATTTCTGGCAAACTTCAAAATTTCAGAAATTTTGAAACTTTAAAAAATTTTCAATTTTTCCAAAATTTCAGAATCTTACATTAGAAAAATATTTTTCATCCAAAAAGAAATCGACAATGAAAATTATATTCCGACGCTTCATTTAAATTTTAAGGAAAATATAGTTCCTCAAAAACCCATTAAAAAACGATTTATAGATTTTTCAAAAGTGATCTAAATAAATTACCACTTCATCCTATCATAAAAAGGAGAACCGAAAGGAACTATCGCGATATATGGAAATTATCGAAAACCGTAAGACCGAGACCGACGCGCCACCAGTCAGCGCGGCGGAAAAGGGAAATGCGCGTGCGCAGCATGCGCCCCCGGACTCGTCGCTTCAATTCAAGAGAAAAACGTCATTTGCAAACAAAATTTTTGTGCCAGCAGATCATGCGCACAATCGGCTTGTTATGTGTCTTCCCGTAACTTCACATCAACGAAATAGTATACAATGTTGTGAGAAATTGAATAGGCCTAGGTTACACAATTTACAGCCTTGGAACCCCAGTTGCGCAAATACGAAATAGAACAATTCCTGATATTGTATTCCAATAATTCGAAGCAGTACTTCTGTACTAATATAGAGTAAACGAAATACGAACACCTTCATAGAGACAAGTCGGGTAAGTACAGGTCTTCAGCTGCTGTTCCTTTTCCACATGAAAACATCCGCCGGCGATGCAGTGGCGCCATCTTGAGAGTGTTCCAATTCCACAGGTTACACTGCATCCTGACCACGCGCTCCATTGGTCCCATATTTTTGGCCCTTGACGACCAATCCTATATTCTGCGGAATATCAAAGACTTCATGAATAAGTTGCCTACATTTTTTAAAAATAAATTAATAATAAATAAACAAGTTGGATTGGCATTTCTTTTAAATTCGTGACCAGGTGCTTATCAGCAATTCGAGCGGCCAATTCGCTTGTGAGCACACACACACATTAGAAATGCGATGGACTAAGTGGAGAAGGTCGGACACAGCCGCATGGATGGGTGCCCAGTAGGCCCTACCGAAAGGAGATTAATTAGTCGGTTCTTTCAAGTTCGACTATCTGACTGCAATTTTAAGGGATGCACCGATTTATGAAGTTGCATACGGTAATAGTTTTTTTTTTCATTTCTAAGGAGACTATTGTGAATTTTAAATATCGCGGGTTACTGGATACACCAAGGTTATCACATTACAATAATTGGTATAATGGTCCGATTGGTTGGATTCCTTACTTTGCACTCCGCGATATTTAAATATCAGAGTAGTTTCGCCTTAAATACTTGGGGAAAATTCACTAATTTCTGCTCGCCGATCCCATTTTTTTCCATCCCTAGAACCGTGCTTGGCAATTTCGAAGCGAGGACTTGATCCAGTTGTGCACAAGTACATGATTATCACGAGGGTGATACAATGCTTCATACAACGAATCAATTTTGCTTTTCGCTATTCATGAAAAACCCATAAAAGTTATGGTTAAGTAATTTGCAATGAAGCCGCGTAAAAACTGTTGCGTCATTTGTTCGAACATATGCATATGAGTTTTTCCGATTTCAATAATTCCCGGAAATGCCGAATTTTTGAACCTTTTGAAAATTCCGAATACCAAAAACAAAATGCAAAAAAAATTTCATTTGGGTCAAAATTAACATGGGACCTTGTGGGGTGGCAAACTTAAATTTTTTAAAATTGAATTTTTGGTTCGGTGTGCGCTGATACTATCCAGTAGGAACCCCTAGATGATATTCCCGTCGATTTTGGGTCGAAAAATAGAAATTAATTTTTTTCGATTTTTGCCAAATTTAACTTTGGGGTCTTATGGGGAGGCACACTTAAATTTTTTAAAATTGAATTTTGGGTCCTGTGTGCGCTGATACTATCCAATAGGGGCCCCTAGAACATATTTCCGTCGATTTTGGGTCGAAAAATTGAAATTAAATTTTTTTGGATTTTGGCCAAATTTAACATTGGGGTCTTATGGGGAGGCAAACTTAATTTTTTTTAAATTGAATTTTGGGCCCCGTGTGCGCTGATACTATCCAATAGGAACCCCTAGATGATATTCCCGTCGATTTTGGGTCGAAAAATTCAAATTAATTTTTTTCGATTTTGGCCAAATTTACCATTGGGGTCTTCCGGGGAGGCAAACTTAAATTTTTTAAATTGAATTTTTGGTTCAGTGTGCGTTGATACTAGTCGATAGGAACCCCTAGATGATATTTCCGTCCATTTTGGGTCGAAAAATTGAAATTAATTTTTTTCGATTTTGGCCAGATTTAACATTGGGGTCTAATGGGGAGGCAAACTTAATTTTTTTAAAATCGAATTTTTGGCCCCGTGCGCGTTTATACTATCTAATTAGGACCCCTAGAAGACTCTCCCGTCGAGTTCGAGTGGAAAAATTGAAATTAATTTTTTTCGATTTTGGCCAAATTTAACATTGGAGTCGCATGGGGAGGCAAACTTAATTTTCTTAAAATTAAGTTTTTGGCCCCGTGTGCGCTGATACTATCCAATAGGAACCCCTAGATGATATTCCCGTCGATTTTGGGTCGAAAAATTGAAATTAATTTTTTTCGATTTCTGCCAAATTTAACATTGGGGTCGCATGGGGAGGCAAACTTAATTTTCTTAAAATTAAGTTTTTGGCCCCGTGTGCGCTGATACTATCCAATAGGAACCCCTAGATGATATTCCCGTCGATTTTGGGGCGAAAAATTGAAATTAATTTTTTTCGATCTTGGCCAAATTTAACATTGGGGTCTTATGGGGAGGCAAACTGAAATTTTTGAAATTTGCAATTTTTGAAATTTGAAATTTTGGAAATTTGAAATTTTTGAAATTTGAAATTTGAAATTGTTGAAATTTGAAATTTTTGAAATTTGAAATGTTTGAAATTTGAAATCTTTGAAATTTGACATTTTTGAAGTTTGAAATTTTTGAAATTAGAAATTTTTGAAATTTGGAATTTTTGAAAGTTGAAACTTTTGCAATTTGAAATTTTTGAAATTTGAAATTTTTGAAATTTGAAGTTGTTGAAATTTGAAATTTTTGAAATTTTTGAAATTTGAAATTTTTGAAATTTGCAATTTTTGAAATTTGAAATTTTTGAAATTTGAAGGTTTGGAAATTAGAAATTTTTGAAATTAGAAATTTTTGAAATTTGGAGTTTTTGAAATTTGAAACTTTTGAAATTTGAAACTTTTGAAATTTGAAATGGTTGAAATTTGAAATCTTTGAAATTTGAAATTTTTGAAATTAGAAATTTTTGAAATTTGGAATTTTTGAAATTTGAAATTTTTGAAATTTGAAATTTTTGAAATTTGAAATTTTTGAAATTTGAAATTTTTGAAATTTGAAATTTTTGAAATTTGAAATTTTTGAAATTAGAAATTTTTGAAATTTGGAATTTTTGAAATTTGAAATTGTTGAAATTTGAAATTTTTGAAATTTGAAATTTTTGAAATTGGAAATTTTTGAAATTGGAAGTTTTTGAAATTTGAAATTTTTGAAATTTGAAGTTGTTGAAATTTGAAATTTTTAAAATTTGCAATTTTTGAAATTTGAAATTTTTGAAATTTGCAATTTTTGAAATTTTTGAAATTTGAAATTTTTGAAATTTGAAATTTTTGAAATTTGAAATTTTTGATATTTGAAATTTTTGAAATTTGAAATTTTTGAATGAAATTTTTGAAATTTGAAATTTAAAATTTTTGAAATTTGAAATTTTTGAAATTTGAGATTTTTGAAATTTGAAATTTTTGAAATTTGGAATTTTGGAAATTAGAAATTTTTGAAATTAGAAATTTTTGAAATTTGGAGTTTTTGAAATTTGAAACTTTTGAAATTTGAAACTTTTGAAATTTGAAATCTTTGAAATTTGAAATTTTTGAAATTAGAAATTTTTGAAATTTGGAATTTTTGAAATTTGAAATTTTTGAAATTTGAAATTTTTGAAATTTGAAATTTTTGGAATCCATTTCATTTGAAATTTGAAAGATTGAAATTTTTGAAATTTGCAATTTTTGAAATTTGAAACTTTTGAAATTTGAAATTTTTGAAATTTGAAATTTTTGAAATTTGCAATTTGGAAATTTGAAATTTTTGAAATTTGAAATTTTTGAAATTTGAAATTTTTGAAATTTGAAATTTGAAATTTGAAAATTTGGAAATTTGAAATTTTTGAAATTTGAAATTTTTGAAATTTGAAATTTTTGAAATTTGAAATTTTTGAAATTTGAAATTTTTGAAATTTGAAATTGTTGAAATTTGAAATTTTTGAAATTTTTGAAATTTGAAATTTTTGAAATTTGAAATTTTTGAAATTTGAAATTTTTGAAATTTGAAATTTTTGAAATTAGAAATTTTTGAAATTTGGAATTTTTGAAATTTGAAACTTGTGAAATTTGAAATTTTTGAAATTTGAAATTGTTGAAATTTGAAATTTTTGAAATTGGAAATTTTTGAAATTGGAAGTTTTTGAAATTTGAAATTTTTGAAATTTGAAGTTGTTGAAATTTGAAATTTTTGAAATTTGCAATTTTTGAAATTTGAAATTTTTGAAATTTGCAATTTTTGAAATTTGAAATTTTTGAAATTTGAAATTTTTGAAATTTGAAATTTTTGAAATTTGAAGGTTTGGAAATTAGAAATTTTTGAAATTTGGAGTTTTTGAAATTTGAAACTTTTGAAATTTGAAACTTTTGAAATTTGAAATCTTTGAAATTTGAAATTTTTGAAATTAGAAATTTTTGAAATTTGGAATTTTTGAAATTTGAAATTTTTGAAATTTGAAATTTTTGAAATTTGAAATTTTTGGAATCCATTTCATTTGAAATTTGAAATTTTTGAAATTTGAAATTTTTGAAATTTGCAATTTTGGAAATTTGAAATTTTTGAAATTTGAAATTTTTGAAATTTGAAATTTGAAATTTGAAAATTTGGAAATTTGAAATTTTTGAAATTTGAAATTTTTGAAATTTGAAATTTTTGAAATTTGCAATTTTTGAAATTTGAAATTTTTGAAATTTGAAATTGTTGAAATTTGAAATTTTTGAAATTTGAAGTTGTTGAAATTTGAAATTTTTGAAATTTGAAATTGTTGAAATTTGAAATTTTTGAAATTTTTGAAATTTGAAATTTTTGAAATTTGCAATTTTTGAAATTTGAAATTTTTGAAATTTGAAGGTTTGGAAATTAGAAATTTTTGAAATTAGAAATTTTTGAAATTTGGAGTTTTTGAAATTTGAAACTTTTGAAATTTGAAATGGTTGAAATTTGAAATTTTTGAAATTTGAAATTTTTGAAATTTGAAATTTTTGAAATTTGAAATTTTTGAAATTTGAAATTTTTGAAATTTGAAATTTTTGAAATTTGAAATTTTTGAAATTTGAAATTTTTGAAATTTGAAATTTTTGAAATTTGAAATTTTTGAAATTTGAAATTTTTGAAATTTGAAATTTTTGAAATTTGAAATTTTTGAAATTTGAAATTTTTGAAATTTGAAATTTTTGAAATTTGAAATTTTTGAAATTTGAAATTGTTGAAATTTGAAATTGTTGAAATTTTTGAAATTTGAAATTTTTGAAATTTTTGAAATTTGAAATTTTTGAAATTTGCAATTTTTGAAATTTGCAATTTTTGAAATTTGAAATTTGAAATTTTTGAAATTTTTGAAATTTTTGAAATTAGAAATTTTTGAAATTTGAAATTTTTGAAATTTGAAATTTTTGAAATTTGAAATTTGAAATTTAAAATTTTTGAAATTTGAAATTTTTGAAATTTGAAATTTTTGAAATTTGAAATTTTTGAAATTTGAAATTTTTGAAATTTGAAATTTTTGAAATTTGAAATTCTTGAAATTTGAAATTGTTGAAATTTGAAATTGTTGAAATTTGAAATTTTTGAAATTTTAAATTTTTGAAATTTTAAATTTTTGAAATTTTAAATTTTTGAAATTTAAGATTTTTGAAATTTGAAATTTGAAATTTTTGAAATTTGAAATTTTTGAAATTTGAAATTTTTGAAATTTGAAATTTTTGAAATTTGAAATTTTTGAAATTTGAAATTGTTGAAATTTGAAATTTTTGAAATTTGAAATTTTTGAAATTTGAAATTTTTGAAATTTGAAATTTTTGAAATTTGAGATTTTTGAAATTTGAAATTTTCGAAATTTGAGATTTTTGAAATTTGGAATTTTTGAAATTTGAAATTTGGAATTTTTGAAATTTGAAATTTTTGAAATTTGAAATTTTTGAAATTTGCAATTTTTGAAATTTGAAATTTTTGAAATTTGAAATTTTTGAAATTTGAAATTTTTGAAATTTGAAATTTTTGAAATTTGAAATTTTTGAAATTTGAAATTTTTGAAATTTGAAATTTTTGAAATTTGAAATTTTTGAAATTTGAAATTTTTGAAATTTGAAATTTTTGAAATTTGAAATTTTTGAAATTTGAAATCTTTGAAATTTGAAATCTTTGAAATTTGAAATTTTTGAAATTTGCAATTTTTGAAATTTGCAATTTTTGAAATTTGAAATTTGAAATTTTTGAAATTTTTGAAATTTTTGAAATTAGAAATTTTTGAAATTTGAAATTTTTGAAATTTGAAATTTTTGAAATTTGAAATTTGAAATTTAAAATTTTTGAAATTTGAAATTTTTGAAATTTGAAATTTTTGAAATTTGAAATTTTTGAAATTTGAAATTTTTGAAATTTGAAATTTTTGAAATTTGAAATTCTTGAAATTTGAAATTGTTGAAATTTGAAATTGTTGAAATTTGAAATTTTTGAAATTTTAAATTTTTGAAATTTTAAATTTTTGAAATTTTAAATTTTTGAAATTTAAGATTTTTGAAATTTGAAATTTGAAATTTTTGAAATTTGAAATTTTTTGAAATTTGAAATTTGAAATTTGAAAGATTGAAATTTTTGAAATTTGCAATTTTTGAAATTTGAAACTTTTGAAATTTGAAATTTTTGAAATTTGAAATTTTTGAAATTTGCAATTTTGGAAATTTGAAATTTTTGAAATTTGAAATTTTTGAAATTTGAAATTTGAAATTTGAAAATTTGGAAATTTGAAATTTTTGAAATTGGAAATTTTTAAAATTTGAAATTGTTGAAATTTGAAATTTTTGAAATTTGAAATTTTTGAAATTTGCAATTTTTGAAATTTGAAATTTTTGAAATTTGAAATTTTTGAAATTTGAAATTTTTGAGATTTGAAATTTTTGAAATTTGAAATTTTTGAAATTTGAAATTTTTGAGATTTAAAATTTTTGAAATTTGAAATTGTTGAAATTTGAAATTGTTGAAATTTGAAATTTTTGAAATTTGAAACTTTTGAAATATGAAATTTTTGAAATTTGAAATTTTTGAAATTTGAAATTGTTGAAATTTGAAATTGTTGAAATTTGAAATTTTTGAAATTTGAAAGTTTTTAAATTTGAAATTTTTGAAATTTGAAATTTTTGAAATTTTTGAAATTTGAAATTCTTGAAATTTGAAATTTTTGAAATTTGAAATTTTTGAGATTTAAAATTTTTGAAATTTGGAATTTTTGAAATTTGAAATTTGGAATTTTTGAAATTTGAAATTTTTGAAATTTGAAATTTTTGAAATTTGCAATTTTTGAAATTTGAAATTTTTGAAATTTGAAATTTTTGAAATTTGAAATTTTTGAAATTTGAAATTTTTGAAATTTGAAATTTTTGAAATTTGAAATTTTTGAAATTTGAAATTTTTGAAATTTGAAATTTTTGAAATTTGAAATTTTTGAAATTTGAAATTTTTGAAATTTGAAATTTTTGAAATTTGAAATTTTTGAAATTTGAAATTTTTGAAATTTGAAATTTTTGAAATTTGAAATTTTTGAAATTTGAAATTTTTGAAATTTGAAATTTTTGAAATTTGAAATTTTTGAAATTTGAAATTTTTGAAATTTGAAATTTTTGAAATTTGAAATTTTTGAAATTTGAAATTTTTGAAATTTGAAATTTTTGAAATTTGAAATTTTTGAAATTTGAAATTTTTGAAATTTGAAATTTTTGAAATTTGAAATTTTTGAAATTTGAAATTTTTGAAATTTGAAATTGTTGAAATTTGAAATTGTTGAAATTTGAAATTGTTGAAATTTGAAATTTTTGAAATTTTAAATTTTTGAAATTTTAAATTTTTGAAATTTTAAATTTTTGAAATTTAAGATTTTTGAAATTTGAAATTTGAAATTTTTGAAATTTGAAATTTTTGAAATTTGAAATTTTTGAAATTTGAAATTTTTGAAATTTGAAATTTTTGAAATTTGAAATTGTTGAAATTTGAAATTTTTGAAATTTGAAATTTTTGAAATTTGAAATTTTTGAAATTTGAAATTTTTGAAATTTGAGATTTTTGAAATTTGAAATTTTCGAAATTTGAGATTTTTGAAATTTGGAATTTTTGAAATTTGAAATTTGGAATTTTTGAAATTTGAAATTTTTGAAATTTGAAATTTTTGAAATTTGCAATTTTTGAAATTTGAAATTTTTGAAATTTGAAATTTTTGAAATTTGAAATTTTTGAAATTTGAAATTTTTGAAATTTGAAATTTTTGAAATTTGAAATTTTTGAAATTTGAAATTTTTGAAATTTGAAATTTTTGAAATTTGAAATTTTTGAAATTTGAAATTTTTGAAATTTGAAATTTTTGAAATTTGAAATTTTTGAAATTTGAAATTTTTGAAATTTGAAATTTTTGAAAATTTGAAATTTTTTGAAATTTGAAATTTTTGAAATTTGAAATTTTTTGAAATTTGAAATTTTTGAAATTTGAAATTTTTGAAATTTGAAATTTTTGAAATTTGAAATTTTTGAAATTTTTGAAATTTTTGAAATTTTTGAAATTTTTGAAATTTGAAATTTTTGAAATTTGAAATTTTTGAAATTTGAAATTTTGGAAATTTGGAGTTTTTGAAATTTGAAATTTTTGAAATTTGAAATTTTTGAAATTAGAAGTTTTTGAAATTTGAAATTTTTGAAATTGGAAATTTGTAATTTTTGAAATTTGAAATTTTTGAAATTTGAAATGTTTGAAATTTGAAATTTTAAAATTTGAAATTTTTTCAAATTTCGAATTTTTGAAATTAGAAATTTTTAAAATTTAAAGTTTTTGAAATTTGAAATTTTTGAAATATGAAATTTGAAATTTGAAATTTTTGAAATTTGAAATTTTTGAAATTTGGAATTTGAAATTTTTGAAATTTGAAATTTTTGAAATTTGATGTTTTTGAAGTCTGAAATTGTTGAAATTTGAAATTTTTGAAATTTGAAATTTTTGAAATTTGAAATTTGAAATTTGAAATTTTTGAAATTTGAAATTTTTGAAATTTGAAATTTTTGAAATTTGAAATTTGAAATTTGAAATTTTTGAAATTTGAAATTTTTGAAATTTGAAATTTTTGAAATTTGAAATTTTTGAAATTTGAAATTTTTGAAATTTGAAATTTGAAATTTGAAATTTTTGAAATTTGAAATTTTTTGAAATTTGAAATTTTTGAAATTTGAAATTTCTGAAATTTGAAATTTTTGAAATTAGAAATTTTTGAAATTTGAAATTTTTGAAATTGGAAATGTTTAAAATTAGAAATTTTTGAAATTAGAAATTTTTGAAATTTGTAATTTTTGAAATTTGAAATTTTTGAAATTTGAAATGTTTGAAATTTGAAATTTTAAAATTTGAAATTTTTCAAATTTCGAATTTTTGAAATTAGAAATTTTTAAAATTTAAAGTTTTTGAAATTTGAAATTTTTGAAATATGAAATTTGAAATTTGAAATTTTTGAAATTTGAAATTTTTGAAATTTGGAATTTGAAATTTTTGAAATTTGAAATTTTTGAAATTTGAAGTTTCTGAAATTTGAAATTTTTGAAATTTGAAATTTTTGAAATTTGATGTTTTTGAAGTCTGAAATTGTTGAAATTTGAAATTTTTGAAATTTGAAATTTTTGAAATTTGAAATTTTTGAAATTTGAAATTTTTGAAATTTGAAATTTGAAATTTGAAATTTTTGAAATTTGAAATTTTTGAAATTTTTGAAATTTGAAATTTTTGAAATTTGAAATTTGAAATTTGAAATTTTTGAAATTTGAAATTTTTGAAATTTGAAATTTTTGAAATTTGGAATTTGAAATTTTTGAAATTTGAAATTTTTGAAATTGGAAATGTTTAAAATTAGAAATTTTTGAAATTAGAAATTTTTGAAATTTGGAATTTTTGAAATTTGAAATTTTTGAAATTGGAAATGTTTAAAATTAGAAATTTTTGAAATTAGAAATTTTTGAAATTTGGAATTTTTGAAATTTGAAACTTTTGAAATTTGAAATTTTTGAAATTACAAATGTTGAAAATTAGAAATTTTTGAAATTTGAAATTTTTGAAATTTGAAATTTTTGAAATTTGAAATTTTTGAAATTTGAAATTTTTGAAATTTGAAATTTTTGAAATTTGAAATTTTTGAAATTTGAAATTTTTGAAATTAGAAATTTTTGAAATTTGAAATTTTTGAAATTTGAAATTTTTGAAATTTGAAATTTTTGAAATTTGAAATTTTTGAAATTGGAAATGTTTAAAATTAAAAATTTTTGAAATTAGAAATTGTTGAATTTGAGATTTTTGAAATTTGTATCTTGAAATTTGAAATTTTTAAAATGTGAAATTTTTGAAATTTGAAATTTTTGAAATTTGAAATTTTTGAAATTTGAAATTTTTGAAATTTGAAATTTTTGAAATTTGAAATTTTTGAAATTGGAAATGTTTAAAATTAGAAATTTTTGAAATTAGAAATTTTTGAAATTTGAAATTTTTGAAATTTGAAATTTTTGAAATTTGAAATTTGAAATTTGAAATTTTTGAAATTTGAAATTTTTGAAATTTGAAATTTTTGAAATTTGAAATTTTTGAAATTTGAAATTTTTGAAATTTGAAATTTTTGAAATTTGAAATTTTTGAAATTTGAAATTTTTGAAATTTGAAATTTTTGAAATTTGAAATTTTTGAAATTTGAAATTTTTGAAATTTGAAATTTTTGAAATTTGAAATTTTTGAAATTTGAAATTTTTGAAATTGGAAATGTTTAAAATTAAAAATTTTTGAAATTAGAAATTGTTGAATTTGAGATTTTTGAAATTTGTATCTTGAAATTTGAAATTTTTAAAATTTGAAATTTTTGAAATTTGAAATTTTTGAAATTTGAAATTTTTGAAATTGGAAATGTTTAAAATTAGAAATTTTTGAAATTAGAAATTTTTGAAATTTGAAATTTTTGAAATTGGAAATGTTTAAAATTAGAAATTTTTTGAAATTAGAAATTTTTGAAATTTGGAATTTTTGAAATTTGAAACTTTTGAAATTTGAAATTTTTGAAATTACAAATGTTGAAAATTAGAAATTTTTGAAATTAGAAATTTTTGAAATTTGAAATTTTTGAAATTTAAAATTTTTGAAATTTGAAATTTTTGAAATGTGAAATTGTTGAAATTTGAAATTTTTGAAATTTGAAATTTTTGAAATTTGAAACTGTTGAAATTTGAAATTTTTGAAATTGGAAATGTTTAAAATTAGAAATTTTTGAAATTAGAAATTTTTGAAATTTGAAATTTTTGAAATTGGAAATGTTTAAAATTAGAAATTTTTGAAATTAGAAATTTTTGAAATTTGGAATTTTTGAAATTTGAAACTTTTGAAATTTGAAATTTTTGAAATTACAAATGTTTAAAATTAGAAATTTTTGAAATTAGAAATTTTTGAAATTTGAAATTTTTGAAATTTAAAATTTTTGAAATTTGAAATTTTTGAAATGTGAAATTGTTGAAATTTGAAATTTTTGAAATTTGAAATTTTTGAAATTTGAAACTGTTGAAATTTGAAATTTTTGAAATTGGAAATTTGAAAGTTTTTATCGCAATTACTCAGAGTCATTATGCCCACGAAGGAGGCATCAGTTTGTGATTCATTTGAATGTGTTGTAGCACTCTCCCTGAACGAATCCGCGTAGAAATCTGCCTGCGTTGCACTATCAATGCTGGGAATTGTTGGTGGTGCTGATCTTGGTTGTCTTTCTGATGGAAAATCCAGGGGAATTTCGCCGAATAGAGGTGCCACTGGTTTATTTGCCAGAAAATCACGTCGAAGTCGGAGATTGCTGTTTGTTGCCAATGTCCGTGGCATTGTGCGATGTGTTGAGACACTGGCACTTGGTAATGTTGCGGATATTGTGAATGCAGAGCCCTGGCGGGGCAGAGTTGTGTGATAATTCTTCGATGAGCCCTGGTGATTCATTGATGAGAATTGCGTCTGTACCTGGAGAAATTATTTCCCTTTAAGGACATTGAAATATTTCAAAACAGAAATTGAAACATTTTAGGTCATGGACCCCAAGACACTATATATATAGAGCTACTTAGTTTGTTAACTAACCACCAATGAAAAGGTGGTTACAATGTAAAGCAGTTTTCAGGAGAATGCTAAATTCGTCGATTTTCTTATAATCAGCGTTATTCATTACTTGTTCCATGTTATGGGATACCAAAAGAAGGACATTCTTTCGTACGCATTGCCGAAATAATGTTCGGAATGTTCACATTAATACGTACTTTATAAAATATTCGTATATTCAATTTAATAGTCGATTCATCTATACACAGCGTCCCACGATCGCGCATTCTAAGCTTGGGGAATGGAAAGAAGGGGAAGTTTGGGATGGAGAGTTCCCCTTCCACTTCTCGCTCCGCCCACCCCCTCCTTGCAGTGGGCCAATCAGAGCGCAGCTGCGCGCACTCGGTCACGGCAATCGTTTTAAATTGAGAAACACGGGGTTTTTACGTGGTTAGATCATGGAATCGTCAGATCAGCAGATCTGACCACCTCCGGTCGTGACCTTGATACGTAGCATCCCAGTTTTCTCGTAATTTGAAACGATTGAATGGAGAACCACTGGGCGAGGAGGCGGAGCTACGCTCTGATTGGCCGATTTTAATAACTCAGTGGGGGGGCTAAGAGTCTCGTGCTGGCCTGCAAAAATCACTCTAAATCAATGGAAGAAAGGTCTTACTTGTGGTAGGGTGCATATGACTTCTTTGCACCACTTGGGATTGCCATTGTCGCAAATGCACACGGTGCATGGTTCCGGTATAAACAAGTGTCCAGTCTCGTATGTGCGTCCTTGCGAATCTTTGCAGACACCTCCACCATCGACTTGACCTGTCTCAACATCAAACATGGATTAGTGCCCTTGGCGACTCTCCCCTCTTCATCTCATTCTGTTCTAAGTCTACTAGGTATTAACGCGTTTCAAAATCGTTTTGTTCAAAACGATTTGTCAGATCGCTTTGACAAATGGTTTAACAATCGAGTTTGATAACTGCACGTTGCCAAAGTGTACCGGAGATCAATTTCATTTTCAAGTGCAGACCACTCTGAATAGCTGCCCGGATCTTTATGATGGACAATTTTGTTAGTTTTCTCATCTCAATAAATCTCGAAAGTTCCAGAGGTGGTCCATTCAATACTCCCCGCTCTCTTGGTCGAAAACACATAATCAAAATTTGATGTCTTTAGGAGTCTATCAAATTTTGAATGCTCTGAGTTTTTAGGGTGGAAGTTCTTGTGATGACGCTCTTAATGAGATACGCCAAATTGATGATATATTGATGGTTAATGCCACGGGAAGCATTTGAAAAATTTGAATGACTATTCAGATCGTTGTGTAGTCATGTAGAATATTTCGTTGAGAACAAAATAGTAATTTATCTTTCCTAGAGAACGAGTCCGGTGGTGCGCGCTTCGCACGCGCAGTTGCCGTTTCCGCCGCTGGTGGTGCGTCGCTTTCAGTCTTACGCTTTTCGATAATTTCGATGTATATCGATAGTTCCTTTCGTTTCTCCTTTTTACTATAGGATAAAATTTCTTTGAAATTGCGTACATGTGTACTTCTTGAATTCAAGAAATGCCCACAATTTTACAATGTTAAGAACCCAAAAACAGCTGATCCAGCAGCTGTTGCCAGGTCCATTTTCTATCAGATATCAATTTGCGCTCATTATTGTTAATACTAAAAAATAAAAATACATATATACATTTTCATGTAATAGATAAGAATGAACTCCGGTAATTTTTTTCTCAATTACTACGCAACAATTATATCGTAATGCGTGTTATCAATGAGCAATTGCGATTCAAAGCTGAGTGGCATGCTGTGCAGGAGAAACCTAGTTTTATAAAAATATTAAACTGTATAAACGTTTTAAAATTTTTTTTATAATTTATGTTTTGAATATGTCAATTACAAACAATTCCAATAAGTGTACTCCATAGAAATAAGTACTAAAAATTTTAATATAGAACTGAAATCAATGGATTGACAAAATTTCTGCCCAAAATTGATTAAAAATAAATGGATCTCCATTATGTTGACAACAGAAATTTTTTTCATTCAATTTTTTCAATATATAAATTTTTATATAGAAAAAAATTTAATGAAAAACAATATATATGTACTTTTAATTTCAATAAATGGACACGTGATGTATCGTTACTAGGGGAATCCCCAAATTCAATTCCACAAAATAAATGACAAAAAAAAAAAATTAACCGGAAGTGGAAAAGATCAATCACTGTAAAGTCGATATTTAAAATTCGAATTTTCGTTAAATTTGCATGAAAAAATATAAAATGTTGACAGCTTGAATTTTCAAAAAAAAAAAAAACAAAAAATTACAATTGCATTTTTAAAACGAAATTTTATCCCCCATAAAAAAATATTAAAAAAATAAAAAAATAAAATAAAACATTTGTATATATACTTGACAACAAAAAATGACAACCTCGATACTTGAGTTTCTCATACTATAGGAAAAAGTAATGTCAGTATATCTGTATCAACAATGTAAAATGAATGCGCCAGAAAATTATAAATGAATTCCAACTTCCCCGAAAAGTTGGATGAAAAAAAAGCAAACTATAGGTAGAAAGTGTTTCATCAATATTGAGAATTGTTGAGGGCAAATGACATAACCGTAACTTCCTACACAACCGCTCAAAAAATTCGAAAGCAAATTTTTGTCACATGCAAAAACTATCTAAGATTATTTCAGAATGTTTCGAAAAAATGGTACAAAAATGTGGAGAAAATATTGGAAATATTTGTAGCCAAAAATGGAGGAAATCCCCCAAATTTTCAGTATAAAAAGTATAATGAATGTTTGACTTTTGACGAATTTAAAGTGCACTCTTTTTTAGTAATATAAATCACAAAGCAATTTATCTATCCATTAATTTCCACCCAAGTTTCCAATAATTGCCGAATCAACATTTCCACCAAAAGGAAAAAAAAAAGCGAACAATTGCGGTCTTCGACAAAAAGTGAAAATGAAACTGATGCCATTGTACGACTTACTTCCGCACAATTCAAGGTCCCTATATCTATACCAAACGTTTGAACGACAATAAATGACACTTTTGCATCAGAAATTTCCGAAAACTCGATAAAATTTCGGTTTTCCCCAATGAAAAAAAATGTCCCCCTCAACCCACGAAGTTTCCCCAAATTCTTGCGGACATTCTGCAACGAAAAAAAAAATCAGTGTGCGGAAAAAAGCGGTTGGATAAACAATTAGTGTTAACATTTTTGGTTTAATTGCCTTAAAAGACTTGGGGAAACGAAAGGCGTTTAAGAGGGGGGGGAAGTTGAATCACACATGGTTTTGTGACAGTTTATCATGTTTCCAGTACCAAGATTTTTCGTTTATGCGCAATTAAATATTTGGGTCAACATAAGGGGTTAATTACTCACGGGTAATAAACGTTGAATTTCAACACTGCACTTGTGACAGAAAAAACGAGACATTGGAGACCCGTCGACAACGGCTTCAGCCATGTTTTTGCGTGCATCGGCTAAGATTGTAAATTGATGGCTGAGGTGATACGATGCACTATTTCGGCTTGGAGAGGTCCTTCTCTTGTTTGCGCCTCCATGTGGAAATAGACTCCTTCCATTTTTTTGAATTTCGAAATGGCCGGATCATTGACAGCTTTCTGAAATTTTTCAACTGTTTAGAATGTAAAATTAATTATCAAACTTTTAATGTTTTTACAATTAAAAAAATTGAGAATATTGAAAAACGAAGAGAAAAAATAAATGAATGTTTGGAAAGAATTAATTGTAGTGAGTGTCGTCAAACTTTTCTTCGAACTTCGTTGAGCCTTTGTAAGTGTCGTCGCATCCCCTCCACGTGACTTTTTCCCCGACGCATGCGCAGAGTCATATGCGCAAAGGACTTTTGTTTACAAGTACCCCCGGTTTCCAATTCCCCTTAAAATTCTCACCCTCAGAATGTCCGGAAAATGGATAAATCGAGTGAAAGAAAGCCGCAAACATTGGTAAACCTAAGCGCAAAGCTTCGTGCAATAAATTAAGTGAATTCCGGAAACATTGTAAAAATCCAAGCGCTCAATTTCTGGCGCTTGACAGGTCACAGGTGTCACAGTTAACTTCAAAGCAAGTAACCGATGGTTAGACAGATGAAAATCCAGATATAAAATATTTTCTTCCCAAAATTTTGGCTAAAGGATACCAGCTGATCAGGCGGGTGTAAACGATTACCGAGAAAATTTTTTGAAAATTATTTCTAATGAAGATCGGTCACCTGATCAAATACTCAATTGTGATTGGACGGGTCTTGACTACCGCCATTTTTCCCCGCCAAATTCACCCAAAATTGAATTCAATTTCACAGCTGTCATTCAATATATTTCAGATGTGGTGAAGTGTCCTGGATCTCCTCCATTCAACTACTGACCAAGCTGATGGTGAGAAAAATTTTCTCAAAGAGCGTGAAGGTTTGATCTCCACTTTTGCAAATCAACTGATTAATCATGAAGCTTATGCTGAAGTGACGCCAGCTGATATCAATGACTTCATCAATTATAAGTTTCTTTTATGTGAGCATGAATGTTTAAATGATGAGGAAATTATTCAGATCGTTCAAGAAGAAAACGACCGAGAGCCTGAGGACCATGTTCAGAATAATAAGAGAAAAGATGAGATAATACATGTGATCGTTAAAGAACAATTTTCCCAAGAGAATTTGGCCAAAGTTGTTCAGTTTTGCGAGAGCACCTCTCGTTATTCCATCAGGCATTTGAGAAATTTATATGAGCCCCGCGAGGCCATGGAGCCACAGATGTCTTAATAGTAGAGGGACATCAGTGGCAAGATACGAAATAGTAATTAAGAAGTTGTAGCAAAGCAGAATCTTGCATTGTCTCAAATACCTAATTTCATTTCCTGGAAAGCCTAATATCTTGTTAACAAGTGGGTTTGAGGATCAATGTTATTAGACATTTTTTGTAGAGAATTTAATTAGCGATAAAAAAGGTTTTATGTGATTTTACTGAGAAAAGAGTCATTCTCGAGATATAACCGAAATTCCTTCCAATTGTCTATTTCTGTGTTTTAGAAAAATAATCAAAAATTTCTTATGAAAAATAAAAGCAAATTTAAGGATTAAGGAAATATCTAGTCAGAGGCAAATTTTTCAAAATTAAAAAATAACTTTTGTATTGCGATTTCCAAAATTTTCTAAAAATGTTCGTTCGAGTCCAAACTTCTCAATTTTCAAATGTTTGGTCATAAAAAGTTTGATAAAAAAAATGAAATAAGGTTTCATTATTTCGTACGATTTTCCAGAATTATTAAAATTCGATTAGTTACATTTGTTTCTTAAGGTGAATGAGTTCTATATATTTTTTTTATAAAGAGAATAGCGGAAAACAAAAAATAATAAGTCCCAGATAATTGTGAACTATTCTGGAAAATGCTAAGCACTTCTAAAACGTTACAGAAAGCTAGAGGAAAACCGATGGCTATTCGTTTGTAATTAATTGACAAAATCGGAATTAAGTGTAATCAAGTATTATAGGATAAGAACTGTAATTTGTATTGACACAACAAATTAATGTCAACTGGAAAAAGAAATTTGATTCCCCAAATTATTAACCAAGTCTGGCAAGGGAAAATAAAAAATCCATTCATTATTTTTAATGTCTTTTACTTTGTACGTCAACGACAATTATATTATCATACAATTATTTAACTTAGGAAATAAAAATTAATTCACTCTCATTTCATACATTTCACAGTATTTAATTTAGTTCATTTTGTTCACCTAAATTCCGCACGCTCTCCACCCACAACCAAATTCGTACGCCTCTCTATCTTTAGTAGCTGAACAGATTTCGTTAAGTAAATGGTAAGAGGCCGAGAAAAGAAATATCAAATTGCAGGTGTGAGCGTTCTCAGGTTGATTTTTACATTTAATTTCAAGGGAAATTGTTGCTTAGAGTGGTAATAAGTGGAACTAGCAGGTTCTCTTAAGTAAGCAGCGCCACGTGTGGCAGAAGAGTTGAAGTTCTGCTGGCCATAGTTGGCGGTCATTGACCCTTCGAAGTTAGGCATATGGCCATGAAGGTCAGGGTATGATGCTTACTCAAGTTTTTTGTAAGTGATACGTATGGAGAATTGCCAAGTTCAGAAGCATCAGTTAGTATTCCTTCTCAAAAGTGACGTACACGCGAAAGTGAAGCCACGGAAAGTTCGTAAGCTTGAAGGCATATAGTATTAAGGAAGTTACTCAGCAACCCTAAACTCATCAGATCCCCAAACGTCACATAGAAAAAAACTGTGTTCCAAGAAATCATTGAAACAGCATCCAAAAGGATGGAAAGTATTTTTTGAAAATCAGAAACAATGTTTTTTGGGTACGAGGTAGGCGCCATTTTGGTTCGATACTCACAACCATGGCGTCACCCATACCGGTCTATCAACTCACAACTTCAACGCTTTTGCCACTAGTTTGTGTTCTTCAGATCACTCTTGAACTGGTATATTTTGGTATTGAAGAGTGAACAATTCTTTTGAGCTATTTTTCATAAGTTTTCCGCACTTCGATATTTTTTTTTTACATTTGAGGCCCCTTAAGGTACTCCCTCAGCAAAAATGTGTCAAATTTTGTTAATTTTCTATGGAGTATATTGAAAAACGATTGCCAAAATTGCAAGGAGCACGCAGTTTTTCGAGATAGGTGTTGTGAAAAATGCAATTTTCAGGTAGTTCAAATAAATTGAATAATAAATAAATTCAAATAAATTCAAAAGCACAGGAAAATTGGATGTTTTGCTGATGGTTGTAATATGTTTCACACTTTTTCACTGAGGAAGCATTACAACATTCAATTTTAATGCCATGCACCCTTTCCATATTCAAATAAGTTGTTGTTAAAAAAAATTTACCATTACTAGTCTCCATTGCTTATGGATCATGAAATGGAGTTGAGTGTTGAGAATTGCTTATACGAATTAAAACAGATGGAAGTGTTCAAGTCTAGGAATGTGAAATAGTCATGCAAATATCAAAAGTCCCTATTTCATTTAATTTCCCCCTCTCAACAAACCCGCTGAAATTTTCTCTATAACAATTCTTTCATCTTGAGATAAATGCATAACTAATGATTCAATTTGAAACTCTCTCATTCAACCACTAAATTAAATGGATTAAAATCTCCTAACAATCGACATGGAATTGCTCGACAATTACATTTTCCAATGTTGTTAAACATTCAATTCATACATATTCCCGTAATGATAGGTATTCGTCCCATCATAAGCGTTACAGTGATCCTTCTCCGACTCCCTCAAAGTACATAAATTAAATCGAATAAATTCGAGTGAAAAATATTTTTAAAAAATGTTATCAACCGAGAAATAAATGTAATATAAAAACTTTATATTCATCATCTACTTAACGCCTATGATTACCATTTTCACCGTCATTTCTTCGATTGGTTCAATATGTTTAATTATGATGATTATAAAATGATTAGTAGCAACATATTGTGAGATATCAGTGTAGTAACACCGAACATATAATTACGGTATTTGTGTTTTATTTTTTTCCCACCTTTTTAATGTTATACGTCACATAAATTGTAATAAATAATTAGCAAATCATCACTAGCCACGTTTATTTGAACCTTCGATTGTAGAAACGTATATTTTATGTGTACCCATACTTTGGTTCTTTATATTATCGGTGGTCATTGGATTTTTTTTTTTTTTAATGTCGTTTTGTTCAGTTAAAAACTTTTTTTTTACGGGTTTAAAATAAGGATAAGAAAATTATTACATAGTTAGAAATGTGCGATGATTATTATTAATGATACTTCTTTGCTCTTTAAGCGATAAATTCTATTGTTTATATGTAAATTAATGTTTTTTTATTTATTTTTTGTTTGTTTATTATCGATACCACATGAAACTATCATCTATCATTGTTCTGTATAAATTAATAATACTGAGTTAATTAGTTGGCTTTAGTGAAAATGTGCATCTGTTAATTGGTAGTGTGGAAAGGACTAATTATTTATCATGATTTTTCAGAAATTATTTACTTCGTTGGTGGTCACTAATTAATGGCTAACTAATTCACTCACAATCACGATATTTTGTTTTTTTTTAAAGAAAATTACGATAAGAATAATTAGGGATTTGCCGATGGAAATATATTTGGGCAAAGGTCTAAGTAGTGTGGTCACAACTTGACAAAAATGTCAAGAGCTCAAATAAAAAAAAAAACATAAATTGAATAAGAAACAATATATATTCAATTTCTTCTTCCACACTACGCCAACAATAATTCAATTATCGTTAGTGATTCTAGTAAAGATATTTTCATAATTCTATGAAAAGTTGGAAAAGAGAGCGATTCAGTAGGAAATTAAAATAATTAAAAACCATAGAAATTTTTCCAATAACAATATTTGGATAGGTAAAAGTTTAAAAACAACTAGTTCTGGTAACTTTATCATTACCACCCCATAAAATCTAAGTGTGTAGAAGTCTGAACACTCAGTATTAAGAGTTCGGGAAAGTAAAACCAAATATCAATGAAAATGGCGGGAAAACTTCACGTACCAGAATTCTCAATCAAGAATGGAAAATTATGTAAGATTTTTCTCAAAAACTTGTTTACTCTCACAGAATCGAAAGTGTTGAAAAAAGTCTGTCGCAGATGAGTAATTAAAAAAAATTCAAGTACTCGGACCGGCCTGGGCGCCGCCATTTCGATGCTCCTAATATGGCGGCGCGCACATCAGTCAATCACCTCACGTTTTCAAACTACAATTTCACGCCTTTATCTTCCTCGAAATAATGTCATCTTGGTTCTTTCTTGTAGAAAAATTAACAATTGCTTTGAGCTATTTTTCATATTCTTCCATCTTAATTTGATCGAGAATTCATGGATCAAAGTTATCCTCAAATTTGCTTATCTTACTTCCAAGCTCCCTTAATTACTCATATCTGTCTTCGTTTAAAATGAATAAAATTGTCGTTTTAAGCGGTAGAAATGTGCCAATGATTCCTGCTGATGTTATTTAGCTTCATGATATCATAGAGGAGGGGAAGATTGATTAAGGATGCAATCGTCGTCTGATGATTCCGTT